>OZ007555.1:94421671-95021671 GCA_963931855.1 Philhelius festivus
TAATCTCTGTTTCTCTTTTGGCTTCCTTTCGGGTGCATGTGTGCTTTTAAACACAGTGGCACAAAATTTTAAACATTTAAAACCTACTCTTAATCAATTTTAGAATGGGAGTCGACTCTTTAAATTTAGTATAAAACGAGAACCGACTTTTTGTTAATTTTAAAGGACACAAACTATACTTTAACGTTAAAGAGCTCGTCTTACTTTAACAGCAGCAAATAGATAGTTTATCTTTTTAAAGTATATTTTATCCATATTGACAATGGTTATTTCATACCAAAGCAAATCGAAGAAAAAATGTTTACTGATGTTTTATTCGATTTTTTAAAGATGTTCTTTGTAAATAGACTGAATCACTGAATAGGTATTATAAATTCGAAACAATCGTACGAAAGTGCTCTATGATTAACAAATCTGTACATACAAATGTACATTATGTAATATGTATGCACGCGCGCCGAGACGAGTATAGCTAAATGAATCTGCACCTTGCAACAACAAATTGAGTTTTTATGCTGTGAATATGTGATTTATACTTTATTTCCATCTTAAATAATGTAAATATTTTATAAACAATCAAAATCTGTACTTAGGTAATATATAAAATGTACTTTTTCGGCGAAAAATTATTTGGTTTGAAGTTGTCTGTTCTTTATACTTTTTTTTTGTGTTTTTGTAGTTGTGTGAGTTATGTATCTGTCAAATTAAGGGATTTTCAACGCAAAATCGCTAAGGTTCTGTTGTAAAACCCACATTAGTTAGAAGAGTTGTCTAACGTGATTAAAATTATGAAAAAGTTAGACAAAGCGTCCAAGCTAAACGACTGCGTTAAGTACAGCCGGTTTTATTGCTTAAACGAGAACTCTTTAAAATTTTGCGCCAGTGATTTTTAATATGAGTTAACTTTGTTCATGCGAAAAGCAGTTATCTCTTCGCACTCCTTACTCAACTCAATTAAGCGAATTTTACTGAGCGAACGCCAAATATAAAAAAATAAAATGCACGACTGGATCGCACGAACTTGCTCTTATGTAAAAGTACTTTGGAGTTTAAGATACATTTTATAAATATAAAACATGGATTTAATGAGATAATAATGTTCAAATGCATAAAATTGCCGTCTGGTTTCCGCAAAAGTATGAATTTATGCAAATAAACTTTTTATATTGTATTCTTAATTTTAAACATTTTCTCATTAGTATCGTACTAAAAGAATTTCCTCAATAAATTGCTTCTGAACACACCTAAAACAATGACATTTCGTGTAAAAAAGTAAGTACACGAACCTTTTTTGATGTTTGCAAATGTCAAAGAGTCATAGCACGATACTAAAATAAAATGAACGACTGGGTCGCACGAACTTGCTCCTATGTAAAAGACTAACAGGCGAATCTATAAACAAATCTTAAAGGTTACTTAACTTTAAAATACCTCTAAGTAGCTCTTAAGTATGAAATCGGTATCTATAATCAATTTTCACATTTAAGTAACGTTACTTTAAGGCCTCTTAACTTAAACGCCATCAACCGCGTTTAAGGGTCACTTAAAGGCATTTTAAAATGTACATATTTTGACATATCGATTGTCATCTATGAAATTTTGAAGTTTCAAATTGTGAGTTTGTAGGTATTGTTTGTTGTGATATTATATTAGAACTATAAAGTGCACGATTTAAGAAACATAAAATTTGTATTGATTAAAGTATGTGTACGCGCAAAGAAATTTCGTACACGCTTCCCTCTTAGCCTTTGAAGTGTTTGCATCGACACTTTTTTTCCTTGTTGTTGGGAGAGAATAGGCGTTTTCCTAAATGCAGTGTTGCAGCGCATCGTGGATTTTGATGCCCTTGCAACTTTTTTCTTCACTCTGAAATTTACTTTTACAATTCATTAAAAAAAAACTCTAAAATTTAGAATTCGTATTTAATAACGTTATTTTATTGAAGCAAGTGAATAAAAAAAAGCATCAAAATTCATGATGCGCTGCAACACTGCATTTAGGAAAACGCCCAATCTGTGCATAAAATAATTCTGTTTTGTAGTGTATTATTGCAAATTCTAAAATAAAAAAGTTTCCTTGTAGGAGGCATCCCAATTTTCAGATCTTTTTCTTTTATTTGTGGCGGCGGGTGTGGGTGTGTTAGATAGCCATTTTTTTTTGTAATTTCACAGATAAAAAAAATGTGTCTTCCAATTGTTTACTGAAAGAAGGTGTCACAAAACAGCTGTGTTGTATAAAATGAAGCAGCATTTCGATACCTTCCCGTAAGAATGTATTAAGCGACATTTTTAAAATTGTTCAGGAAACGAAAAAAACGTCTCATTTAGTTATTTTTGTGTGTATTTTATTGGAAGAAACAGATTTGGAGAGGGATTTTTACAATACAAAACTTGACATGATTGCAAAATCGAAATTTTAATCAGATAAGAAGTTTTTGTCGCTTAGTACATTTTCGTGGTCAAAGCATTGGCGCTTGATACAATGTTAAATGGCGCTTACGATGACAACAACAAAAAAACACAAAATAAATGGGAAAAAAGTAGTAGCTACTTGATAGACAAATATTTAAAAGCAAAGACAACCATATCTGGAGTATTATAAGCGACAAAAATGGATCAAGTTCTATTCGTATGAGTGTGCTAAGCGAAAATTTCGGTTAAACTAAGCGACATCAAACAAATTTTTTTCGTGGACGTTTGGTTGCTTAAGACAATAATATTTTTAAAAATGTCGCTTAGCATAATTTTACTGGCGGATAATACAAATTTCAGGGAGCAATATTATTCCAGTGAGAAAACTTGGCGGTTACTACAATTTTATTTTCTCTCTAGTTTCTTTTGCATACATGATAGGGCAGTGAAACCCAGGCCAAAATGTGGCTCTTAACTTCTAGTATAGTTCCACATCAAAAAGTCATTTTCGAAAAAATTGTCGCTTAATACATTCTTACGGGAAGGTATCGATTTGTTTTTTTTTTTTTTTCTGTACTAGATTTTCACATTCTTTTACGTTACGTGACACAACCATTGTTTAGTTAAGTACCAATGAAAAATCGATTATAGATACGAATTGAAGTTTCGTCATTTAAAGCCAAATTAAATATTTAAGTATGCTTAACTAAATAACCTCTAAGATGCAGTTTAAGAAAATCTTATAGATAGGGCTGTAAGAATTTCAAAAATGAATGTTATTAGAGAAACTGTTCATAAGCATAAAATTAATTTTTTTAATGACTAAAAAAAACTTCTTTAGTAGTTAAAAGTGATTCAAGCAAATATAGATTTATGCAAGAACAAAAATTATAAGTGTTTGTAGTGATTTCTTAAAAAATAAGGTTTTATATAAGAAAATTTTAAAACATTTTTAAGAAAAAATGTTGGTCCGCCAATTTGAAGTTTTTGTTATTGTATGAATAAAAATTAAATTTACAAAAAAAGTATTGAGCCGTTTTCGAGATATTGAATTTTCAAAAAACAAAAAATTGATTTTTTTTTTCAAAATTCAAAAAAATATTTTTCTTAAAGTTTTGACATGCTATTTTTTTTAAACTTTTAAGAAGCTTCTCTCTACGAAATTTCATTAAAATCCGTTGTGCTAATAATGAGAAATTCAAAATTTTAAAAAATCGTTCTATGGTAGGTACTGCCAGTAATATCTTGTTTTCAAAATTTTTTTTATTAAATTACAGATATTAAAAAATAATAGAAAGAAAAAAATTTAAGCAAAATTCTCGGAACCGTTTTCGAGAAAAATACGATTTTCGAAAACCATTTTTTAACATTTGTATGGAGGGTACCGTTATATTTAGGTAAAATGAATATATTTTTCTCATATATTGTAGATTATTTTTTCCAAACTTTTATTTATCAAGTTTTGAAAATATCGAGCATGGGGTTTTCGAAGTATTGAGTTTTCAAAAAAAAATTTTGAAAGTTTTTTTAAAAAATCCAAAAAATTTGTTTTGGAAAATTTGAATACACAATAATATTCAAATTGCTGGGAAGCTTTAGCATAAAAAAAATGATTAAAATCGGTGGTACAGTTTTTGAGAAAATCAAAAACAAAAAAAATGGTCCCAAGGGGGGTACCAAAACTACTCTTTTTTTTGAAATTTTTCTTAAACCATTACCTAGGTTTAACTAAACTAAATTTTTTGATTTTTTTTTTAAATCATTGGGACAGTTTTTGAGAAAAAAAAATATTTATAAAATTTCGAAAAAAATCGTATGGCAAGTACCGTTATTTTTGGTCTTAAAAAATCAAATCAAAAAACATCCGGGGGTAAGAAATCAAAACCCATATCTACCAAGTTTGAAAAAAATCGGCCGAGTCGTTTAGCTGTAATCGAACAGACAGACAGACAGCATTTAGGAAAACGCCCAATCTGTGCATAAAATAATTCTGTTTTGTAGTGTATTATTGCAAATTCTAAAATAAAAAAGTTTCATTGTAGGAGGCATCCCAATTTTCAGATCTTTTTCTTTTATTTGTGGCGGCGGGTGTGGGATAATAAAAAATGTGTCTTCCAATTGTTTACTGAAAGAAGGTGTCACAAAACAGCTGTGTTGTATAAAATGAAGCAGCATTTGTTTTTTTTTTTTGTACTAGATTTTCACATTCTTTTACGTTACGTGACACAACCATTGTTTAGTTAAGTACCAATGAAAAATCGATTATAGATACGAATTGAAGTTTCGTCATTTAAAGCCAAATTAAATATTTGAGTATGCTTAACTAAATAACCTCTAAGATGCAGTTTAAGAAAATCTTATAGATACGGCTGATGTATTTTTAGACCATATCCTGTAAAAACGATTTCGTCAACTATTTTGTTGTTTTATATACTTTATAATACTTTTCATGTAATGATCAAAAAATTATTAAGTAAATTTAAGATTAATGGGATCAAGACAGTAGTTAAAAACTAAAATCGAATAACAACATAAAAAAATTGTGTCGAGGAACTATTATGATCCATTTTACACGCCATGACATGGCGGCCATGTCGGCATACTACTTCAATTCCCCAGAGTTCGCACTGCATGCTGTGTCCGTGTCCACACTTATTCATTTCACACGACCCAAAAACCTTATCGACAATATGCTTTGATGAAGTAGTTCGTGGCGTGTGTTAGGAGTAAGTGGACTCCGCTACGTAACGTAAAATTTGTTTGACTTATGTTTAAACAGGGATGTTGCTTGAGACAGCATTATATTTTTAAGCTTATATTCAAACAGAGATGTTATCTGAAAGAAAATAGACCGTTTTTACACGAATCCGATTTTAATCTCTGTTTCTCTTTGGGCTCCCGTTCGAGTTCATCTGTGCTTTTAAACACAGCGATTTTTAATGTAAATTAACTTTGTTCATGCGAAAATGAGACATCTCTTCGCACTCCTTACTCTACTCAGTTAAGTGAATTTCACTCAGCGAACGCCAAATATAAAAAAATAAACCACAAAGAAGAATGAACGATCACTCCGCCTTTTTCTCAGTTTGGTTGCTTATAAAAAACAGATGAACTATTTGGTTGAATGTCCGCGCAGGTGCATATAATTATATGTTACACAAAATAGCGAACTCATTTAAGGCAATGTTTTAGTTTGTGTTCAAGCACAAACTTTTTAGTTGCTCGAACTAAGCAGTTGCGAAACTAAAAATAGAACGTGCGCGCCTAGCCGTAGTCATCATCCAGTTTATGGCTTGACAGATAGAGAACGATCTATATTTTGATATAGGGAATGCTAAAAGTATATTTTGATATAATAAAGAATATTCTCGACTGAAAAGGTAAAGTATCTTAAGTCGACTTAAGATATTTCGCGTTTTTTTGTTGATCCTTAGTGCCATTCTAAAAGGCTACAGTTCTGTGTTATCGGCTTCCTTCTATCTCACTCCTGTGGTTTTTAATAGACAAAAACAACTTCATCTTATGTTCAAAAGACACATCTCTACACGCGGTGAAATATCTTAAGTCTACATAAGATTGTGTGTTCTGCTTAATTTTAAAACCTTAAATAGACTTAAGATTATATTGGCTTAAGACTTTTTTATTATTGTGAAATCGTAAATCATATTAAGTTGACTTAAGATATTTTCGCGCGTGCAAACAGGAACAAAAGTCATCCTTAAGTCGACATAAGATAAAATCCTTAAAAAAATTCCAAAAAAGTGTGAAAACGCAAATCATCTTATGTGAACATAAGATGAATTTTTAAATTTAAAAGTGAAATTTTTCGCTCCCTAAGTAGTCATAGGATATTTTACCGTTTGCAAACCTAAAACAATTTCCGTAATAACAAGGACATAAGATATTTTTAAGCGTATTTTGTTTCTAGATTGCCTTTTTTCTAGATTGACAGTTTTGTTTCATACGCGATTGAAAAATTATTATAAATGAAACACATACGTAATATACAACAAAAAAGAGTTGAATTGCACGAATTTGGAATTAAAAATACATTTTATAAAAATAAAACATGGATTTAATGAGATAAAAATGTTTAAATGTATGAAATTGCCGTCTGATTTCCAGAAAACTAAGAATATATTCACACAAATCTCAAAAATAGTTTTATTATTAAAAGAATTTTTATGCTAGAAATTTCTTCAAAGTTTTTCAAGAATACAATTTGGGATACCAATTTTAAGTAATTACGTAGTAGTATTGGCGAAGAGTTCTAAAAAGACTGGCGCAAAATGTCAAACAACCTATTATTTTTAATTTCTTTGTACGATACTACTTAACAATTTGCTAACTTTAGTAGTTTACTAACTCATTCTTAGTTTAAAACATTTTCCAACTAGTATCTTACTAAAGGAATTCTTAATAAATTGCTTCTGAACACACCGAAAACATTGACAGTTCGTGCAAAAAACTAAGTATACAAACATTTTGTGGCGTTTCTAAAAGCACGATATTCTTACGATGATTTTAACTTTAATAAAAGGGTAGATATAGATATCATCATACTATATCGAATAAAATTTGCTAAATCGTTGATTTAACTTAGTTTCATATTAAATCAGCTTTAACGTCGGTCGTACTAATTCAATTAAAATTTTGTGCCATTGATTTTAGGAAATAATTTCAAAAAATAATCGTTTCACTTATATCGTTTCAAAGATATTGATTTTTTAAAAAACAAAATTAGATTTTTTTTTTCAAAAAATCCAAAAAATATTTTTGCGAATGTTCTTATATATAATATTATTTTAAGCTTCGGGGGCTCCTGTTAAAAAAAAATGGTTTAAATCGTTAGAACCGTTAATGAGAAAGTCGAAAATAAAAAGAAAAAGCTTGTGTGATGTGTGTACTGACGTACGCGCGGTAGAAGTAAAACTTCCTTACATGTCGCTGTCTTTGACTGATAGCGTGTCGTTATGACACGTCACTCACTGACAGCTGCATAGACATTTGTTTACCCCCAACGCCGGAAAAGAAGTTTTACTTAAAAAAAAAAACGGTTCTATGACAGGTACAGTTCATAACATGTTATTCAAAAATTTTATTTTATCAAAATCATGAGAGCCGTTTTCGAGATAAATAAGATCTTACACTACGGGTGCGATACCGTTAGTTTCGGAGGTAAAAACAATTTTCAATTTCTCCTATCTCCCCTTGGGTCCCTTAGGTAGTTTTTTTCCAATAGTTTTTTGTTATTATTAATTTGACTTTTAAAAATATGTTTTCATGTAACATTTTTTACAATGATCAATGATTTTTTTTTAAATAATTTAATAATTTATTTTATATTTTATTTTAATATTTTTTAAATAAATTATTTGAATAAAACTAAACTGCTTCTATTCTGTGAACCAAATGTGATTTTATAGCCTTTTTTTAAAGAAATTCAAGTCTTTATTAGTTATTATTTTTTTTTTTATTATTAAAGCTCTATAGAACAAATGTGACTTTTTCATATACGACTTAAATAAAAACCCACCAAATATCATCTTAAATCTCTTTTTTTCCACTTTTGCACACGCAACTCATCTTAAATAGACATAAGAATTGGAAACGTCCTTCGAAAACGCAAGGCAAAATATCTTATCTCAACTTAAGATTTTGGAAATTAATATATAATTCAATTTATAGAAAAGCCAAACTATCTTAAGTCATATTTTTCCTCATAACGACCAAAATATTAAAAATATCTTTTTGAAAATAATTTCAAAAAAAAGATCATGAAATTTTACATATAAATGCTTTGTTGAATAAAGTCTATATTTGAAAGATTTTTTGGGATACAGCTTTGAAGTGTTTTTTTGCTCTCCTGAAAAATCATCAAAATTGACTTAAGATACTTTACCTTTTCAGTCGAGATTTAATTCGATTATTAAAATAATTATATGATATGGCAGATAAGAGACAACATTTTTTGGATTTTTAAAGGTCAACTCTGAAAATGAATTTTTTGCGAGCATAAAATAAAATGTTATCGTCCATCACTAACGTGAAGTGGATATTTTTAACTTCCCATAGGGAGTTATTGTAATCGGTCCGATTTGTCAAATTGGAATTTTTGACATTTCTCGACGTTTCAAGGTCCCTAGAGGCTATATCAATCATTTTTAGAGAGATGTCTGTGTGTGTGTGTGTACGTACGTTCGTACGTTCGTACGTTCGTACGTCCGTACGTTCTGGTACCATTTTTCGTCGTCGATATCTCAAGAACGAGGAAAGATATCGACTTCAAATAAATTTTGTTTGATAGATAATAACTTCGAAAGAGGCTGAAAGGGCGTTTATTAAAATTCAGTGAGTAGTTTTTTCACTATAACGGTTTTAACAAAAAGTAAAAATTTTGGTTAGTTTCAAATATCTCACGAAAAAATAATGCTATTGATTTCAAATAAAATTTAATGTACTCATTATAAGGTCATACAGATTTGGTATGAATTTGGGAAAAAATGAACATAACGTTATTTTTTTAAACAAAAAAAACTGAAAAAAAAAAAATTTCATAACCCAGATATTCTAAGAACGGAAAACAATTTGAAACTCAAAATAATTTTATTTTACGAAAACTAATTTGTCTGACAACTGGTGAAAATTTCAAAAAAAATCAGTTTATAGTTTTTTTACAAAAAATAAAAAACTATATAAAATTCTATTGAAAATTGGTAAAAAATGTTTTTCGACTCAAATTTCTCGAGAACTAGTAGTGATATTGACTTCTAATTTAATTTATTTTATACATAGTACAATTTTGTACAATTGGTAAAATGTTGACAAATATTGAATTAATAGTTTTTTTTAAATAAAAAAATTATTAAAAATTCTAGTGAAAACTAGTTAAAATTGTATTTTAAGTCGAATTTCTTGGGAATGAACACCGATAGTGCCTCCTAAAGTATGTTGTTTTATACATCGATACCTTCCCGTAAGAATGTATACTAAGCGACATTTCTAAAATTGTTCAGGAAACGAAAAAAAACGAAGAAAGTTCTAGTTGAATCATAGTGTGCTAAGAAACAATTTTGGTTAAACTAAGTGACATCTAGCAAAATTTTTTGTTGCTCACGACAATGAGATCTTTATTAATGTCGCTTAGCATAATTTTTTTGGCGGATAATACAAATTTCAGGGGGCAACATTATTTTAATAAGAAAAAATGGCAGTTGATAAATTTTCTTATTTGTACTCTAGTTTCCTTTTCATGCATAATAGTTTGGCGAAACCAACGCCAAAACGTGGCCCTTAACATATAGTATATTTTCTCATCAAAAAGTCATTCTTACATTCTTACGGGAAGGTATCGACATAATACAATTATTAACATATGGTTAAACTTTGACAAGTATCAAATTAACAGTTTTAACAAAAATATAAAAAAAATCTACTAAAAAGTGGTAATATTTGTTTTTCGACTAGAATATCTTGAGAACGAGCAATGATATTGACTTTGCCATTATTTAATTTTATACATAATACAATTTCTAACAAATGGTTTATATTTGACATATATGTATCTAGTTTTAGAGCGGATATATTTTGTAAGTACCCTTCCATCAATAAGCAAACCATATCTTTTATATTTGAATATTTACAGGCGAATCTATAAACAAATCTTAAAGGTTACTTAACTTAAAAATATCTCTAAGCAGCTCTTAAGTATGAAATCGGTATCTATAATCAATTTTCACATTTAAGTAACGTTACTTAAAGGCCTCTTAACTTAAACGCCATCAACCGCGTTTAAGGGTCACTTAAAGGCATTTTAAAATGTATTTTGACATATCGATTGTCATCTTTGAAATTTTGAAGTTTCAAATTGTGAGTTTGTAGGTATTGTTTGTTGTGATATTATATTAGAACTATAAAGTGCAACGATTTAAGAAACATAAAATTTGTATTGATTAAAGTATGTGTACGCGCAAAGAAATTTCGTCCACGCTTCCCTTAGCCTTTGAAATGTTTGTATCGACACTTTCTTCCTCGTTGTTGGAAGAGAATAGGCGTTTTCCTAAATGCAGTGTTGCAGCGCATCGTGGATTTTGATGCCCTTGCAATGTGTTTCTTCACTCTGAAATTTACTTTTGCAATTCATTAAAAAAAACTCTAAAATTTAGAATTCGCATTTAATAACGTTATTTTATTGAAGCTAGTGAATAAAAAAAGCATCACAATTCATGATGCGCTGCAACACTGCATTTAGGAAAACGCCCAATCTGTGCATAAAATAATTCTGTTTTGTAGTGTATTATTGCAAATTCTAAAATAAAAAAGTTTCCTTGAGGAGGCATCCCAATTTTCAGATCTTTTTCTTTTATTTGTGGCGGCGGGTGTGTATTCGATAGCCATTTTTTTTTTTGATTTCACAAATAAAAAAATGTGTTTTCCAATTATTTACTGAAAGAAGGTGTCACAAAACAGCTGTGTTGTATAAAATGAAGCAGCATCTGTTTTTTTTTCTGTACTAGATTTTCACATTCTTTTACGTTACGTGACACAACCATTGTTTAGTTAAGTACCAATGAAAAATCGATTATAGATACGAATTGAAGTTTCGTCATTTAAAGCCAAATTAAATATTTAAGTATGCTTAACTAAATAACCTCTAAGATGCAGTTTAAGAAAATCTTATAGATACGGCTGTTAGTTTTTAAAGTTTTTTCAATTAAAATTTTTGGAACCGAAATAATATGTAGATAAAGTAATTTCTATAATATAATACATAATTTTATAATTTAATTATCAACTTAGTTTTTAGAAGAATGTATGTACTGTACATACGTATATGAATAAGGTTGTTCAGTTGTCCCACATATTCAAATTCCATTAATAGCTATGGTAAAATTGAAGAAAACGTCACAATATGTTTTTATCTTTTTGTCCATGAAAAAGATGTAAAATTCTACTCAAGGTTTTCTTAGGTGTAGGAACACAGATATATTAAAAAACACGGAAATCTATAATTCAGTATATAATATGTACCTACCAACCTTCGTAATTATTACAAGTTTTCAAGACCACAAATGGGAAGTTATCAGTGTGGGTCGCACCCAGCCTCTTTTTAAGATTTTATATGAACTCGCTATGAAATTTTACATCAATTGATTTGCCTTTCGTCTTTTTGACATATTGGTCGAGAGGTGAAGAAATGTTAAGAGATTGAATTAAGTTCTAGTCAGCAATGGAAAGTAATAAAATCGAGATTTCAGTACTCAAAGTTTCCAATGTAAGCATGATGTCATAAGTACGCAATATTTCCAATGTAAACATGGTGTTAAATGCAATTACACGGAACGTGTAACCGTAACCTGTAACCGTAACGGGTTACACGGAACGTATAAGTTTTACTCACGTTTTCGATTCACTCTACCGCCGGCAAAGATGTTTACACATCAAAAATTATTCCAATCTTCATGTAGGTATGAGCTGCAGACAATCCACACAGAAAAACAATATTCATTTCAAAACAAATTTTTCGAAAAATTGGGTGTAGGCGTGTAGGTGTAATCTTTATACATATACGATAAATACATATCAGATTTATAGGCGCAAAATTTTAAACGTTTAAGTTTTAAGACCTGCTCTAAATCAATTTTAAAGTTGTCTAACGTGTTTAAAATTATGAAAAATCGGACAAAGTCTCCAATCTAAACGACTGTTAAGTGGAGCCGATTTTATTGCTTAAACGAGAACTGTTTAAAATTTTGCACCATAGATTCTATTTGTTAAATAGGTATGTTATGAAAGCAATTTAATTATTGGTTCCTGCAAACACCTAGGCTTATTTTAAAAACTTCCTTGAGTTTTTGCTAAACGATTTATGTACTAGAACTATTGTAGGAGATTCCTCAGAGGTTACATATGTAGGTATTTATCCAGAGTACGGAGGATGTGTGGATTAAGATAATATCTTGTTAAACGTGAATAGAGAAATGTATGATTTCTTGCAATTTAATTTGACATCATACAAAAGTAAAAGTCAGTGATAATACTTTCGTCATAAAGCCAAAGGACTTTCGGAAAAGTGTATACCTGAAATAATAATAAAAAGAAAATATAGGACACTAAAAATATATGCTATTCTTGATTTACTTTATTTTCATTAAATAAGCCTGTTGCGGACATGTATTTCATAACCAAATTCCCCTTTATTATACAGATATTTTGTTTTGGGGGCTCACATTTTGTTTTGCAACTGCTTCGCAAATGAAACTGAGCAAGGGAAAACTAAAGCCAAAGAGGAGAAAGAAACTTGTTGTTATGATATTTGATCTTTTCAGGGGATTACTGAATAATTTTGCACGCCCTATATAGGGTATTGCCCTCAAAGTCAGACCTATCCCAAGAAATTATCTTTCATGTGTCCTAAAATATTAAGTCAGTTTACAACTGTCACGCGATTTTTTGCCAACCAGCCTTTAAGCACCATTTTTCCCGCACATGCATATATGTATATCTATGTGTTTATGTAATGTGGAATTTGATCGAAAAGTTAATGTGTATTTCAGATTTTTTGTTTGTTTTTTTTTGTTATAGGGGATCTTCGTTTTGTTTTGTGCTTTTCATTATTTTAACTGCGGAAAGTTATTTACTTACTAGATATGTACCTACCTTGTTAGGTAAGGTAACTAAATAAAGTTAAAGTTAAGTTTGACTAAAAATAAACAAAAAAATGGAAATAGGATTAAAGGTTTCAAAAGAGAAAAGTAGGTAGTAGGTGTTCATGGATATGTATGTATAAAGGGTGTGCCAAATAAAATCATCTTTTTAAAAATGCAACAAAATGAACGAATTTAAATTGTTTCCATGTAACGTTAGATATTATGGCTTTATTGGTAAGAGAAAACATTTGTCTACTAGCATATCAGTCTCACGAACTTTTTGCACAAATTTTCGTATATCGTTTGTTAAACAAGTTCATTACTATACGAGTATATATATACCAATAAGAGTTCTTTAGAGTTTTTAAAATTAAGAACAATTTCTACAAGGGTTGAACTAAAGGACTGCCATAATTAGAGTCGGTTATATTGCTCAAACGACAACTGTTTAAAATTGTAGGCCAATATTTTTAAATCTTACATTTTTTGTAGATCCAGTGATCCAGTGAACCAGTGAACCAAGATCCATATCTTCTATGTCTATGATATTTAGTATCTTAGAAACACTTATTCCATGCTCTTCTAGTTTGTCCTTGATCTCTAAGATAACAGATGTTGCAATGGAGAACCGATCTTGTTCAGCTGGTTGAACTGGTTCTGTGGCTTCAACTTCTGCTGCCTGTATGGTATTGTTTTCCATGCTATCTTGAACGCATTTGCTATAATCAACAGCATCACTTTTGAATGGAAGCAGTCCACATTTTCGAAAACCGTTTTTAATTGTTTGCGTCAAATTCGTGTTTTTCGTAAGAACGGTTTCTAATAGTGGACAGAAATCTTAAGGTGTAAGAACCGTTCCAATATGTTGCGTTAGACGTTCGCGAACTGTTTTTTTCCAGTCTTCTTTCAGGGGGTAGTATTTGGAGGCAGAGCATACAAAATGATTCTGTTTTCATCACAAAGCTGCATTGACAAGTGCGATCTGTGACCGTCTACAAATAGCAAAACTGGTTTCTTAACTTTTTTCTCATCAATCCAGTTGATTACGCAATTAGCAATGTATTCGTAGAACGTTTCGCTACGCATCCATCCCGAAGCTGTTTTGCCTAGAAACCAATTTTTTGGAACGCTCATTACAACGTCTTTAGGTGGGCGCACATTGGGAAAAACTACCAACGGTGGCAAAAACTCTCCGGCAGCTGTCATCATGGCAAGCACTGTTATGGTTTCCCTTTCCTTCCCCATTTGTACCTGGTAAACAGTTTTTAAAGCCCTTTGGAGCAACTACTTTCCCTGTTTTCGGGCATATGGAAAAGCTGGTTTCGTCTCCATTTAATATTCTATTTGGATCCAGTAATATGTCATCATGGCCATTTTCGAGAAGAAAGCTCTCAAGATCACGGAACCATTTCTGAATACAATTTTTTGTTAGAACGGCTCTCCTTTTAGAAATAGTCTCAGCTTCCATAAGGCTCAAGTATGGATTCCGTTCATAAAACAGCCTAAGCCACGTTCTTCCCGGTCTATCATCCTTAAACGGATTATTCCTTTTATCAGACTTAATAGTTTTTTGGACGGTGTCTAAAAGCTCACTTTTTTTTTAATTTTTTACATTTTATCGTCAATAATTATATTATCTACACAAATCAAGAATCAAAAAAGTTTTTATAACAAAAAGAACACTGAATTTCTTCTTTTTGTTATCACTTTGGCTACCACTCGAGAACTTTTAAAAACACTTCTTGCTCTCGCAATCGCAACGTACTTCACAGACTAAACATTTTTTTGACACAGATTAACGATGTGTAGATCGGTCAACCTTTACCAAAACATTAGATGCGCCTAAAGCTATCTTAAAAATGCATTTGCTCATGCAAACTATGTAAATTTTTCTTATTTTTAACCATTAAATTAAAAGTGGCCGTACCTACATATACTAGTGACTGGCCGGATACTGGTAGAGCTAGGCAACTCCATTTAAGGCCACAACAAATGAAAAAATATTTTTGTTTATGTACCATGACCAACAACGAAAATAAATTGTAAGTCATACAATTGTTTAACAAAAAATAAATAAAAAAAAAATAATTTTAATAACAAATCCTTTCCAGACCAAGTAGGAATCGGACCTCAGGAAAAGTGACTGCATTTCTCCATGCCTATATTTAAAAGCAAAGGGAATTCATTCACCTAGGGACACTATGTCCAATATTCTGGTGGATTTTGAAGCAGACGGGGTTCTTGTAAGCACGTTTACAATCTTAAAATTGAATACATATATAATTTTTACTTGTTTCCCCTTCCTCTCAGACTTAGCCAACAACATGCTCGAAAACAAACAAAATAAAATGCACTACTGGGTCGCACGAAGTTGTTCTTAAGTAAAAGATTAAGAATTTCAAAAATGAATGTTATTAGAGAAAACTGTTCATAAACAATAAAATTCATTTTTGAAATGACTTAAACAACTCCTTTAGTAGTTCGAGCTAAAAAGAGGATGCCATGTGATTCAAGCAAATATTAGTTTATGCAAGAACAAAAATTATAAGTCTTTGTAGTGGTTTCTTAAAAAATAAGCTTTTATGTACAAAATTTCTTAAACATTTTTAAGAAAAAATTGTGGTACGCCAACTTAAAGTTTTAATTGTTGCACGAATAAAAATTAAATTTACGAAAAAAAATAAGAGCCGTTTGGGGAGCTTTAGCATAAAAATTGATCAAAATCGGTTGTATACCGTTTGTGATAAAAACAAAAACAAAACAAAAATGGTTCGAAGGGGGTACCAAAAAGAACTATTTATGGGAAAAAAATATATTGTTTCAATTGCTCAAATGATAGACATTTTGCAAATTCATGTCCTTATCCCAAACGTGAAAAAGGTTCATATTTTCAATGTGGTTCCAAGGAGCATAATTTTAGAAATTACCAGCAAAAACCTACTAATCGAGTGGCTCTTTTAGATGAATTCAACTCTAAGAACACCGAAAATGGAGAAACAAAATATAACGATCCTATTTCCGAGTTAAATTATGTAAGTGTTACCTTTTTGATTAATGGTCTTAGGCATAAATGTAATACTTTCCTTTCACTTTTTCATTCGGGGTAGTCCAATTAGTTTAATGAGAAAATCTGCTGTTCCAAATTATTTAACTATTCAATGGACTCAATATTCTGGTTTCAAAGGATTGGGACATTTTAAGTTATATTCTTTCGGAAAAATTACAATTAAAATTTTCTTTCGGAAGTTTATTAAACAAATTAATATTTTTGTTGTACCCGATTCGGTTATTCCAAATCCCCTCTTATTGGGTCGAGACTTTTTGAATGCATTTAACATTAAATTTATGATAGTTGATTTAACCTTAAATAAAATTCCAAAAAAAAGTTATAATTTTAGATGATCCAAATAAAAATGAAATAAAAATATCAAATCAAAGGGCACGGTAGTGCCCAGCCAAGTTCTGGCACTACACCCTTTTTACAGGAACAAACTCAGGCGATTTTTGACCCCTACCTATCTTCAGTTCCAATGAAGTCAGAAACTTAAAATTCCGAATATTTGCTAAGCTAGTCAGCACAGGCGCCTCACCAAATTTCAATTTTCTAGCATAAGCGGTTCCTGAGATCTGAGTAACTGACTGACTGACAGATCATCAAAATTATGGGGCATTTCCCGACATCATAGAAACTTGTAATTTTGCAGAACGGTAGGTCTTGTCATGCAAGCAGAGGAAAAAATCGAAAATTTGAAGTTTTTCATTCAGGGGGCGTGGTATCCGCTCACTTTCTCCGAATTGGTGTTGGTTGAATGGAGCACTTCCGACTGCTGTAAAACGATGAAATTTGGTGAACCGGTAGGGCTTAAAGTGCATATAAAGGATCAAAAATAAAAATTGAGGTCTTACGTTCAGGGGGCGTGGTATCCGCCTACTTTCTCCGAATTGGTGTTGGTTGAATGGAGCACTTTCAACTGCTGTAAAACGATGAAATTTGGTAAATTGGCAGGGCTTAAATTACATACAAAGAAAAAATATAAAATTTGAGGTTTTCCATTCAGTGGCGTGGTATTCGCCCACTTCTTCAGAACTGATGTAAATAATATATGGCGCACTTCCGATTGTAGTAGAACAATTAAATTTGGTAGAACAGTAGGGCTCAAAATGCATATAAAGGGCCAAAAATAAAAAATCGTACTCTCCATCAAATTCAAAAGAAACCTATTCCATTCGATACTCTTCATGTAGATCATTTTGGCCCTCTTCCGTCAATTATTTCTAAGAGAAAACACATTTTGGTTATAGTAGATGCTTTTACAAAATATGTCAAACTTTATCCCGTAAATTCAACAAGTACTAAGGAAGTGTGTGTTTGTCTAGATAAGTAGAATATTATAGTCGACCTCGTCAAATCATAAGTGATCGTGGTTCTTGTTTTTCATTGCTTGATTTTGAATCATATCTACTTGAAAATAATATTGAACATGTGAAAATAGCTACAGCATCACCTCAGAGTAATGGTCAAGTTGAGCGTGTCAATCGAGTTCTTAAGTCGATATTATCTAAAATTACGGAACCAATTCAACATTCGAATTGGTCGAAACATTTAACAAGAGTCGAATACTCTCTTAACAACTCTGTTCATTCCACAACTGGTGCTACACCTTGTCAATTATTATTTGGTGTAGAACAACGTGGGCGTGATGTTGATACTTTGTCAGAATATGTGGATAATAAACGAAATTTGTCTTCTTTTCATGATATGAGAACTTTAGGACAAAAAGCTTCTGACAACATTGAATACGAGTACCATCAGTCTAAAACTTCAGAATATCATGCTAACACACAAACCGCATATCGTCGGCTGGATGCTATCTTGTTCAATGTCCATTTTTCAAAATGTTGGGAAATCGATTTTTAAAGTTCAAATTGAAAGTTTTTGTTTATGTAAGAAAATATTTGATTGGTATTATTTTTTTTCTGAAAGCCTTGACAATTTTGTTTATAAATAAGTTACAGAAATTGTTTTTCTTTTATTTTGAATTAGTTATAAATTAAAATCAACGAGGAAGTCATTTTGGATATTTGTTTGAATTGAATAATCGTTAAAAAAGTGTCTTATTGAACAAAACAGTTCTCTGTAAATTGAAAACTAAAAGAGATAGAACAAAATGGTTTGCGCCAAATGAAAGAGCGTCCCAAAATTATGAGGACTGCATACCTAACTCAATTTCGTAAAAAATTGCCTTTTGAACAAGATAGCATCCAGCCGACGATATGTATTCAATTTTCAGAAGGAGATTTTGTTATGATAAGAAATACAGATACAACAGCTGGCACTAACAAAAAGTTTATCCCCAAATTCCGTAGTCAAAGTGCATAAGGTTCTCTCGAATGATCGATACGTAATAATTGACATTGAAAAATGTAAATTAAATCAAATTCCTAATGATGCACAGTGCGTCGATTGTATGGTGGTAGGGGACAAAAATCTGTTTTTCAAAAGTAAGGAAACTGTGCACAAAAATTGGTTGGTAAATGCAATAAATAAGATATTTTACTCAATTTTAGGAATTTTCACGCCCCTTTCCACGCCCACCGCTGACAAAAAATTGGTTCAACGGAAACTTCCTCACGATAGTGAATTCAAGTATGTATTAATATTCTGGTTAGTTAAGAAATTATAAATTAAGAAAAGTGTGAAGTACGCCCACTGCCACGCCCAAGTGTCCAGAATTGATGTGTGTGATAAGAAAATTAATTTGAACCGAAATCCACCTACTGCCACGGCCACAATATTATTATTATAGTTAGAAGCCAAACATTTCAAAAAATTTATGATTTCTACGTTATACAAAAGTTGTAATATTTTAAAGGTTAGTAGGAATGTATACATGTTACCAAAGTACAAAAACCACGGAATATATCGGCATAAAAGATTTTGCAAAATAGAATGAATATTTTTATTGTTGAAAGAAATAGCTATTCATAAAAAAGTAATAACAAAAGGAAAAACTGAAAAATAAACAATTACGAAAAAAGATTTCGATATATGGCCTGACATCGCTTTGATCAGCTTTTAAAGATCTTAAATCTGTCTGAAATTCGAAAAAAAAGGATAAGACTTTAAAAGTAATGTTGTCAAAAGATCTTCGTTTGTATTGATCCGTGATGATTTTCTTGTGTGAGAGAGGTGATTTTTCCGTAATTCTTTATGACTTGCATCTAGTGCTTCTTCAGACAGTTGTCTTAAAGGTATTTCAAAAGATGAAATTGGATAGAAAACCCTGAAGACTCTTAATGCGATTGAAAATGTATGTATGAGTTCTTCACCAAGTCTTATTATTTCTTCAGTTATTTTCGAATTCTGAAAAAAAAATATTGTGTGTACTGACGTACGCTCGGTCGAAGTAAAACTTCTTTTTCCTCAAGCAAAGCTTCTGTAAGATTATAACCTACGAACAAACATTTTGTATTCTAAAAACATGTCGCTGTCCTTGACGGATAACGTGACGTTTTGACATGTCACTGACAGCTGCATAGAAATTTTTTTACCCCCAACGCCGGAAAAGAAGTTTTACTTCAAAAACTTCTTGCCGTGATTCCATAATTTGTTGACCCAAATCCCAACTTAGACTTGTCAACAATGAGACCCAATTTACTTTTGAACAATTTATGATGAATTTTCCAGACAATTAAGAACAATATTTGGAAAAATAAAAAAAGTTCTCAACCAGACTCCGTGGCGTCTCGCAAAATGATCTCCGTTTCGTGTAGAAGCCTTCCACCTACGTTCAAGATTTTTTAAAAGAAGGCATACTTTTTCGACGAAAATGGTTCTTAGTTATAACCGGACAGCCTTCAATTTTTAAATCATTCAATATAAATTCAAAAACACATTCAACTTTTGTGTTTTTATCAAAAGAAATCCATTTTTTTAATTTTTTTATTTTTTGTGGTTTGACCTTGCCCTACAAAAGTCAAATATTTTGAAGGTTAGCAAGAAGTAGCAAGAAAAGTAAACTTTTTCTCAAAGCATAATAACAACAGAATATAATGACATAAAATATTTTGCTACAGCTTGCTAATATTTTTTTAAAAGCTTAACTTTATATAATTTATAAGCCTCAAAAAAGAGTATTTTTCAAAAAATCACAAAAATTCAAATTTATAAGAAAAATTCGAAACAACAACTCATACCTGCGTTCAAAGTATCCATTATTAATATTCAAACAAAAAAAATTATACAACCATAATATTTGTCTTACGCGAGCTAAGCTAATTCGCACAAAATTGCAACTTTCAATTATATTGCAGCTTAAAGTATATCAAGTGCTCACAAAAGTCCGGCTAATCCAGGAAGAAGAAAAAAACAAAAACAAAATTAAATTTAAGTAGTTCACGATGTTCTAAAACAGGTTTAGAGCATAAACATAGTAGGTATTTGAATTTTTATTTTTTTTTATTTTTGTCCACTAGTCGACGCACTGTGTGATGGCATAATTGGAGCCTCACGAATACGTTCCTGGGTTGATTGGCGGCATTCTCATACTTAAAAAATCTTTTTCAAAATGGTAATATTTTGTATTTAACTTCATGTAACCAGGGTTTGTTCAAATTTTACTTCTATTATAGTTAATTATTTTATTATTAATATTGATATTATTCATGATTTTGTTTTTCATATTATTATTGTTATTATTATTATTTTTTTTTTGTTAAATGAGTTTCTTGATCGAGCTGATCAATATAGTCAGGATGGCCGAGTAGTAAGAGTACTTGTTACAATTATACTTGATATTTTACTTTTACTTTGTTAAATACTTTAGTATTTATTTGTTTTTTCGTCATTAAAATAATAATTAAAAATCATTTAATAATAATAATTCAAGAGAATAAGATTGTTTTGAGAAATTAATATTTTATAATAAAAACCATCCTAACATTACAAAATTTAAAAATAAAAATCGTATGGCAGGTACCGTTATTTGTGGTCTTAAAAAAAAAAAGAAAAAAACGCGTGGGGGAGAATTTAAAAACGATATCTCTGGATCTAAACATGAGTCGGTACTTTGTGTTGGTTGATATGGATCATTCAGTTGAACTCGAGTCATATGAGTCATCATCTTCGATATTGAATAAAAACTAAGGAAGGGTTTATTGATATTAGTTTTTAAATCGATATTCCAGCTTAAAAAAATATAGTTTATGTTTACATCAAGACCTTCTTCGTATTCTTCCATTTATTTTTGTGTTTATGTAAAAAAAAAACGTAAACGTCAAAAATCAATCAGAAATACCAAACGTTAAAAGTAAAAAAAAAATATGATCTGTATCGTTTTATTTTGAAGATCTGATCCAGATCTGATCATGGAAATATTAAAACGCAGCTATTATCATATAATTTTGTGGATAATATCTGATACGAACCAATATCAAACCGAAAGTATCCTTAACAATCGTTAATTTTGACCGATTTGTTAACAACTGAAAGCGAAACACTTTTTAGACGCGTTTGAACTTTGTTTCATTAAAGTTCAGGCCAGTTATTTTCACCCTAGATTGTAATCCGATTTCATGAGCAGTGTAACAATTAGTTTGGACATCTCCAATTATTCCAGAAGATAAGGATACTAATTGTTTTGTTTTTGGAAAGGAATTATTTCATATCTGTTGTGTGTCTGTTTGGCTTAACACAGTGTTCGGGAATTTTCTTGCTTCTTCTACTTTTTTGATTTGAATATTTACCTACTTTGATTTCGATTTTCGAAGTGGTCAAAATCAAGATTCTCTTACGATGCCGTAAGAAGATATATGGCAAATGCTATTTAATATCTACAATGTAAACTAATAAATAATACAAACTATTTATTGTTACTGATAATTTTATAATTTAATAGCCTTATACAAGGTATTATTCACCGAGATTCATGTATAACCTTGCCTTACAATGTGTATCGTGTTTCTGTATGGCTAAGCGCTGCTCGCTCTCCGCCCGCTAATTCTAAGACGGTTGACCGAATAAGAAATGTTTGCGGCACAATTTGTCGAAAATTGTATGTTCCACAATTGAGGAGGTGATTTCCAAAACAAGCTATCTGACCTGAAGGTAGTTTTGAGTTAAATGCCAAAAACCTTTACTTCATAATACAGAAGATATAGAGTAAGATTATCTTCTACAAATTTTTTTTCACGAAATTTTAATAAAATTAAAAATTTCGAAATAAATATAACTTTAGACCTTATATAGAAGATTCTTCATTAAAAATTCATTATATCTGCTTTTGGAAGTATAATTGAATATGTCTTCTTTTGGAAGTCAAATTATTTAAAAAAAGCTTTTTTTGGAAGTAAAATCACGAACAAAATATTTTTTTTTTGTTAATAGTGGTATATTAGCAATTTGATTATAAAAAGGTATTTTTTCTAGTTCAATGCCCATAGCTTTTAACAATTTGAAGACATCATCACGTTTGGTTGGCTTAATATGGCTTTCTGCAGTTTGTGCATGGAGACGAGATTCGAGTCCGGCCCAACTAACTCCTCTTTTTAGTAAGTTGTGGGAGGTGGTTTCTCCACTATATGTTTCAAAAAAACTTATTTGCGTCGAAGAAGTTGTCATACCCAATATCTTGGAATCAGAAATCTTAAAAGTTTTTTTTGTTTGAACCACAGCTTTTGGTAAATTTCGCAAATCAAAAAGCTGAACATCATCAAAGAGGGTATGAACAGTTCCAAATTTATAGAGTTGGCTATCATACGTTGCTGGGGAGGTAATTGTACCAATCCTCCTTAGTTCTTTTTTAACAAGGTCAACAACAGCTGGCATATATGAATGACCTCTAACAGGAAAATACCATTTAAAATTTAATTTATTTTTTTTGACAAGACATTGCTATCATTAATAGAACGGTATAGTTTTTGTTTTGTCCTGTGGAACTGTTCGAAAAAAAGCGAATGCTTTTAATATTTTTTGAAACAATAAGAGGTTTTAAAATAGTTTTGAGACTCGTAATTAAATTAAATTAAAATAATTACCAGCCAATTCAGTTTTATGTATCTTGTCGTCCACTCAGCAAATAAAATGTCAAAATGGCACAAAACCAAACGCAACTTGATATTTTTTGTACTGCATAGGCCTTATTGGAAGGAACATTTTGTAAAGGCCATTTTGAAAAATACATTTTGTGTTCAATAGGCTATTTTGGAAATAAAGTCGTTTTTTTACATTGAATTACTATGTCTCTGTCCTGTTTTGGATATTATTTTTGATTGAATCAGACGCGCGTTGAAAAAACCTAAAAAATGACATACATATCTCATTTTCCGATTTTTTCCCTATAGATGGTTTTGGAAATCTGCTCCTCAATTTTTATAATAAATGTTTATAAAATTGGAGCTATAAAAACCGAGATAATCACGTAAGTCCGATTTTTCAGACCTTGGATAACTTACGTTAAAGTTATATATGTATATGTTTCCAACTTATTATCTCTCATTCTCAGGTTGATCCTTTTTGCCTAAATAAATCTCTATGTAACTCGTAAATGAATCTAACGATTGGGAAATAATTTGAGAAGCGATTTTACCGCGTTGAAGATTAAAGAATATGTACATTTAATTTTTTCATATATGTACCTATCTTGTTTTCTCAGAAATTATATTAAAACAAGATATGTCCCTCTTCACAGGTTCACATGTAGAAACAGAATAAAAAAAATCTGTTATTTGAAGAATTCTGCAATTTGGATAAAATGTTTTTTTCTTACTTCAAGCGGTCAAGGACATCTAGAAAAACAAAAACATTTTTTCAACTGACTTTTTGAAATTCGAATGATTGCATTACTAAGGAAAACCCTTGTTCTAATTATCATGACAATGGTTTTATTTCCAGAAACTTTAAAAAAATGGGCTTGAAATATTGGTTACAGCTTGAAATACCACTTTTTCTTGCAGACTGAATATCCTTTCGCACAAAGAATAAGAAGCAGGCAAGGACATTGCATACTCCTTAATTTGTGTAAAGATTTTTGTTCAACTGAACCTTAGCTTAATGTTAATAAGAAAAATTTAGGGCACTGGAAAAACGTACTTTTTTTTTACATATTTTTCTATTTTATAGACGTGTCCCAATTAACCGTCACCAATGTCTTTTTAGAATATGTAAGCATTTGTTATGTGGAGCAGCACTTTTTTTGGTCATTTGTTTGAACAGGAATATAAAGCCCAAAAGAATGAAGAAACGTGTTTTATTGATATTTGATTTTTTGAAATGGTGATTAATAATTTTGCACGTCCTTTAAAAGATATTGTATATAAAAGAAAACATAAGCAACCTTTTCCAAATTGCACAAATGTGGAAACAAAAATTCAAAATATTTCTGACTGCAGCAAGTAAATCATTAAAAGTAGTGCTTTTTCTTTACCATATAGGAGAAAGAGGCATTGAAAAATTTAATGAACAACCTGCAAAAAGAAGATAACCAACAATTATGAAACTCCCTGCAAACTATTGCATTCAAACTCGTAACACGTAACTATACTCTGTCCAACAAAAATTGTCAGTACAGGCCTTATGGGAGAGCTTTTTCTAAAGCAGTGGCGCCTGATGCACCCTCACTACAATGCGTTAGGAAAAATACCACTAAAAAAAGAGCAAGCCACTGACTTTTCTTAAGGAATTGTTGTTGTAATTCTTTGCAAAAAGTTGTACACCCCAACATGACCGTCGTATCCCACTGCTAATGAGATAGATACTGTCAAGAGTGTCAAGTGTCACTCAATACGATCGTGCGCTCTTTATCTACATCAAAACAGAGTTACCAGTATCATTCTCAATTGCAAGCAAGAGCTTTTTCAGTGGTTTTTATTAAGGAGCTTTTGGCATTTGAAGCTTTTGAGAACACATTTTAAGAAGATGAGTATGTTGAGTGTTGTCATATTGCTTTTCAACTTAAAAAAAAACGCGCATATTATCTTACCGCTTGGTGTTGTGGGAAAAGGTAAATTGAATATTGTTTTCAGTCGTTTTGAATCGGCAGACGGTAGCCCTACGCATTTTTTACTTTCATTTGCGGCGATTTATAATGTAAACTACGGAATCCCTATGAGAGCTTCAAAAGGCGACACACTTATGCATGGCAATGCAACCAGAATGAGAGACAAACGTCCTATCTTCCCTGTACTGACAATTTTTGTTGGACAGAGTATAATATGGCTCAATCACTCAGAACCAGATTAAATCATTCCGTTCCTTGTAACACGCACACAGGAATGGTTGAGAGTTGTAAGTCACTAGGTCCTGGTTCACTTCGAGCTGTTGCACCACCAAATTTTATTTATAAATTGCAACAGAAGTACGAAACTAAACTAAAGTTTGAGAATTCAAATGCTAGGCTTGTAAATTAAGAAATTGTACTAGAATCTCCTGGAGTAAAGTCGGAATATCCTCGATCAAAAAGAAGTTAAAAATTGATGAGTTGTATGAAATACTCTATACAGAAAAAGACGTCATTGAAGTTGAAGCCATAACAAGTGTTAAAGTAAAAAAAGAAGCTCAGCGGCCATATGTAAAACGGAAGGAGAACATACAAACATCTGAGCGATGCGGGATAGCGTCAACAATACGAGTAGAACATGATAAATTATGCCCACTAACATGCGGAGTAGATGCAACTTCGGAGACTTAAGAATTATACTAGTAGCCAGGTTCTACCTTTCACATTCACTCGAAAGAGAGTTGAAATCGATTCAAATAAAATGGTGTGTTCTATACAATTCACTTTTGTCTTATTATTTATTGTGAATTTTTTTTAAGGAACAAAATATGAACAACATAAAAAATATCCTTTTCTATTATAGAATAGGGTTGGAACTTGGTTTTGCCATGAAATTCTTAAGTGCGTCCCATCGATGCATCCTACCTCCTACGGCAGTAATAATAATTTTTTATTATTAGACGCGAAAGCCTTTGCCGCTCTTGCTCTTATGAATAATATTATCAACAATGGCCGCGTTCACCTACGTATTCAAGGGTATCCGGATATGTTTGTGTTGTTGTAATCCCATAGGAAAAATCAGCTGATGAATGAAACAGCTGATGTCAAGCAAAAATCTAAAGCTATCCAAAATTTTTTGGTATACTAAACTATCCAAGGGGAATTTTGAAGAACGGCTGACATTTCAGCTGATCTATTTTCTCTAGTGTCGAGTACAGGGTTGGCCGAACTGTAACTTTTTAACATTTGTTACGTCTAGTACTAACTTAATAATTTAGAAAAGCAAAGTTTGTGAGCAATTGTCCTTGTTGCATTAAAGATCTCATTAGGATTATACTGCAAAGCTTTTATTCTTTGAAATTCAGATTGTTTCTTGATATAGAAGGAATTAAACTCAAATTGTTTTAGGGTTTTCATAGAAGTATGAAATGACCTTAACTCTTAAGCATGACTTCTTATGGGATTATACGGACATATTTAGAGCTGAGTTTTCAGAAAAGAATTCTTATAAGACTATAAGCTTATATAATCTTATGGCAAGAAGAGAAAATAGTTTAGCTATAAAATTTAATTAGTTTTAAACTGCAAAAGTGTTTACCTCTTAAAATAAAAATGTTATGAAACCCAGTTCAGTTTAATAACAAGATATTAATACTTAGGAAAGCAATGGGATATACGAGAGTTGTATGGGAGTTTTTTTTTAGATTTCAAGAGCTTAGATCTGGAGAGTATGTAAGTTGGGCTTATTCATTTTTAATAAGCAAAGTGGAAATGGCTGGTCGAAAGCTACATAATTATTGGGCTGAAGGTGGATTTGCTCTAATTAAAATGGGAAAATGATCGTATTAGAGCTCTCTTCGATTTAAAGTTTCAATATAACTACCAGTTCTTGGTTTTCATTATTTTAAAAAAGTTTTTCGGTAATATTTATAGGTATGTACCTCGTACAGTAAATTCAGCTCTAAAAAATATCTTTAAATCATGTGTTCATAATTCAAGTCCTTTGATTATGCCAAAGAAAATAAACTTCCCATCTATCATGTATAATTCCTATAATTCTTCATCCTTATGTTAAATATAACATTTTCGGTTTTGTTAACAAACCTTCATAAGATCATAAACGTGCAAAATTGTTTGGTTTCCACTATTCTATTTGTTTTATGAATTAACTACGTATGTAGCAGACGTAACAAATTGTAGTAACATGTAGTTGATTCGGCCAACCCTGATCGAGTTACGTCATTTTTTTCACTTTGACAGTAAATGCTACCTATCCGGTTTTGGTCGTTCGGCAACGTATCGGATACTAAAGTATCTTAGATACCCTATCGCACAACGAAGCGAACGCGGCCAATTTTAAATTGTGATTTATTGACCAATTTGGAATTTATAAGTTGAATAAAATCGATTTGAAATCTTTCCTTCGGCTTTTTTGGTCACTGTAATATTGGCAATGAAACTATGTTACATTGGCTTTCCCGGCGTTTCGGTAGAGTTTGCTGCCTTCTTTAGGAGAACTTTATTAACACAAAAAATACAGAGAAAAAACATCAGTTAACTCAAGAGTATAATAACATTTAAAACAATAAATTAAAACCACTTTTAAGCTATTTGTTTTTTTTTTGAACATAAAATATAAATGATTGTTAAATCATAAAAAAAACAAAGAAAAAAAAATAAAACGCTTCAAATGTAGTTTAGTCTAAGAAACTTATTTTCAAAATGATATAAATTAAGAGACAAGTGAGTAATAGACGGCAGAAATGTTTTGTTTCTTGTTTTCTGTTCATGTTGTTTTTATTACTCATTATGTGTAATGTTTCTAAGGTGTAGCCTTTCGATGCATGTTGCTCGGTCTGCAGGATTTTGACACCCTCAAAATCTGGAGAATGACCGTTTTCGATGCTCTGACTCGCCAGGGCTGTCTTCGCAGGATTATTAGATTTGATGTCAGATCTATGATTTGAAATGCGTTGTCGAAGGAATTGTCTTGTGGTTCCTATATAGCACAAATTGCATGGTTCGTTTGGTTTTCCCTTACAATTATTTTGTAAATAACATCTGTTCTTTTGTCCTAGTCCGGTTTTGTTTTAAGTCTTGTAAAGAGCTGACTAAGGGTATTATTTGATTTGAAGGCCAAGCAAACGTCCTTTAAATTTTTGTTGATAATTTCTTTAAAACTCTTCAATTCCCATGCTTATGTTTATGAACAAAAAAACGATTTCTTCTTCTTAATAGCATAAATGGATTTAAAATAGACAAAAAAAAATTATAAAAACAAAACACCTTCCTCCCCCTTTTTTTTAAGGGGGCGTCACCTACAGGTGACACTGGGCACCGTGTATTGTTTTCCTCTTTTTGCTTGTAGAAATAAAACATTACGTTTCTTACAAGAATATTTATTTTTAAGTGGAAATTTTCGGTGAAAATAAGACAATATCACCTGGATCCTCTCCAGCGTGCAAGTCCTCAACAATCTCACCTAAAGTCAATCTGTAAGACGTACAATAGCTCTAAAATCCCATCGCCATCAATGATTCAGTAATTGTTCTAATACTACTACTACTAATACACACAATGCCCAGTGTCACCTACAGGTGACACTTAACATTTTTACCGTTGTAATAATCACTCTTTTTATATTTTTGTCCTGAAATGCATTTATATACAACTTTTTATATTCTTTTACCACATTCAATTAGAAAAAAAAACAATACTTACAGTTTAGACATTTTTATCTCAATTTATATTCCACTAAATCACAAAAAGTAAGAACACTACAATTATACACGAAACAATGAATTGA
The DNA here is from genome assembly GCA_963931855.1 of Philhelius festivus. Taxonomy (NCBI): domain Eukaryota; kingdom Metazoa; phylum Arthropoda; class Insecta; order Diptera; family Syrphidae; genus Philhelius; species Philhelius festivus. Next base: position 94,450,533 of record OZ007555.1, read on the forward strand.
AATGAAGAAATGACGTAAAGCTAGTATTTTGAAAAAATAATATGGCCTACTAGGACCTTTTGGCTTTGCATAAGTCAAGGAAGAATAAAAAAAAACGTTGCGGTATGGTTGGAAAAAAAATATATGCATATGTCACCCATAGGTGACACTGGGAACTGAAGAGTTAAAGTTCTCAGTCAAACTTAGAACATAAACAATACTTTTGAAGTAGCCATTTTTTGGCTCCATATTTTGTTCACGGTCAGTTTTGTGGTTATGCTTTAAAAGCAGACTACGGATGATAGCACCAGCTATATTGATTGTAATTATTGTTTTTTCGATTATTTAAAAGTTCAAAAGGTGCCATTATGAAGAGCAGAATTAATAATTACAAGTAACTGCCTGCTCGCATTAGATGAAGTAGTGGCAATTGTGTTATCTTTTTTTTATTTTAATTTTTTTTGAAGATATGTATTTGTACAAACCTACATATATTGCATCAGTGGCAATTCATCACCCGACAATTGGTTTCTTCCATACACCACCGTTGGCACTTTTTCGAGACAAACGCATTTAAATGTTTGCGTACTTGGTACTCGAAAACTGGGTGATATGATTTTATTTTCAATTTGAGATATTGAAATGCAGAAAACTTAAAAAGTAAAATTTTGAAAAAGGTATTAAAATTAATATTAAATTTTTTTAATTTTTCAATAATTGTCTTTTTTATGTTATTTGTTTTTTTTTCTAAATATTTTTTTTTTTCAATTGGAACACAAACTATTCAAATATCTTTTTATTTCACTTGCGATATACTCGTACATATATATGTAGCAGGGACGAAGCGTCCATATATTGAGTGGAATGAGTGCTTCCGTTGAACCATTTGAAAAAATCGTACCTAGCAAGGAATTAAATTCAAAATTCCAAATTGTATTAATATTTTTATTATATTATTTGTATCTATTAATGAATCTTCATTTACTCTGTAAATTAAATTCCAACAACATTATCATCTCTTACTAAAATTACTAAAGGAAATCAAGATCTCTCTGGTTATTACAACTTAAAATGTCACACTGCAAAAGTGCAAACCAACTGAGAATGCTCAACATCACTCAATTATTTATAATGCTCAATCTCATGAAAGTTCTTGCTAAAATGCTTAACAGCTATGCATTCCTTATTATCACCTCCTTAACTCAATTTCAAAATACCCTTCCACTCCAAGTCAACTGAAAATTATACCTACAACATCACTCACCAATATTTACGAAATGCTCAAACAACAATGATTCTCAAACAATATAGAATGCACAACAGCTGGGCATTCCATTATTTCGCATACATAACTTAGATCTCAACCCAAAGTCAAAATAATTTTGTCTCGTTTCTTGCCTTTTGCCCAATGTGTGAAGAATGAGTTGAGTGAATGCATTACGAGAATTTCCTACAAGAGATAGATAGAAAAACAAAGATGTATTTATTGAGTTGCTTATTGTCTCAAACTGATAATGAGTTTAATTTCATGGACAAAAGGGGTAGAAAAGTTATATTTTAATATAATGTTGGTGCAAATTTAGGTGCAAATCATAAAACAAACAAATATGAATTTAAAAGGTGGTAGTTTTTTAATTATTTTCGTGGCGATAGATACAATACAATCCACCTGTTTTCTGTTTATTTTTTGTTATTATACAAAAAACTGGTCAAAAATAGTATTTCTAATATTCATATCTTAGGTTTCTTGATATAACTAAAGGTTATTTTCAATTATGAGAATTTTAAATCAAAAAAAACTTCAATGAATCTTAAGATTTTTAATATCCCGTAATAATGGCATCTGTAGAGAGATCATATTTATGTTTTAAGAGAATTAAATATTTTTTTAGAAATAAATGTGGACAAGAAAGGTTATCTACTCGTAGCTTAGTTCTCATCAAATCGTACTTAGATAATTTTGTCTTAAAAGAAAAAGCATAAATCTTTGCGTAAGGTGGGTATCAAGCTTCTTTTTTTTTAATCAGACTTTACTGTAATATATTATTTATGTATATTATTTTATGTGTATTATCATTAAGTGGAATTTAAAAGGTTGGATCTCAAAGGTCTTTCAGTTTTGGTTTTATGTTCAGTGCTTCCGCTATCGAAAAAGTCACGCCTCGTGCCTGATATGTAGGTATACTGTAGTGCAGGTTTTGCATTTGGAAAAAAATTAATTCGAGATTTTGATCAAAGTTGACTTTAGGATGATAGAAAGAAGACGAAAAAATATTTTTTTAAATAAAAAAACAAATTTTTTCAAGATGGTATGTCTTGAAAACGATTAATTTTTGAAAATATTTCCTAGAATCTTTATTATTAAATACTTAAAATTTGCATCCCAAATTTTTTTCTAGAACAATTTTAAAGAAATTTCTTATATACAAAATTAGTTCAATATTTTTGTTGCAATATTTTTACCGAATTTCAGAATGAACTTAATACGATGATTAGGATGACGAATACTTTGAAAAACCATGACTTTGGATTATACGAATCCAATTATAATTATTACAAAACAAGAACAAACGAATTAACACACGAAAGATAAGATCGGATTGGCGAAATGTCAAAACGATCAACGAGGTATGATAGAGAGAAGAGATTACAAATATTGCAACAACACTGCGATGGGTAACGACGCATCCAACCGGCTAGTCAGCTGGGGGTGGGTTGGTAGAATTAAAATTTTATTAAAAAAGATTAAACAATTCATATCGAATAAAAAGAAGGATTGGGGTCTTGTACAAATTTAATTAAATCAATGCAAGTACTGGGGCGTAATTACGTTGTAGAGTGGGCGCCAGGAAACTTTTTATGGTCGTTTGCCTTAACCTGGATGCTATAATTATTCTTCAAAAATATGAAGGAAACACAATTTTATATTCCCAATGGGGAGTAAGAATATTTTATTTAAAAATATCCAGGAAACGGTGGATTACGCCTGGATTAAAACCTATTATCGAATTACAAATTTTAATTGGATTAAACCAATTTAAGGCAAGGGAAATGATTATATATACAATTGAAATTAGATAAAATAGAACAAAGGAAAGTTTTGAAAATGTAGACCGTAAGAATGGACCGCTATCACTCGGTCCCGAAATAAACAGAAAATCAAAACTACTGTAAAAGGGGCGCGTCTCACAATTTTGAGATTATAGAACAAAGAACTATTATATACTATTTTCGATAACACTTTTTATCAAACGAATTAAACTCTTAAAAAAACTAACACTCTACTTATCTTTTATTTGATATCCTGTTTCTTTTTTTTCCTTCTTCTCTACTCGATAATTTCACTCCGCCCGCTCTGACGATTTTCGAAACTTTTCCAATTTTCGAATCCTTTTTCAATTTTAAGCCTTTCCAAACACTTGTTTTTGTTATTCTTCTAAATACAATTTCTTTTTTTTTTTCAAATCTTTCAACTTTTTGTACTTTCTTTCTTATTTTTTTTTTTTTTTCTCACTCAACAATTTTGATCGCCTATCGGCTTAGCTGGTCAACCAAGTATTCATTTAACTATTTAGCCTTTCTTTTTCTCTTGGCCTCCTCGTTCTCTCATACACTCGTTAAAAAGCGTTCGTGGAACTCGATTACGGTACCAGTCCGATGTTGAGTTCCAAAGAAACTCTCTTTCACCCGCACAATCAATGAATTCCCCAAGTTGTTGGTACTGTCCCAAAACTTAGCGAATCCAAGGCCGTACCCTGCCATATTTACAATTACTATTCTTGAGAAAAATAAAATGAAATTATGAAAAGTTGAAGATAATATTCTGAGCATTCTCTCCAGCTACTCTACTAAATTTTACTACTTTCAACTAATTCGAAAAAGGAGCCAATACTAGTAATCTTTAAATCTTAATCTTTAAACAATTTTGAGGAACCGACGAAGGAAGGCAAATATTCAAATTAGACTACCTAACGCGCAATCTACTATTCGGTGGTAGTAAATCTTACCGTAACAGTAAAACGTTGTTTAAACTTTGCTTGTATAAATTCAAAGTTTTCGTATTTATGATAATAAAATGTATAGTTTAAGAATATTATTTTTATAAGTTAAAAAAAATCTAGGTGAAAACCTTATAACTTTTTAAAATTGATATTTCCGCGGCTGAGTACTTAAGTGCCCCATATAGATAAAAATTATTCCTTAGAAAACAAATTTTAAGTTTTGAAAAATAATTACGTTATTTTTTACTTAACAATTACGACTTTTGAATTTTAATATGTATATGAAAATTCCTTTTTTTTGTATTTTGAAGTCCTAATGTCAAAAAACGTTACGGTTATTAAAAAAAAAATAATGTTTGAAAAAAACTCAGAAATGGATATGGAACCCTCTTCCATACGAATGAAAACCAAACTTCAAATTTCCTATGGATATAGGACTTTTATGCACTGGACATTCGGAAATCAAAGAAAGTAAAAATAGTAAAAAACTCAAAATTTCTAGCATTATTAATTTTTATAATTTTACTTTATCTTTATCTTTTGCTATCTTCCTTTGCTTAAAATTTTGGAAGATAACCCCCAAATTAGGTTTTTATCTATGAGATCCTATAGTTATTTCACGTTATGTGTTCATGCGTATTTGCCTTATAAAAAATAACAGTCTTGATAAGGCTCTCGACACACAGATCGCTTTCCAATTAGCAAATAATCCTTATAATATTTTTATCATATTATTTTTTAGGCTTTCCTATAAATACAAAATTCTAAAGAATATCTTCATAAAAACATAAGAGGCAAACATTTAAAAAAAGTAGTAAATTAACTAGACAAATCCAAATATCTTCCCTTTTCTTTGTTCTTCCCAGTGAAATTTACATAATATTTTTCATAATTATTTAGAGCGTGGTTCGTGGGTATATTTTAAGAACAAAATCGTTCTACAGTAAGTAAGGGTCTATCTTATATTTTTATATCGGGGATTTAAGAAAAGGCCTATTTAGTGTACCCTGACCCATGTTTACGGTAATTGCGCTGTTAATACTAATGACAGAAACTTAAATTAGGCATTTATTTTAAGAAGAAATACTAACCTTTGTAACTGCCCTTAAACATATTTGATGTCTTGTCTCGGTCTTGAAATATCCAGTTTCTAGCATATTCCGTTTTTCCATCCCATGCTAATTTTTTTACTTTGGGCTCAATTTTCTCCAGAAAATGCGTAGTAAATATACCGTTTTACTATTTTTTAATAAACGCAATAATAATAAAAATAAAACTAATAAAACTCAACTACAAGTTTGCGGAAAAACCCATAGATTTTATGATATTACTTGGGAAAACCTGAGACATGCACAAATTAAAAAAAAAGTGAAACGGTGAATTTCTTCCAATCCAATGCACAAATTAAAAAAAAAGTGAAACGGTGAATTTCTTCCAATCCAACGATTACCGTATCTAATCTAATCTAATCTAATCAATTCTCAGCCTCACGATCATAGTGGGCTGGAGCGACATCCTGTTGGAAATATGATGAAGCTTATAGTTGCATAAGTGGAATATTCTCTAATAGTTGTTGTAAATCATTGCGCAAGAACTTCAGATAGTTTGTAGAATTCAGCGATTAATATGGTCGTGTATTTGAAACTGCTCCCGTTTCTCGAAGCATTTGACATGTATTTCTAAATACTCGTAAGGATCGAAAGCGTCGGTTTGGATAAAGTTCCTGGTATCTTTGTCCAGGTCTAGTTGAAATTCCATTGCACCGCCTATAAACTAAAAAATTAATGCCAGCGTATTCTTGGTTTATAAATGTAGGCATTTCAAACAGCATTTCTAAACAACTGTTGCCTTGGCATTAAAAATTAAACTGATGAATTAATTTCGGTTTTTATCTTTTATACCATTTTTGCAAAGTAGATTTTCCAAAAAGGCCTTCATAGCTCTCTTTTGATAACTTTTAAGAAATCGGGAAATTAATTGAGGGTTTTCGCAGGAACTCAAATAAAAGAGCATGTTTGATAACCGCTATGCTATATTGGAAAATATTGCAAAAATCTTTGGAAAACTACTCTTACTGTCAACCGTTGTTAAAAAAGTGTCCAAACTCAGAAAAAAGCAAAACACACAGTATTTCGTATACTACAGTTAAAACGGCATTTAAACATAAAGGACCATCTGGAGTGTTTTCTAAAGCAGACGAAAGGGGCAGATCAAAAGCTGCAAATAAAACATCGGATGAAAATATAACACGCATTAAGGACCACATCGAAAGCTTCCCAACTGTAGAGTCTCATTACTGCCGTAAAACTTCAAAGAGGTTGTATTTAGATGCCAATCTAAGTATATCAAAAATGTATTCCTTATTCTTCGATAAATACAAGACTGACACGTCAAAAAAGCTACCATCATCGACTACCTACAGGAAAATTTTCGGTGAGTACTACAATTTATCGTTCTTCCATCCAAAAAAAGACCAGTGTCAAGCATGCGAAAGAGGTAAAGAAACCCAAAATGAAGATTATCAAGCGCATTTAAGGAGAAAAGCCGAATGTTCAGCTGCAAAATCCTTGGACAAAGAAAGGGCCATCAAGGAACCTAATTTCATGGCATGCACATTCGACTTAAAATCTGTGTTACAAATTCCATCAAGTGATATAAGCCCAATGTACTACAGCCGAAAATTGTGTGCATACAATTTAACCATCTACAACGCTGCTCCACCAAACGATGCTTTCTGCTATTTTTGGACAGAAACTGATGGCAAAAGAGGAAGTAATGAAATTGGTTCGTGCTTGTATTAGAACTTACATCAACTTTCACCGGTAATAAAAGAAGTATCTTTCTTTTCTAAAACTTGCAGTGGTCAAAATAGAAACAAAAATATTTCAATATTATTTCTCCATTTCATTCAAATTTCAAATTTGGATATAATTGAACACAAATTTCTAGAAAGTGGACACAGTTACATGGAAGTTAATAGCATGCACAGTGCTATCGAAAGAGAAAAGAAGAATATTCCAGTATATACGCACGGTCCAAGAGACTTAAAAGCAAAGGAAATCCTTATATACATAACATAATATAACCCAAATGCGGTATACTGATTTTCTGGATTTATCAAAGTTATCGGAGATTATAAAAAACAAAAATTTGGACGAAAACGGAGATAAGGTGAACTGGTTGAAAGTAAAATCTTTTAGGTACCAAAAGATAAAACCTGGTGTTATGGAGTACAAATACGACCACAATGAAACCTATAGGGAAATACGTGTTTTTTGGTAAAGGTCGGCCCATAGATTTAAAGGAGGTTAATATCGAAAAAGAGTATAAAAGCAGCCTTCCTACAAGTATCGAAAAGAAAAAAATTTACTTAATCTCTGCAAGTCAGAAGCCATTCCGAACGAATTTCATCACTGGTACAAAAGTTTAAAAACAAACAAAACCACCAGAAATAAGGCCCCAGAACCCGATATAAATGATCATACCGAATCCGAGCAAGATTAATAAATTTAAAATTAAAATAACAAACAAATATTTTCATAAAAAAAAAACCCATGTCCATGAAAACAAAAATTAATGCAAAAAAAGCCTATCTCCAAGATTCATTTTATATTTGTATAAAAAGAAGTTGAATAAATTAAATTGAATAAATTTTTTTGTTTCCATCTTATTTATAAATGGTTTAACTATCAGATTTAAATATCGTTTCTTAAATCGAAACTACTTAATGATTTTTCCAGGGGCCATAAACTTTAAATCTTCAATAACTCAGAAACACAATTATGTGACTTGAGATCTTTTTGCAGCATACCGACGATATATTCTATATGTACTCGTATATTATATGTACAGATCATACGTTATTTTGAAATTATTATTAAAAAACAAAAACATTAAAAATCAGGTACACAAAAAACAAATACGAGTACTAGCTTCTAAGAGCTATGGTAATTGAATTAGTACGATGTTAAAGCTGTTTTAGTATGAATTTAGCATCATAATACTGTTGTGAACAGAGCTTTATACTACTACAGCGCCATCTGTTGGAAAACTGCATATCTAATTTATGGAAGAAACGAAAAGCTCTTTTCCAACGTCAAATGTATTTCCCCTTATTCCAAACATCTAGAACATTCCAAGACAAGAACTTTCGAGAACAACTAATTTGAGTATATAAGGGAGTGTTCACGGTGAGCGAGACACAGTTTATTTTCGATTATGAAAGTGTGCAAAGCTGAACTATTGGATTGTGGAATTAAACAAGTGTGATTTAAATTTGAATAAAAGTATTTGAGTTGTTTATTAATTGAGAATTACTGTTTTGAATTGGAAAGTGTGAATAAAGAAGAAATACTAAAAAGAGTAATAAGTTTTATTTAAAGAACCTAGCAAAAATATTACATTGGTGTCAGAAAAGTGGAATAAAACTTATTGTGCAGTGAAGTGTGCGGAAAAAAAAAAATGAGCAAGTTACTGAAAGAGCTCAACTGTAATGAGCTGAAAAGTGAATTAGGCAAGCGAGAACTTTCTAGAGCAGGATCAAAAAATGAGCTTGTTCTGCGTTTGGCCGAATATTTGAAACAACAAAATGAAGACCCGGACATTTTCATCTTTGAAGCTGACGCTGAGGAAGCAGACGTAAGTAAAAATGTAGATGTTTCAAATATGATTAGTCTTCTGCTTGAACGTTTCGAAGAGCAACGAAATGAACAAAAAAAGAACAAAAGAATGTTCTCGAACGTCTCGAAGAGCAACGAAATGAACAAAAGAAAGAACAGGAGAATGTACAAAAGAATGTTCTCGAACGTTTCGAGGCGCAACAGAAGAATGTTCTCGAATGTCTGGAGAAACAGCATAGCGAACAAAAAGACCTTCTCGAAGAGCAGAGAAACATGCTAGAAGGCAAGCTTGTTAACATCGAGAATAATGTGTCTGCACTTGATGAACGTGTTTCATTGCTAGAGAATCAAGTCGACAACAAAATGGAGACGTTTTCAAAAGAGCTAGATCGCATTCGAAATATAAAGATTCGGGAAAGTTCTGGAGAAACCTTGAGGAAAAAGGAGATGCAACCTCCAACCTTTGATGGACAAACTTGTTGGTCTATATACAAGAAGCAATTCGAGGCAGCCTCCACAACAAATGGCTGGGATGAGGCTGACAAGTATATAGCCTTAACGCTTGCTCTTAGAGGAGCAGCTGCTGAGTTGTTGCAAACCATACCAGCAGATAAGAGCGGCGACTTCAATTCCTTGGTTTTGGCTATAGACAAACGCTTTGGTAACAGCCACATGAAAGAAGTCTTCAAAGTGCAACTCAATTCCAGAGTTCAGAAGAGGGGCGAAACTCTACAACAACTGCAAGCGGACATTCAAAGGCTTGTTCATCTTGCATATCCAGATGTTGGAGAGGAAATTTGTAACCAGTTCGCAGTTGAGGCATTTGTTCGTGCCATTTCTGACATACATCTTCAAAGGGCCGTGCGAACTGCTGGAAAACGAACTCTTTCGGAAACATTTGCGTTTGCCTTGACAATGGAAGCAGCTGAGCAAGCTTCTCACGGAGTACATCGACTTAGAGAAGCCATCGTCGAAGAATGCTCATGCCAAAGAACTGATGTCCAAAGGAACCAACGAAACGGACTTGCAAAGTGCTGGAATTGCAACAAGACCGGACATTTACAGCGTCAATGTCGATTACCACCAAGAAGAGCTTGTCAACATTGTGGACACGGAGTTTCAAACCCAGAACAAGGTAACAATAACACCAGTGTTACTTCCCGAACAGTTTCCCGACAAGTAAGAACTAACTTCGAGGGGCAGAAGCTGATTTCTGGTATCGATGGCCCCAGAAACACCATCCAGGTCTCCCAGACTAAACGAGACAATAAAAGTCTGACTGTCGAGGCAATTTTAAATGGCAACAAACGTGTGGTCACCATCGACACCGGTGCCAGAGCCTCCATTGTGCGTCAAGACCTAGCGCACCTGAATTGGCTACACAACACCAATAACTACCGTCTGAGAACTGCCACAGGAGAAGTAGCTAGTGTTTATGGTGAAGTCCGACTTAGAATTCGAATTGCAGATCTAGAATTCTCACACAAATTTTTGGTGGCAGATATATGTGACGAATGCATCATAGGCATGGACTTCATGAAAGAACATCGAGTAATTTTGGATATTGGCAACCAGGTACTCAAATACCAGAATACAGAGATTCCAATGATCTATGGGCACGAAGGAACAACAACTCTAAGGACTGTCATCAAAGAAGACGTGATTATTCCTACTTCTTCTGAGGTATTCGTTTGGACAAAATTAGATGGTGAGTGTGGACGCTATCGATACCTAATGGTGGAACCAGGCCCAGATTGTTCTTCCCAAAACGTCATCATTGGGAAGACACTTGTGGCTCCGAAGAACAATATGGTCCCCGTACGGATACTCAACACCAAACCGTACGTTGTAAAGTTAGCGAAAGGAGAAGTTATCGGTAAGTGCGAATCTGTCGCAGCCATAACACGAATTGACGCTGAAACACCGAGAAAGACATTAGATCCTGAGGAGCTCAATAGCATCAAGGCAAAGATACTCAATTCAGCTAACCTAGACCAACATCAGGTTAAAATGGCAGAAAGCCTTCTGAATGAGTATGCCGACATTTTCGCTTCACCAAACGGGAAATATGGAAGGACACAAATGGTGCAGCATCGAATACATACAGGAGATGCAAGGCCCATTCGTCAGCACGCAAGACGTATGCCACTGGCCAAACAAGGTGAAGCTGAGGAAATGATTACCACCATGAAGAAGGATGGTTTGATTGAGAATTCCAAGAGTCCTTGGGCGTCACCAGTGGTCCTAGTCAAAAAGAAGGACGGAAGTACACGGTTTTGTGTTGACTACCGAAGGTTGAATGATGTAACCAAGAAAGACAGCTACCCCCTGCCAAGAATTAGTGACACCTAAGATGCTATGGAAGGTGCACATTGGTTTTCAACGCTGGACTTGAAAAGTGGATATTCCCAAGTTGGAATTCACCCTGAAGATCGAGAAAAGACAGCGTTCTCCACAGGTCACAGCTCTGGCAGTTCAAAGTAATGCCATTTGGTCTTTGCAACGCTCCGGCGACATTTGAGCGTTTGATGGAGTGCGTCCTTCAAGGTCTGACGTGGAAAACTTGTCTTGTCTTCTTGGATGATGTTATCGTTTATGGAAAGACATACGACCAACACTGTAAGAACCTAAAGGGTGTGTTCCAGAGACTTCGAGAGGCTAACCTTAAACTGAACCCAGAAAAATGTGCACTGTTCCAGACTGAAGTAAAGTATTTGGGACATATCATCTCGTCCTAAATAGTCAAGACCGATCCTGAAAAAGTTGACACCGTCAAAAATTGGCCAACACCACAGGACAAACATCAACTACAAAGTTTTCTTGGTCTTGCTACTTATTATAGACGTTTTGTTAAGGACTTTGCCGGAATTGCGAAGAGTTTGGATCAGCTTACGGAAAAGAACAAGCAGTTTAGATGGTCAGGTGAGTGTGAAAAAGCCTTCCAAGAATTGAAATACCGTCTATGCAAGGCTCCGGTGCTGATCTATCCGACTCCAGGCAAGCCTTTTATCATCGATGCTGATGCAAGCAACGTGGGAGTCGGCGCTGTTCTGTCACAAGTGCAAAATGGCGAAGAAAAGGTTGTCGCCTATTTCAGCAAAGTACTGTCGAAGACCGAAAGGAACTACTGTGTGACAAGAAGAGAACTATTGGCACTCATCTTGGCAACGAAACACTTCCACAAATACATATATGGACAGAAGTTTCTTCTACGAACTGATCATGGTGCTCTTAACTGGTTGTTGAACTTCAAGAACCCAGAAGGACAAGTCGCAAGGTGGATAGAAAGACTGCAGACTTACGATTACGAAATTCAACACCGAAGGGGAAAGCTGCACTCAAATGCCGTAGCACTATCCCGAAGACCTTGTAAAATAGATTGCAAGCATTGCAGGCGACAAGAAGAAAAGGAATCCATCAACATTCTGCGAATAAGGGCTGGCCCCATTTGTGGATGGAGCAATGAAGAAATAAGATCTGCTTAACAAGAAGACCCCGACATTGAACCTCTTCTCGCATGGAAGGAACATGAAGAAAAACCCGCATGGAATGACATTTCCGATAGGAGTCCAGTTTTAAAGGCCTATTGGGCACAATGGGACTCACTTCATGTGCAAGAAGGTGTTCTTCGGCGAAAATGGGAGTCCGCTGATGGTAAATCCTATGTAATGCAGCTTGTGTTACCTCAATCGAAAATCAAAGAGGTTCTTCGAGAGATGCATGATGGACTTTCAGGAGGCCATTTGGGAGTCAATAAGACATTAGAAAAGGTGAGGCAACGATTCTACTGATTGCATGCAAGAGACGACGTTGAAAAGTGGTGCCGAAATTGTGACGTTTGTGCTGCAACCAAAGGACCTGGTAGAAAACTGCAAGGAAAAATGATGCAATATAATGTCGGCTCACCGTTTGAAAGGATTGCTCTTGATGTAGCTGGCCCATTTCCGGAAACGAATGATGGAAACAAATACATTCTGGTGGTAATGGATTACTTCAGCAAATGGCCTGAGGCATACCCTATCCCGAACCAAGAAGCCAAGACCGTGGCCGACCAGATTGTGTCTAACTGGGTAAGCAGGTTCGGTGTGCCTATGGAGCTCCATTCTGACCAAGGAAGGAACTTCGAGTCGAACATATTCCAAGAGGTCTGCGCGTTCCTTGGCATTAAGAAAACGAGAACCACACCACTTCACCCGCAATCTGATGGAATGGTCGAGAGATTCAACAGGACCTTAAAAGAGCACCTCACTAAAGTCGTAGGCCACTATCAAAGAAACTGGAATAGGCACATACCACTATTTTTGATGGCCTATCGAAGTGCAATACATAGCTCAACAGCAGGCACGAGGGGTGATTTTTTCGATAGCGGAAGCACTGAACATAAAACCAAAAATGAAAGAACTTTGAGATCCAACCTTTTAAATTCCACTTTATGGTAATACACATAAAATAATATACATAAATAATATAGGTATTACAGTAGAGTCTTATTAAAAAAAAAAGCTTGATGCCTTGCGCAAAGATTTATCCTTTTTCTTTTAAGGCAAAATTATCTAAGTACGATTTGATAAGAACTAAGCTACGAGTAAATAACCTTTCTTGTCCACATTTATTTCTAAAAAAATATTTAATTCTCTTAAAACATGAATATGATCTCTATCTCTCTACAAATGCCATTTTTTTGATTTAAAATTCTCATAATCGAAAATAACCTTTAGTTATATTTCTGCTGGAATGTCAAGAAACCTCAGATATGAATATAATAAATACTATTTTTGACCACTTTTTTTATAATAACAAAAAATAAACTGAAAACAGGTGGATTGTAGTTATCGCCACGAAAATAATTAAAAAACTACCACCTTTTAAATTGATATTTGTTTGTTTTCTGATAGTTATGAATGAATTGCACCTAAATTTGCACACACATTATGTTAAAATAAAACTCTTCTACCCCTTTTGTCCATGAAATTAAACTCATTATCAGTTTGAGACAATAAGCAACTCAATAGATACATTTTTGTTTTTCTATCTCTCTTGTAGGAAATTCTCGTAATGCATTCACTCAACTCATTCTTCACACATTGTGCAAAAGGCAAGAAACGAGACAAAATTATTTTGACTTTGGGTTGAGATCTAAGTTATGTATGCAAAATAATGGAATGCCCAGCTGTTGTGCATTCTATATTGTTTGAGAATCATTTTTGTTTGAGCATTTTGTGAATATTGGTGAGTGATGTTGTAGGTATATTTTCAGTTGACTTGGAGTGGAAGGGTATTTTGAAATTGAGTTATGGAGACGATAATAAGGAATGCATAGCTGTTAAGCATTTTAGTAAGAACTTTCATGAGATTGAGCATTATAAATAATGGAGTGATGTTGAGCATTCTCAGTTGGTTTGCAGTGTGGCATTTTAAGTTGTAATAACCAGAGAGATCTTGATTTCCTTTAGTAATTTTAGTAAAAGATGATAATGTTGTCATAATGATGTTGGAATGTAATTTACAGAGTAAATGAAGATTCATTAATAGACACAAATAAAATAATAAAAATATTAATACAATTTGGAATTTTGAATGTAATTCCTTGCTAGGTACGATTTTTTCAAATGGTTTAACGGAAGCACTCATTCCACTCAATATATGGACGCTTCGTCCCTGGTATATACATAATATTTATATGTGATATATATACTATACTTATATATACATATTTTCAAATAAAAAATAATATTGAAATCGTTGCATTTCATTGATTTAAAAAAAAAGTATTTAAAAATGGGAGACAAATTGAAATGTATTGTATTTGGATTTTAGCTGATTGCAATTAATCTTTTTTTTAGAACTACTATGCTAGATGCTTTTAAAATGAACAAACAAAATTAAAATATCAAACTAAGATTATGATCGGAGTGAAAAGTACGTGTAGAACCAAAGCAAATATTTATATCTGGTGAAAAGCATGTAGCTAGTTAGTCCAATCATCAACTCTTCTTTTAAAACACCTAAACACCTTTTTATCTATATGAACTTGTAGAGTTTGTAGAAATGTTCATTTAACGAGATTGGTTAGTTGTAATCCTTGTTTATACAGTTTTATAATTATAAAGGCTGACATTACTATCTTATCGTTATTTTCTTGTTATCAATAAATTTGTCAAACATGAAAAGACTAAACGTGTTTATAGCAAAAACGTTATCAGCATTTTAATGGAACTTATTGGAACTGAATATTTAAGGGTTAACGTGCTGCTTTGTATGCCTTGAACACAAAGCGACCACCATGAAAACTTCTACTGGCCTGAAATTTCATATTATAAATTATTTACTAATTAAATAAAGCATAATTTTTAAGTTATCGATCGTGCCCAAGAGTTGATTTGAGATATACAGTATAAGAAAGTCAAGTAAGTTAAACGTAAAAACAAATAAAATATCATTTTTAGATTTACTCTTACTAATCTGGCAATGCTACAGAATTTGAGTTAATACACAATCATGAGTAAATACAGAAAATGAGCGAAATACACAATCTTCCCTCTCCATGTTGCCTTCGTCATTCTGTTGTGAATTGTTGTCCTATAAAGTGTTGCGGAAAAGTGAGTTGTGAAATTAATAAATACTATATAAATACAGAAAGGCAATTTGAAAGAGAGGTGAGTTTATCTCGCTGAATTATTATCTTGTTGATTATTCTAAGTAGAATGTAGATTTATATTTTGTAGAAAATCATTTCTTACTGAACATTGGTGTAACATCCAACATACAACGCTCGAGTAAGAAATTCGATCGTGTGTGTGATGGTCTCCTGGTTCATAAAGTATTTGAGCATTGGCATAAAATCCATCAGTTCCCCTGCGAGAGTGATACTCAATGGTGTGTGAGATGGTCGCCTGGCTTTTGTTTCAAGTCTCTTTAACTAGCATTGGCTTAACATCCATCAGTTCCCCTGCGAGAGTGATACTCAATGGTGTGTCAGATGGTCGCCTGGCTTTTGTTTCAATTCTCTTTAACTAGCATTGGCTTAACATCCACCAGTTCCCCTGCGAGCGAGAGGCTCAACGGTGTGTGAGGTGGTCGCCTGGCGACGTTATAGATTCAAATGGCTTAAGTCCGTTGCATGACGGCCGCCTGTTGTAGTGGTAGTTTGAGTAGTTTGAATTTATGTAGGAGGCAATTTAAAGAGAGATAGAATTAAATAGTTGCCTGTGTTGATGATTTTATTCATGGGCTCTCATTTATTTCTTTTCAGGAGATTTATCAAACGGAGAGTTGCCACTTTTAAAGAAATAAAGATAATTTTTGTTTGATTAGATTTAAGTTTGTTCAAAGTAATTAATAAAAAAAAAAAAAATGTTCCCGCAGTTTTTTTCATGTTTTTTTTAATTACTCTTATAATTCAGAAGTGGGATAAAGACTCATAAGTGGTGGTAACTCTCAACGTTTGTTTTTCGCACTTAATTTTTTGTTTTCTTATTTAAATTTTGCACAGGTTAAACATTTAAAATGTCATTCTATTTACTTTGAGTATTTATTTACTATATATTTATTTACTATATATATATATATATATACATAAACTGCATTTTATTTGCTCCGTGACAAGTTGAATATTTTTTTATTTGTATTGTTTATTTTTGTTTTTTTTTTTCTCTTCGTAAAAAGAAATTTGAAAATGGGAAGGAATAAAAAGAAAAGGCGCAGTGAGCGGAGCTCAAGCAGAAGTTCCGATGAAAATGAACGTTACAGGTCAAAGCGTAAAAGAAGCAGAAAAGATAGGGAACGACAGTCGCGATCTTTAGGGACAGTAGATTCATTAGATAGGCTAACAGATGTACTTACGTCGGTAATGGAAAGAACAAACGGTAGGAATCAAGCCCCAAACTTTAAAGGGGATACAGTTCCAGATTTCAATCCGGAAGATAACAATCAGTCTGCAACTAAATGGTGTCATAAGGTAGATGAATTAAAGGGAATATTTGGGTGGTCTGAAGAAGCGACTATTTACTTTGCTTTAGCGAAATTAAAAGGTATTGCACAACTTTGGTACAAGGGTCTTCCAAGCCTAAAATTTTCATGGATTGAGTGGAAGGTCAAGATTCAAGCAGCTTTTCCTTCAAAGAGAGATTTCTATGAACAATTGACGGAAATGCTTAAGCGAAAAAAACAAGTTGATGAAACTTATATTAAATACTTTCACGAAAAGCTTTCCATGTTAAATGCTTGTGAGTTGGAAGGAGAAAAGGCTGTTTCTTGTATTCTGGGAGGCATTGAAGATCGCGTTGTCAAAACTAGTGCAAAGTCAGGAGGATATAAAACTCCAGAACAACTTTATGAGTATTTGAGCCAAGTGAACGGAAGCGAATCATACACACGACAACCAACATATTCTGCAAGCACCCGAAGCAAAAGTCAACAATGGAATAAACGTGAACCTGAGCGACCGAAACAAATTAATAAGTCAACTGTTTGTTATAAATGCGGAAAACAAGGGCATTTTGCAAATGTTTGTCCAGCAATTCAATTGCCAGAAGATAAACGATGTTCTCTATGCAGAGGTAAATACCACGAAGATAAATTATGTCCACGAAAAGAATCCATAAAAACGCTGGCTGTTTTACCTACAACCCATAGTGATGGAGGAAATGAAAAGTATTTCAAGAAAATAAAGGTAAACGATACAGAAATGACAGGATATATAGATTTTGGTAGCTCATGCACACTCATAACAGAAGAAAAGGCAATGGAATTAGGATTGGAAATAAACGGAAAAGACCGCGTACCATTACAGGGCTATGGAAATGGTCTTGTGCTTAGTCGGGGTTCCGCAAATGCGAATCTTGAAATTGATGGTGTCGAAGCTGAGGTGAAGGTAGTTTTAGTCAACAACGATGTTCAGAAAGTTCCAATAATGGTCGGCCGAACGTTTACCGAGCTGCCCCATATTTGTGTGCTGAAAACACAAAATGTACTTAAGTTCTTTTTGGAGGAACAAAATAATCCGCAAATAGCAACAGAGGTGCAAAACTCTAAAAAAGTTAATTTAGTATCAAAAGAAAGAACGGTTATACCATCAAATCATATAAAGCTTGTGGAAACACAAACGGAACAGACCAATCAAGACATCTTTCTAGATATCAGCCTACGACCAAAAGAAGGAGAAGAATCTTGCATTCCGAGAGCTATTCTACATATTAATGAACTTGGCATTACACATGTGCCTTTAATAAATTTATCCGACCGTGAGATAACTATTAAAGAAAATAAAATTTTAGCTAGAGGATGGACCTGTGCACAAACTGATTGTGAGGTAGAACAAGTCTTACAGATGCAACATCATGAGTATGATCCGATCAAATTATCCGACTTGAAAATTGGACCCGTCGGAGAAGTAATGCAAGAACAACTTCTAAATCTTCTCAACGAATTTCGGAAGTGTATTTCAATAAATGTAACTGAGCTGGGTTGTGCGCAGAGCACCGAAATGAAAATTCAACTGAATGACGAGAGACCTTTTTCGTTTCGTCCATATCGAATGGCTATAAAGGAACAACAAGCGGTAAGAGATATTGTAACACAATTACTTGAAAATAACATAGTACGAGAGTCTAATTCTGAATTTGCGTCTCCTGTGTTATTGGTTACTAAAAAGAATGGGGAACAAAGACTTTGCATCGACTTCAGAAAATTAAATTCAGTATCCGTTAAAGACAGTCATCCCCTTCCTAGAATAGATGATCAAATAGACAAATTGAGGGGTAGTAAATGGTTCATTAGTCTTGATCTGAAATCTGGATATTATCAGATCCCTATGGAAGAGAACTCGAAACGTTTCACATCCTTTGTAACACCAGAAGGGCAGTTTGAGTTTCAGCGAATGCCCTTCGGGCTTTGCAATGCTCCTAGGGTTTTTCAGAGACTTATGAACAACATACTTGCTAGACAACTTGATGCAGCCGCAGTATATCTCGATGATATACTGTTACACGCTAAATCCCCAGAAGAATTGATTAAAATGTTTCGAACTACACTTGACATTTTTAAACAAGAAGGATTAACCTTAAATATAAAAAAATGTACATTCTTTATGAAAAGTGTAAGTTTTTTAGGATTTGAGGTAGAAAATGGTAGAGTTCAGCCAGGATCAGACAAAACTAAAGCAATTGAACATTTTCCTGTACCTAAAACAGTTCATAATATTAGACAACTTCTAGGGCTCACGGGATATTTTCGGCATTTTGTCAAAAATTATGCACAAATAGTTAAACCCCTAACTAACTTACTTCGAAAATCAACAAAGTGGCAATGGACAGAAAAAGAGAATGAAGCTTTCAGTATGCTGAAGAAAGTGTTATGCGAAAAACCGATATTGTCCATTTTCCAACCAGACGTCCTCACTGAAGTACACACTGATGCTAGTTCTCAAGGCTTGGCTGGTATATTGCTACAACAACAAGATGACGGAAGACTACACCCAGTTCTTTATTTTAGTAGGCAAACTAGGCAGCCGGAAGACAAGTTTCACTCTTACGAGCTAGAAACACTTGCTGTGGTTGAATCGTTAAAAAAATTTCGTTGCTATCTCTTAGGAACAAAATTTACAGTTGTGACTGACTGTAACGCACTTAAGACATCCAATGAAAAAAAACATCTTCTTCCCAGAATAGCTAGATGGTGGCTACAGTTAATGGAATTCACTTTTGATGTGAAATATAGACCAGGAAACAGAATGCTACACGCTGATGCGCTTAGCAGAAATCCCTGTCAAGAATCGATAATGCAAATTAAACAAGCTGATTGGGTCTTATCAGCACAACTTACAGACGACAAAATAAAAGAAATTCATGAAATTTTAACGAGGAAACCTAAGACGGCACAAGAGGAGAAAATTTGTCAGGGTTATTCATTACGTGATGGCCGAGTTTACCGCAAAACAGGAAACGTTTTTCAATGGGTAGTTCCAAAGGGAATGAGAAGACAAGTAGTACACGCAGCGCATGATGAGTTAGGGCACTTTGCTATAGAGAAGACGCTTCAGAGACTGTGCGAACATTACTGGTTTCCACATATGCGCAAATACGTGGACAAATATTTGACGTGTTGTATACGCTGCTTGTTCAATAAACGAAATGCTGGTAAAGCAGAAGGATATCTTCACCCTATTCCAAAGATTAATGAGCCAATGGGAATGCTACATGTTGATCATTTAGGTCCATTTCCGAAATCTAAGTTAGGGAATCTATACATCGTTGCTCTTATAGATGGATTTACCAAATTTTCATTCATAAAGGCAGTCAAATCAACCAAGACTAAATTAGTAATCGAATTTTTCAAAGATGTTTTTGCTGTTTACGGTATACCTAAGATCATAGTGTCTGATCGCGGCAGTGCGTTCACAGCTAAGGATTTTAAACAGTTCTGTTTACAAAACAACATAAAACATATCTTAAATGCAGTCGCTACTCCAAGGGCGAACGGACAGGTGGAACGCCTCAATAGGTCTATTTTGAGTGCTTTGATGACTACAACACTAGAGGAAGATCGGTGGGATGTCAATGTACGACAAGTTCAGTTTGCTCTGAATAACGTCGTTAATAAAAGTACGGGTAAGACACCAAGCGAATTGCTTTTTGGAATGCACCCGAGATCTGGAACGGATATGTCTTTGAAGGATGAAATCATCCACACCACTGCCACTTTGATTGGGGACCTCTATGAAATTCGTAAAGAAGCATCAGAACACATAAGAGAAGAGCAAGACAAACAGAAACAAGAATACGATAGACGTAGAAAGAGTCCTAAACAATATAAAGAAGGAGACTTAGTACTCATTAAGAAACAGGAACTAAAAACCGGTACGAGTAGGAAATTGGTTCCACCTTTTAAGGGGCCATTTATTATAAAAGCTGTGCTTCCAAATGATCGATACGTAGTCAAGGACATGGAAGGTACAAATCGTAAAACGCGTCGAACAAGTTATGAGGGAGTTATTGCCGTTGATAGCATAAGGCCTTGGGTGCCACCAGGAGGTATATCTGATACTGATAATGAAGAAAATGATAATGAAATTACTGAAGATGAATGACTCGAGGCGAGTCAAAATCAGGATGGACGACTATAAGAAAGTCAAGTAAGTTAAACGTAAAAACAAATAAAATATCATTTTTAGATTTACTCTTACTAATCTGGCAATGCTACAGAATTTGAGTTAATACACAATCATGAGTAAATACAGAAAATGAGCGAAATACACAATCTTCCCTCTCCATGTTGCCTTCGTCATTCTGTTGTGAATTGTTGTCCTATAAAGTGTTGCGGAAAAGTGAGTTGTGAAATTAATAAATACTATATAAATACAGAAAGGCAATTTGAAAGAGAGGTGAGTTTATCTCGCTGAATTATTATCTTGTTGATTATTCTAAGTAGAATGTAGATTTATATTTTGTAGAAAATCATTTCTTACTGAACATTGGTGTAACATCCAACATACAACGCTCGAGTAAGAAATTCGATCGTGTGTGTGATGGTCTCCTGGTTCATAAAGTATTTGAGCATTGGCATAAAATCCATCAGTTCCCCTGCGAGAGTGATACTCAATGGTGTGTGAGATGGTCGCCTGGCTTTTGTTTCAAGTCTCTTTAACTAGCATTGGCTTAACATCCATCAGTTCCCCTGCGAGAGTGATACTCAATGGTGTGTCAGATGGTCGCCTGGCTTTTGTTTCAATTCTCTTTAACTAGCATTGGCTTAACATCCACCAGTTCCCCTGCGAGCGAGAGGCTCAACGGTGTGTGAGGTGGTCGCCTGGCGACGTTATAGATTCAAATGGCTTAAGTCCGTTGCATGACGGCCGCCTGTTGTAGTGGTAGTTTGAGTAGTTTGAATTTATGTAGGAGGCAATTTAAAGAGAGATAGAATTAAATAGTTGCCTGTGTTGATGATTTTATTCATGGGCTCTCATTTATTTCTTTTCAGGAGATTTATCAAACGGAGAGTTGCCACTTTTAAAGAAATAAAGATAATTTTTGTTTGATTAGATTTAAGTTTGTTCAAAGTAATTAATAAAAAAAAAAAAAAATGTTCCCGCAGTTTTTTTCATGTTTTTTTTAATTACTCTTATAACAGTAAAGTAGACAGTTTTAAGAACCCAACAACCTAGAAGAGAATATTAAGGAGTAAACATCAAAGGCCTTTTTGTGAACAAAAATATAATTTTTATCGTGGGTTCGTTCTATGAAGTTCTGCTCACTTGTGTTTTCCTGTCCACATAGAAGGTTGCTGTCAACACAAGCTGGGCTCTCATCACGTAACTTTTCTGACGACTATCGTCTAGGTCTAGGCGATAGCCATGAACGATATCGTCAAAAGTTTGCTTCACGTAGCACTACTGCTCTCGTCTCGTCTATCGCTCTCGCTGTCTTAATTTGACAGCCGCTGAAAATGACATGCCTGTTTGATAACCTGAAATTTCCACCAAGTTTTGCAAAATTATTTTTTTTTGTATGGGTTTTGACAGTAAATTGTGAAAATTTGTCAGAAATTTCATGTTACAAAACAGATCTCACATTGTACTGTTATAATGTGTGCTCTTATCGTAGTTAATTGCGTTTTTGTTAATGTTCGGCGTTGTGTTTGTTTGGTTAAATTATTTTTGGAAATGTAAGTAAATTTTAAAGTTATTTAAACAATTGTGATACTAAACCAATACTTTAGGTCTGTAACACCATCGCAAATGCAGATTTTGGTAGAGTTTATGGTTGAGCATCCGGAATTGGCAAGGGGTTACGTTCCAAGCCGTTCACAAGGGAAGCAAGAACTGAATAAAGTTTGGATAGATTTGGCTGGGAATCTAAACGCCGATGGACTGCCCTCAAAGACCGTAACAGCTTGGAGAAAAGTAAGCCATATTATAAAGAGTATATTTATTTATAGATTTTCGATATAATAATTTCATTTCAAAGGTGTGGACTGATTTCAAATACAGGGCCAAAAAAAAGTGCAGTCACAACTTGCTGTCAATGCAAAAGACCGGTCCATCGGAAGAAGTCCCAATTTCGGATTTGGAAGAGAAAGTAATTCATATTACTTCACTGCGTACTGCAGTGGCTGGAAGTAGCTCACATTGTTTCGGAGCTCCACAGCCTATCGATCGAACAAATAAAATGGATGATTTGGGAGAAATTCTTCGAGGACTTGTCGAAAGTCCTACAAAAAATACAACTGCAGCATGCAAACGGTAATTTCCATCGGTAATATGATTTCGTACAGTAAGTTTACATTCTTTAAATCTTTTCTAGGTCACCAACAACATCGACATCGCTCTTTACTCCACCCATGCCTAAAAAACCGAAGAAAAAAGAAAATGCAGAAGGTGCAAAACCGATGACTTCAATTTTAAAAGAACAAATTGCAAACGATAAGCAGTTCCAAGAAAATTTGCTCAAGGTCCTAACGCAGCGAAATCAGCAGGAATTGTCATTCCAAGAGAAAATGTTAAGCCTCTTTGAAAAGGCTGTCAATTATTTCGAGAAGAAGTAACTTTTCCTCTTTCTTTTGTTTAATCTTTTAAGACTGAATTGTTTTTTAGTTTTTTTTTTTGTTTTGTAATGCAATGAATAGCTTTTGTTTTTTTTAGTTTTAGTTCTGCAATGTATGTACTGCTTTTTTAATAAAATATATGTATGTATTAAACAATAAATCTTTTATGTCATCTCGTTTTCTCTGCGCCAGTTGCTTTAATCTACTGTTAGGGACGTTGGAATTTTCTCGAATTCTATTCGTATATAATTCACTATTAAGACTTAAATCATTAACATGAAAAATATTTTCCTCGTTACGTTCAATACAAATGTTGTGCAAAGCAGCACAAACATTTGCAAAAATGGCAATCGTCTCTGGAGCGTAGCGGCTTTTCCGTTCTTCTAATAAGTTTCTCCATCGACCTAATGATCATTATATTATATTATATGATATAAAGACTAATTCATTTTCAAATAAGCTAGTTATAGAGGTAAATACCTTTATACACACCAATACATCTTTCAACAACATTTCTTGCCTTAGCGTGAACTTCGTTGAAATTTGTCTTGCCAGGGTCAGTAGAAGTACGGTACGGTGAAAGCAACCAAGGCTCGAGTGGATACCCGCTATAGCCTAGAATTATATGTACATATGTATTTTAATTTCTTAATAAGAATCAAGTATAAGATTTTTTAGGAATGCATATAATTACCTAGAAGCCAACATTTATGTTCCTGTTCATTGAAACTGTTTTCGAAAAATGTCCTTTCGTTGGAGTGTTTCCAAACTAAGGAGTCATGGGCAGAACCAGCATATTTAGCATTGATGGACATTATCTTCGTTTTATGGTCACAAATCTTTAATGGAATAGCTTTATTTTCAAAATTGAGTAATTATTTTAGTTATAAATACAATCATCGCGTTTAAACTGTGCCTGCCTTTCCTATTGAAGTACATTTCTTCGTTTCGACGTGGCCTTTGGAAAAACAAATGCGTCCCATCTACACATCCCACAACTAAGAAAAATTAAATGTAAATATAATTAAATAAATTGTAGTTATTGAATGTATGTATATGGATAGTGTGTATGTTGGGCTCACCTCCTGGGATTGAAAAATTTCTATGGAACCATTGTTTTATCTCTGCTCTTTGACTTGGGTTTTCGACTGCCCATTTAATCCATGAGGGACATATTTTTTCCTCCAAGATTTTAGTGACCTAGTCCAGGATTGTTGAAAAAGTGCTTTGAGCAACAGGGACACCAAAATCGTTTCCAGTTAGCCACTGGTATCCACCTCCACCTAGGATCTCTAAAGTTGCTCCAAGTCTCAGTATTGGGGGGATGTACGTGGATCGACAGCCGTCTGGCAAATTAATTATTTCCAAAATTTCCAAAAAAGTCTCTTTAGAAAGTCGAAAGCGTTGAACAAAACTATAATGAATTAAAGTTTTTGAGAAAAACAAGGAAACAAATTTTAATAATTCATAGATGCTTACATCCTTGCTGAAAGAAATAGGGTATCCGAGGCATTTAGTTCTCTTCTTCTTCTTATCAATTCATATTTTTCTTTTTCTTCGTAGTTTTGTAATATTAAAATATTGCGGCGAAAGATTTTTGTATGCACTTATTATAATTTTAGACAAAGAATTAACAAAAACGTAACAAGCACGATAGCTGAATCGGTATCGTTTGGGCGCTATCTGCAAGACGGTAGTAAATGACAGCTGTTTTATTTACGCGAAGTAAAAGCCAAATCCTCAACTCGATATCGTTTGGACGATTGGGCTGTTTTATGCTTACATGAAGCATAGCTATCGATGACGATATCGAAAACAATATTGTTAGTCTTACGTGATGAGGGCCCTGGACTTTTTATTCAATACGAAAAGAGGTTAATATATTTCTAAAAAATAACCAAAATGAGAACTAACAAAATGCAATGAAATTTGGCACTTTGGCAGTGTTTGCCAAAAATAAGTGTTATAAGTACACAAAGTAGTAGAAAAATTCCAATAATAACAACATTAAGGATTCTAATTTGAAAAAGAAATTATATTTTAGTTTAAGGCAACCTAACACAAACTGAAAAAGTTATAATAACTATTCAAAGTAAACGTACAAATAGATAGGTACAGATATTTTAAAAATATTAGTTTTCATTTACAAGGAAACGAACCCACTTTCTTCTTGATGCCATGAAAAGTTGGTAGCTTCAAAAATATAATTTCCCAATATTAATTTTATTTTTGAAGTAAAAATTGTACGAAGAAAACATTTTCTAACGTATTTAAACGTTAACACATATAAATTGCTTACCATTTGAGAAATTTTTTGCCACATTTAATATATACTCGTACATAGGAAAATAAATTTATTTGAAAACATAATTTATGAATTAAAAAAAAATAAGATTTAAATATTAGTTTAAAAAATTATCGAATTTATCGTTAATAGTAAGTATAATTTTTTTAAAGACTGACATATATTTAGAAGCGTGGAAAATTTTCACAGGTTAATACTATTTCATCGTTTTGTTATACACATTAATACAAATGTATTTATATATACTACATTAATACACATAAATATTAATTTGAAAATCGCAGTTCTAGAATCTGCGATATTCTAGTGAAAGCACAAAATTTAATTCTATTGAACCTAGGAGGAAGTTATAGGAAGTTGATCGCTTTGTATAATGTTAAAGACTAGAGTAAGCGATCAAATTTTAATGAATTGTCAAATATGAGGTAGCATATTTTATAGCATTTGTCTTAACGGAAAGTATGCTTTCAACCAAAGATTTTTTCCACTCAAAGAAGTATCTAATCGTTTAGCTAAAATAACAGATTTAGTAATTAAAGTGTGGTATCTTATAGATGAATCAGTAATACTAGGGATGTAACGAAAAATTCCTTTAACGCTATTCCAGTCATCCTTTTTAGGATTTTCCATCTTCCTTGCTGCACAACTTACTGCAAAAGAGATGTTTGGTCGAGGTGCTGTTGCCAGATGCATCAAGCTCCCAACAGCTTCACGGTATGGAACTTGTTCTTTTGCATCTTCAATTTTGAATTTACTTCCTCCCGACTAACTGGAGTCATAGCTGGATTGCATTCATCCATTCTGAAACGATCCAAAATTCGTTTTGTATAATTTTCTTGGCTTACCTTATTTGAACCATCATTTTCAATTTTTATCTTCATACCGATGCGATGCGTATAGATCTGTCACTGAAGAATTGAGCAAAAAGAAAATTCAGTGGCACTCGTACGAAAGTAAAGCTACAAGATCGATAAAAGTAGTAGCACGAGGCCTTCACCCTTCATGTGTTGCCAAAGAAATTGTCGAAGACCTTATACAAAAAGCCTTTCAAGCTCTCGATGCCAATAATCTTATTAAAAATGAGATAGTCAAAGACTCCACTAGGGTATCAACGACAAAAAAGAGATCTCTACCTTTATTTATGCTCACGTTTGAAAATAAAGAAAGTCTCGATAAGATTTACAGTATTAAATCAGTCATGGGCATAGTTGTCAAAATTGAACCACTGCGAAAGTCGAAAACTGTTCCACAATGTAAGCGCTGTCAAGCCTTTGGGCATACACAAAAATACTACAATCGCGAGTTTGCTTGTGTTAAATGCGAAGGCAGGCATGCAACTAAAAACTGTCCCATGGGCAGAGAACAGAAAGCGAAATGTGTTAACTGTCAAGGCAATCATCCTGTAAGTTACAGAGGATGTTCAGTAGCAAAAAAGTTCCAAGACACAAAAAGAAAAAACAAAACTGGGAACAAGCTTAGAAACTCAACCAATACAAAACCAGTAGGTGAAAGCAAAAAAGTAGATAACGGTCGATAACATTTCTAAAAATCAACCGGCAAATCAATTGCACTAAGCAAAAGTGATAAAAATAAATCCTATTCCCAGATTGTAAAAAATGTGCGGAAGAATGAGGAAACTTCTATAAAAGAAATGCTGGAACTCATCCTGAAAAGGATTGACCAACAAGATTTAAACATAAAACAGCTAAGCGAAGAAGTCGCTCTTAAAAAACAATGATGGACAGAACACTTAAAATCGCAACATGGAATGCAAACGGTCTTTTACAGCATGTATCAGAACTAAACATCTTTTTCGACATAGAGCATATAGACATTTGTTTGGTGTCCGAAACCCATCTCACTATTGAACAAAGTCTTGATAATAAATTACCAAACTATACATGTTATCACGCTCCGCACCCAGCTGACAAAGCTAGGGGAGGATCAGCAATACTTATAAAAAAGTGCTTAACACACTATGAAGAACCAAAGTTTACTAATGAAAACATGCAAGTAACAACAATTAGTATTGGTATAAAAAAGAAAAAGAGAGGCGCTCTCCAACTGAAGAAGACTATGCAGAACTCCTACATTTGTTAGGACATAACTTCATTGTTGGTGGCGACTTCAATGCTAAACACACCCAATGGGGATCTAGGCTCATAACAACAAAAGGTAAACGGCTATACCAAGCAGGCCGTAAATACAACTGCGAATTTTAATACAACTGCGAATTTTATTCTTCTGGTTCGCCAACATATTGACCATCTGATACTAACAAAATACCAGACCTTATAGACTTTTTCGTAGTTAAAGATATTAAACGAAATCATATAAGTGTCGAAGGTAATTACGATTTATCTTCAGATCATACTCTAGTAATTTTATCACTGAGCGAAGCAGAAATAATAAGAGCTAGAAGAAAATGGCAAACCACGAGATTTCCAGATGATAAGGTAGTTTTTAACCGTCTTAACAACTAATTAAAAAAAAGAATCTGTGAGTTTAAAAATGAGTCACTAAGTAGATTCCTGAAAAGTCTGACGACAGATGCTTCTACCGAATACTCCTTATGGAAAGCAGCTAAGCGCCTAAAAAGACCTCAGGCACAAAACCCGCCAATAAAATCTCAAGATGGTAAATGGATCGGAAACCCGAAACAAAAGGCTGATCTCTTCGCTGAACATCTCGCGAATGTTTTCAAGCCATTCCAAGCAAACACAGCTACAGATCCCTTAAAGTTTGTTGACAGAAACGACGAATGTGAAATACCTTTTGTCACGCTCAAAGAAGTAAGAAGCATGTCTCAACATAAGTTGTCTAACAAAAAATCAGCAGAGTACGATCTTATAACTGCTCAGGTTTTGAAAGAAATGCCTCTAATAGCCTTCAAGAAACTCCAATTTATAATAAACGCATGCCTTAAACTAAGATATGTGCCACATCATTGGAAAATTGCGGAAGTCATTGTTATACCTAAACAAAGTAAGCCACCAACAGAAGTAACATCTTACAGACCAATATCGCTTATACCAATCATGGCAAAAGTTTTTGAAAAACTGCTACTGAAAAGGCTTAGCAGAATAATTGAAGAAAGATGACTAATTCCAAGCCATCAATTTGGATTTAGAAATAAACATTCCACGATAGACCAAGTGCATCGAATTACGGATGTTATGGAAAAGGCACTTGAAGAAAAACAAGTATGCTCTGCTTTATTCTTAGATGTTGCTCAAGCTTTTGACAAGGTTTGGCACTTGGGACTTGAGTACAAACTGCATAGGGACCTTCCCAGGCAGTACTACGAAGTACTGAAATCCCACATTACGAACCGACTCTTTAGAGTACGGTACGACTAAAATTACTCGGAACTTAAGAAAATTGAAGCCGGTGTACCACAAGGAAGTGTCCTAGGACCAACCCTGTATCTATCATGGCGACCTTTGCAGATGATACTGCAATATTGGTGCCAGATAAATTCGTTACGAAGGCTACACAAAAATTGCAAAATGCAGTCGATAAAGTTAGTGATTAGACGCAGAAATGGCGTATCAAATTAAACGAAACAAAATCGACGCATATAAACTTTACAAACAAAAACATAAACAATGTTCCAATATTTATAAACAGTACAGAAGTACCTTACTCCAATACCGCCAAATACCTTGGAATGAATTTGGATGCAAAGCTTAAATGGAAAGAGCACATCAAAAAGAAAAGAAAAGAACTAAACTTAAAGTACAAAAAATGTACTGGTTACTAGGAAAGAACTCTGACCTATCTATCCAGAACAAACTAATGTTATATAAGCAAGTATTGAAACCCGTTTGGACATATGGCATCCAACTATGGGGCTGTACAAAGAAAACAAATGCTGAACCCACCAAAAATTCCAAAGCAAGGTCCTTCGTGGAATAATAAATGCCCCTTGGTATATAAGAAATATCTACATCGTGACCTTCAAATTGAAATGGTTACAGAAGTGGTTAAGAAACACGCTGTATCACACAATCAGCGACTGCAAAGTCATACTAACTCCGAAATGGAGACCGTATTAAATGTACGAGACAATGTTCGGAGATTAAGAAGAACAAAGCCTCATGAGCTGATGGTCTAAAAGCTATGGGAAAGTGTTATTACCTTAAACTTCCCCCAATGCGATTTAAAAATTAAGAAATAAAAATCATTTGTCGATCTTTCACAGATTGGTCCTGATTCACCGGTGGTTTTAGTGCGGTAAGAGTCGCACACTACTCCGTACCGATTCTTACCGAGTGTCTTTTGAAGATTTCCATCGGATAAAACAAAACAAAATTTTTCATGCCCAGAAAATTGCCAAGTGTTCCAATTGTAATTTTAAATTTATTTTTGAGTGCATACATACAATTTTGAATTCTTTTTTCGTTATTGCCAAGAACCAGTCCATCGTCAACATGAATCGCTACATATAGAACCTTTTCACTATCATTGCGATGAAATAGACATGGATTAGCTACAACTATTCAGTCCAGCATTCTTCATAAAAATCAAAAATCGCTTATGCCAACATCGTGGAACTTGTTTAAGGCCATACAAACTCTCTTTAAATCGGCATACACGTTTAGTTACATCTTGAAATCACTCAGGCTGCTCCAAGTATATTTCCTCCTCAAGAGTATTGCTAAATGTTCAGTCCCTTGGTTGCAGCTAGGGTTATATCGTAACGTGCTACAGGGCTTAATGTCTCATTTTAATAGATACCTTTTTGTTGAACATACCCTTTTGCAACAAGTCGCCCTTTTTCTGGATCTTTTTGCATTCTTCACTCAAAAGACCCACACATGTTGGGCTACTTTGAAATTTTAAGGTCATTTTACAAGCTCCCATGATTGATTTTCTTCAAGAGATTATAATTCGTCTTCCATTACTGAAAGCCAATGCGCATTATCTGCTGACTTCAAGGCTTCAGAGTATGACCTTGACCTATCATCTTCTGCAAACACGATATACTATTCACCTTTCACCCAACTTGGTTTCTTTCTTTCTCTTGTGATGATGTTGAGTTCGTTTTCAATAAAATCTTCAGCATCGAAAAATTAAGCATTTTCTTCTTTCGAGTGAACAGTTGAAATTTCTTCACAAGCCTCTTCAGTATCTGTTTCCGCGTATTCATTCTTCAAACTAAGCTCAAGACTTTTATTATTAGGAACATCTTCATTATTTCTGATCTCTACTAGGAATGTATTTTCAGGTTTTGCATTCCAAACTACTTCTCACTTGAAAATCACTTCATGGCTGCAGACAATTTTCTTCAGATTTGGAATCCAGACTCGATATCCGTCTTTTGCCTTTTCATAAAACTGTTTTCGAAGTTCCTTCGGCAACTTACTGGAAACACTCCACATATTTCTGTTTTGCTGTTATGCATAAGGAGACCTTATGCCGAATTTCAACAATCCTCTTCTTACTTCTTTATTGTCAAACTTTCTTAAGTTGGTTTTTGCTTCATTCAAGAATGTTTCAAGAGATATACACCATTCGCTCTCGTACTTCAAGAAGAAGAGCCTATGAAACTTGCTAAAATAATTTTTGAAGCCAACACAATATCGGAATCCTCCTACTGATATTGTTTCAATAGGTTTAAGAACATCCGCATGGATTAGCTCACTGACTGAAACAGATCGATCACTATTTGACTTGAAGGGAAGTCGGTGAATTTTACCAACTGCGCATCCATAAAAGAATTCTTCAGGTACATCAAATCAGATGTATGTTTCGAAGTGCGATTTGTTCGGTTTAATATGTCTTGAAGCTCCGCTGTTACAATACCAATTATCTTTTTTCAATAAGTTTCCCATTGTTGCATTTAAAGAGAAGGCCATTAAAGCAGGTTCCTTTATGTCGTTTGTGCGGATTTGTTCTGTTGACATTCAGTAGCCCAATGTCCGCGTTCTTTGCACTTGTTGCACGATCAAATTTATGATTTGCTTTTTCTGTTTTTTTTTTTTTAATTCCCCCTTGCAACAAAAGCAGCGCCATCACTCTTCATGTTTTGTTTCGATGGTGCACAACTTCTCAATCAACAAATTCCGAGTTTGATTATCAGCAGGAATTGTATCCCACAAATCTTTGAAATTGTCAAATTCTTACCAAGATTCTGACGTTTAAAATCCTTTCAGAGACTGTATTTTCCTTATGCTTGGCTAGTTCCTCATTGAGATCTACAAACAGCTTTTGCAATTACGAAATACATGTCTAATTATTATTCTAAAGTTCCTAAAAAGTCTAAAAACAGTCTATTTTGTTGAAAACTCAATATCTGGAAAACCACATGCTCGTCTTTTTTTTAAACATGACAATTTACATTTTTGTAATGCTATCTAAGCGATGTAAGAAAAGTTAATTTTATCTAAAACTAACAGTATTCACGATACAAATTTAAAAAAATTGTTTTTGAAAACCGCTTTTTTCGAAATCGGCACCTAGAATTTTGATAAAATTTTTTTGGTTCACTTAATTTATATGATACATATATAATTCAATAAAAATAAAATTTACGACTGGGTCGCACGAACTTGCTCCTATGTAATAGACTCGGAATTTTAAAAACGAAAGTTATTAAAGAAAACTGTTCATAAGGATAAAACGATTTTTTTTAATTATTTTAGCAGTAAGAGATAAAAACAGAATGCTATGAAATATGAATTTGTGCAAGAACAAAAGTTATAAGTCGTTGTAGTGGTTCCTTAAAAAAATAAGCTTTTACGTACAAAATTTTTAAAACATTTTTAAGAAAAAATTTTGGTACGCCAACTTTAGGTTTTTATTATTGTACGAATAAGAGTTAAATTTCCAAGAAAAATATTAAGCCGTTCTTGAGATATCGAATTTTCCAAAAAAACGACTTTTTTTTCTAAAAATTGAAAAAAATATTTTTTTTTAAGTTTTGAAATGCAATGTTTTTTAAACTTTTTAGGAGCTTCTTTTTAAAAAAAAATGTCATTTAAATCCGTTATGGGAATAATGAGAAATTCGAAAAAATCGTTCTATGGTAGGTACAGAGTCAACAATATCTAGATTTCAAATTTTTTTATTAAATTATAGATCATAAAAATTAATAAAAAGAAAAAAAATTAAGCAAGATTCTCGGAACCGTTTTCGAGAAAAATACGATTTTCGAAAACCATTTTTTAACATTTGTATGGAAGGTACCTTTTCGTGCACATTTGAGTCTTGAGTCCGCAATTGGACGGCAAACGGAGTGGCGAAACTATACATGTGCACGAACAGGCCTAACTCTTCACCCATGGTGCTTACACCTGAACGCAACCCAGTATCCCAGTATTCTGAAATACCGGTTATTTGGTTCCGTCTAGGTAGAAGTAGAAGTCATTTGTTTTTTTTTTGCGAGAGATCATTCTCGATTCAGCTCTCAACAACAAAAGTCCCTTTCTATCACTTCTCTCCATGTTCATTTTATTCCAATAAAGTTTATTATTTGTTCATTTATTTTTAATAAAGTTTTTTTGTTAAATTTTTAATTTTACTCTTTTGGCCATAATTGTGCCGAAACATTGGTCCACCGAGCCACATTAAAGCAGCAGTATACACATCAAAGAAACACATGTGTGGAAAACTTTCGACGCAACCATCGTCACGTTATTTTTGGAAAACTTTGACACCATCGTCATCACGCCACGCCGCCGCCGGTTGCGCGAAGTAACGCACGCATTTTGCTGTCTTGAAGTGCAACGAATTTTCTGTATTTTCTTTTGGAAAATTTTGTTTGTGTGGAAAATTTTTGACGCCGCCATCTTCATCACGCCATGCCGCCGCGCCGGTTGCTCGAAGTAACGGCGCACGCATTTTGCTGTTTGGAAATGCAAAGAATAATTTGCTACATTTTCTTTGTGTAGAAAATTTTTGACGCTACCATAATAATCACGCCACGCGCACATATTTTCATATTGGTGTCTGCGAGTGCTACTCCACAATCACCTTGCTGCCGAGAGTGCCACGCTATAGGGTGCTCCGTCGACAAATTGTTTGTAACAGCAACCGCTGCTGCAAATCAAAGCGGTGAAATTTATTGCACCATACACGCCTTTTGGGCAAACATTTTTGCTAGTTGCTACTTGCTAAGCAACCAAAGAAAAAAAATAAGTCGACCATTGCTTCGATTGGTGCGACATGGATAAACACCATTGCTTCGATTGGTGCAACGGAGAAGGACAATTACAAGGAGAACAAACACAAAAAATTCAACGCCACAAGCCAATAAAGAAGAATCAGCAGTTCCTGAAATTAAGTATTTAAAAACAAAGTGTACAGGTTAGTATACTGCTTTTTATAATTGATTGGCATTTTATTCTATTTAATTATTATCCATATAAAATTTTAAACGGCAATCTTGGCGTCACGCTCTCTTTCTTTTGTTGTATTATATATTCGGGCCTCACTTGCCCCTTCCTTCTTAAGTCAATTACATTTACCCCTTTTTTGTGGCAATAAGCCATAGTAAATTTCCTAAAGTTCACTTGTTTTAAAGTTATTTGGCTGATCGAACTTTCAGGCTACTCAGTAATTGCTAAAAATTGGTAAGGTTTCCTTTTCTTTTACCGTTTTGCATACTGTGGTTATGCACCTGTTCTTTTAGGAAACGGTTGTATTTTATTAAGTACGTTTTGCGTTTTGCAAAAAATTTTGGATTTTCCAACTTTTTAGAACTTAATTGAAAACTTCTTGGTTTTCAATTGCCCCTCTCATAAAGATTACGTTTTTGAATCATAAAGTTTTTTCTTTTGAGTTTTGCAAAAAGTTTTTGGATTTTCGAACTTTTTCAAATTAATTGAAAATTTCTTTGTTTTCAATTGCCTCTCTTTTTAAGATTTCGTTTTTGAATCTTAAAGTTTTTTACTTTTTTTTTCGTTTTGCAAAAACTCAATTGAAAATTCTTGGTTTCAATTGCCCCTCTCATTAAGATTTCGTTTTTGAATCTTAAAGTTTTTTATTTTTCTTTTTGCAAAAACTCAATTGAAAACTTTTTTGTTTTCAATTGCCCCTTTCATAAGATGTCGTTTTTGAATCTTAAAGATTTTATTTTGCGTTTTGCAAAAAACTCAATTGCAAACCTCTTCGTTTTCAATTACCCCTCTCATTAAGATTTCGTTTATGAATCTTAAAGTTTTTTTATTTTTCGTTTTTCAAAAAAACTCAATTGAAAACTTCTTCGTTTTCTATTGCCCCTCTCAGTAAGATGTAGTTACTACAACACACACTCTTATATCTTGCAACCAATCCTTCTGTGAAATTCTATTTCAACGGCAGTAAAAGAACTTTTAAAATACAGTTCACTTCACAAGTTTTACGTGATTCTCAAATATCTTCTACTGCACAGCCATATGTTCCTGAGTCATCGCCCCTAATTTTTATGATAACTTCTCAAAGAAGTATTTTGTTGGCTACTGCTCTAGTGGGTGTAGTAGGAACAAAGATAGAACTCATTGTTAGGGCACTTACCGACCCCGGCTCGGAAATATCCTTCATTTCTGAAACAATACAAAAACGTTTGAAACTACTATTCATCGAGAGAAACATTACTGTCTCTGGTATAATCGTAAATCTTTCAAACACTTCAAAAATATATGCTTGTTTTCCTCAAATAACACTTTTTGCCCAAGGCATTGTGCCGAAGACTCTCACAAATAATATACCAAGTTCGTCATTTTCTCTAATAAATACCAATATCTTTGTTGGTCTCAAGCTGACCGATCCCGAATCCTTGTTCACATTTGAAGAATTTGCTACAGTCTAAGCTCGTATTGAAGCATGTCTAAATCTCATCCATGTCCAATCAACCGTCTGATTTATTGGCATTAACGCCCGGACATTTCTAAATGTCTTCTCCTAGCTTTTCTTGAACCTAATTTGGCCGACGCCAATTTGTCTTTAATTAATCGGTGGGAAAAAGTGAGATGCGTTTAACAGCGGTTCTGACGTTGCCTGAAGGACGAATATCTGAAAGAACTCCATCAAAGAAATAAATGGCAACTTCTCAAGAAGATGTCAAGGTAAATGACTTAGTCGTGATTTAAAATGAGAATTTGCCATCAACTGAATGGCGACTTGGGCGTGTCATAAACGTACACCCCGGCGTGAGTGAGAGTGTTGATGCTGAGAACCCAAAATTGGGAAATTAGTCGACCAGTTGTAAACATTTGCCTTTTGCCACTAAAGTAACCTTAATTTTATTACAGTAAAACCCGCTTAAGAGAAACGGCAAAATGTCACAGTCTTTCGGGGTTCGTTTAACTGAAAAACCCGCTTAAGTGAAAAATAATTTCACTTAAGCGGAGTTCGGATAGGTGAAAAAAATTCACTTAAGCGGATTTAAAAATTCCATTAAGCGGAGCTTTAATGCTATACTCTGTTCAATTTATATTTGCAGTACAGGGAAGATAGGATATTTGCCTTTCAGTCTGACCATTATGGATTTCAATAAGCTATCTTTAAATTAAAGCCTTTACAGGATTGCCGTAGGAGCATTAAAAATTGCCGCAAATCTAAGAAAAATATTTGCTGCCAAAAGCTCGAAAGAGCTTAAATCCTGAAAGTTTCATAGCACAAACCAAAGAAAATGCCATATTAATTTCTATTTACGCGGCAATGGTAACTCTGATTCAGTGTTTTTTTTTTATTAAACACAATAAGGGTTGGTCGCAAATTGGCGATCAGTCTCCTTTCACCCATGGAGCAGATAGGTCATGGTGGTGGGCTGTACGTGAGCTCAAAGAAGATTACACAAACAATTTTAATGTAACCCAGTGATGCTCTTTCTTATTTCAGTGGCAATTTCTTAAGTTAAGTGCCATGCAAACAGCAGCAGGCACCACTGTTTCTGAAAAAGCTCTCCCATAAGGCCTGTACTGCAAATATAAATTGAACAGAGTATAGTAAATGTGTGCCTGTGAATAAATGTAAATATTTTTTGATAAAATTCAATTTTTATGCAATTTCAAAATAACGCACGCGGCTTTTAGGGGGGAGCAAATTTTGTCGAAGCATGAATGCAAGTCTTATATTGTGAGTTAAGCATTTAACTCGTTCTGCTCAGTTATTTTATTATGAGCTCATAGAGCGCACTCTGAACACGCTCAGAACATGCTCAGATTGAAAAAATAAATGCGTATCCGAAGCTCTGAACTCTGTGAGCTCAAAAAGAAACACAATTTATTTTTTCACAACTCAGGGTCTTCTCTGAACTAAAAAATAAAAATGGGTATTAAGGGTGTTCATTCAGCGTCTATAGCCGTACGTTTTCA
Source organism: Philhelius festivus (assembly GCA_963931855.1). Lineage (NCBI taxonomy): Eukaryota > Metazoa > Arthropoda > Insecta > Diptera > Syrphidae > Philhelius > Philhelius festivus. The sequence goes on from OZ007555.1 coordinate 94,487,275, forward strand.
ACTTTTCATATAGATATGGGGAAATCGCGATCGGTTGCTACAGTTCTTAGGTTAGATTTTTGATTGTTTATTATTCCAGTAGTAAGTCCTCTTTTTTCGGCGGGAGAAACAGAGCTTTTCAACGATGACACTCACAAAATCATTGTTTAAAACTAAAATAAACACCCAAAGACAACATTCTTTCTTTTCCACAAAACTGAGAGAATCTTTAGAAACATTCTTAACACATGATTTATTTTGAATAACTTCAGTTGGCAATAAAATTGTTTGCGGAAGTTCCCGCACGGGTACGCTAGTAAAAACTAATTTTGTGCTTCTTAGCATCATTCACTAATAATATCCATTTTTTAAATTCTTATGCGAGAAACAGATTTACACAGCAACTTCAATGGCAACTTTAACAGCAACGAAAACTTCAGCATCAAAAGTCTTGTGAAATAGATTACAACGTGAACAGCGTTTTTGCCAGCATATATTCAAAATAGTTTCAAATGCGAAATGATTTTGCCATACATAATATGATAAAAATTAACGTGAATTGCGTCAATGTATACGACTTGCGCAATTTGTCGTACTAATATTAATTTGCAAGTTTGTTACATTTTCATTTGAGTGTTGATAATACTGACAAATTTCGCCTTAAAAGTTGGTAGTATTTGCACAGCGACATCGAATTTAGGGTTTAGGTCTAACGTTGATGTCGATGTCGAAGTTGCTGTGCTAATGTAATCAAAGTTATTTAAAACCATTGGCTCTAAAAAGAGTGACGTGGTTGTCAAAGTTGCAGTGCCAATATGTTTCTCGCATTAGTCTCTAAAACATAAGAGAAAGTTCGTGCATTTTATTTTCACAAGGAAGTGAAAGACTTTCCATTAATATTTCTTGTCATGAAATCAAATATATTACATTATATGAATTTGTAAAATATTAATAATCTTTCAATATAATTATAGGCTAAAAAAAATTAACGAAAATTCAAATTTATAATAACTTATTACTAAAATTAAAATAATCGAACTGCTGCAAGACAAATGAAGTAAACTGCTTTAAGCATCATAGTATCTATAGTTTTAGTAAAGTAAAAACATTCCATTCGGAATGGGAAACAGAAAACATTTCAGAAATGTTTCGCGAGCGTCCAGACCAAAGAAAACATTTCAGAAACATTTAAGAAACATTTCAGAAATGTTTCTCTGTTTCTGAAATGTTTCTTAAATGTTTTTGAAATGTTTCAAAAATGTTTCTTTGGTCTGGACACATCTTAATATAGCACAGCAAAGCAACACACCACTTCACAACAAACCACACGAGATACGTGTGTTTCTGGCTTTATTGCGTAGTCGCCAACGACCATTTGTGTCGACTCGACTTCAGCGCTACGTTTAGAGCAGAGCATGGTAGCTAAAATATCTGTTCCATGGAAAGCTAATGCTGCTTTCGTCTGCTAAAAAAAGTAAATTTGAACGGAGTCATTGTCCTTTGTATATAAAATCTATAGTATAGCTTGAACCAATTCAGTTGGCAATTCTACTGCGCAGGTCACTTTAAATTTCTTTGCTCTACTCTTTAATTCTTAAAGAGACAGAAAAATCACTGAAAAAAAGAAAAAAAAAGATGTACATGCCGGCGTTGTTGTCAATGACGCTGCTGCGATCATACTGAAGCAGGGTTCGGACTTCATAAATCGCAGATCGCAGTAAATAGGCCAAGAAATCGCAGTAAAACCAAAATGTTCGCAGTAGAAATACATATATTTTTTTTGACTAGGTAACAAAAAATTATAAGCAAGGAAACCAAGGTTAAATCACATTTAAATTATAGGTGCTTGTTAAAACAACATAAGTGATATTTTAATTGTTTACGGAAGAGAAAAAAACCATGTTAAAAAATCCTTAATGGCTTAAAAGTCGCAACACTCTTATAAGATTTTTGGGTTAAAAAAATGACAATGACTACACGTCCAAAAATGTATGATTTTTTGTATCTCATGTGAAAAAAAAAATAAAATTTCAGTTACATATGTTGTCTAAACAATCACCGATTCATTTACATAGAATGTGAACAAATATACTCTTACTCGATAATGAAAATGTATAGTTTAAGCAAAAATATATGAAACTAGGTAATCAAAATAAATTTACAATCTAAAAATTTGTACTTTTTGAAACAAGAACAAATTAAAGAGTAGTAAAACCTTTGAGTATATATAATATGGAGGGCGCGTTTCTATTCCAAATGCGTGACTATCATAGGGGGCGCTGCTCAAATTTGTGTAAGACAAAGTTTTTTGACAGCGGCAACAAAAAAAAAGTTTTTGGCAGGATTGATTGCCTTGCGGGAAGATACTAAGTTAGAACAAAAGAATAGCATACAAATTAACAAACAAAAAAACATTTTATTATTCAATATTTTTGTATCATTAAACCACCAAATAAACACTAAAACTTTTTCAAGCTAAATATTTCTACAAATTTATTTTTTTAAATCCAACTAAAACTCATTACACCTTGAGTTCTTTTTCGAATTTGGACTCGTTTTTCGGTTGGAATTGTGCCAGTTCCTTAATCTTTACCTCATTACAAAGGTGACACAAACCACTTGCAGGGAATGGATCGCTGATGTCGGAAAAATCATTCTGCTGTTCATCTCTCTTAATCGAGGTTAAATTACTGCAGTCCAGATGTTGAAAGATCTCCCGATTGTTGTCGCCATCCTTGGTAAATCCATTGTATTGGTCACATTGTGGGGAAGCTATTCGCCTCCAAGTAGGGAACTTTAATATTTTGATTACAAAACTAGCAATTAACAGTCATTTTAAAGTTTGATCTTATTTTTACGTATAATATGTAAAGAATTAAAACAGTCACAAAGCTTATTGATATGCGGTTTTTTGCAAACAAGACTGAAAATTTACCGAGTGCTTCATATCACATGTGACGGAGAACGATGTGCGAGGAGAAGGTAAACACAAATTGACAGCATACAGCTGTATCCTTAACTTACAGAAAATGAGACAGCGACCCCTATCACAACTGCAAGTACTACAATGCATTAGGGATAGGAACGAGCCCTCCATATTATATATACTCAAAGAGTAAAACGAATATAGCTGACAAGACTTGCACTAAAGAGACGAGAATCTTTTTAAATTTTGACATTTTGTTATGAGCACATTTATTTCTATGATCAGTGCTGCTATTAAAAAAAAATCTGAAAAATCGCAGTAGATTGTAGGAAAAGCGCAGTGGTGCAGTAGATTTAAAAAATAAGAAAAAAGTGCAGTAGATCTACTGCTTTCGCAATAAAGTCCGAACGCTGTACTGAAGCACTTAGGAGGGTGAGTTTTGTTTATAGCTTCGCTCAGAGTAAAATAGAAATGAATTTCCAGTGATGGACTTTCTTTGAATAAGATATGATCATGGTTTACTTTTCTTTCATAGCTTGATGTCTAAAAAACTATTTCATCTCTGGTGAGATAAAAGGAAAAGATTTTTAGGTGTAAACTTTACTTCGAAAAAATAAAATTAATAATTTTTATTTTTATAGCTAAAATTCTGTTCAGTGCACCTATAATAAAAAAATAAGTCTATTGCAAAATGCAATTGGGTCAGACAAAAAAAACTACCTGCGAGCTGCGACATAGGATTAATGACAAAAAGCTTAGGGATTATTGTTTATTTCTATGTTTTATGATTTGTGGCTTAGTAACAGAAAGGTTCCGGGGGCGTTGTGTTTATATTTATTTTATGGCGTTAGTGTATATTTGATATATTTTTTTCTTGACCTGTGGGGTTGGGATTAATTGTAGATTAGTGTTAATTAGTTAGATTAGTGTGTACGAGCTTGAACAATTTTTGCCTACGAGTTTTTAAGAATGAATTTTTGCATCTGAGGGAATTAACGTATTTAAATGATATTTGCTTTGGTTTGCCATTCAGTTAAAAAAAAAACAACCAAGAATAATACATTGAAATACATTTAAAAGAAATTTTAATGGATCCATTTAGAAAAGGAAAACCTATTGGAAGCCAGGCGCGTAAGATAGTTGTTAAGATATATAATGAAAAACTGGAAGAAGCAAAGAATTCGTTTCTTGAAAATCCTGTGAGTTACGCAACAACGCAAACAGTGGAAACTACTGGAATTTCTGAACGTTCATACAGAAGGATTATTAAGGAATACGAAGAGAGAGGAGTTGTTCAGTCACCAAATAAAAAGTGCAGCATACGAAATGGAAAACTGGACTACGGATTTAGTTACAAAAAAACTCAAAACAACCGGAAACTTCTCTGCGAAAGAAATGATATTAAACTCATGCGAGTGAAGTATCTGGGAAAAATCCGGGAATACAGAACAAAAGGATATGATATCATTTATTTGGACGAAAGCTATATTCAATTCATAGCTCACATACAAGGCCACGGGCTTGGACTGATCGCAAGTAACATCGTTGGAGCTAAATGTTATTTAAATGTTCTTAAATTGCTCTGAGAGAGTTAAATGCAAGGCGCTAGCTCTATTTCAAAACAGATTGCAGCTCTTGGTAAACGAATATAAAAATTTAGCTCTGTAATAGAATTTCTTAACAATCTTTAGCTTCGTTACGTTTAAAAGCTTTCTGCTCGATAAATATGCTCCATAATAATGTTTTTATCAGCTGTCGGAAAGCATATTAGCATTTTGATACTTAACTCTTTAAAATAGCTCTTTAACAGAAAAAAAATTTTTTGAAGTGTTATTTAAGAGCTGCAAGCTATATCATGGATGTTTAAGAAAATGGCGAATACTCGTATTTAAGAATTTTTATATAACAGAAAAAGAAAACTATTCACAGTGATGTGATGACTGCATTTTGAAAAGAATCATGAAAAACACAGAAGCTTTATCCAAAAAAGTGCACGAGCCAAATAAATATTTTTTTCTCAAGTTCAAAATTAAAATAAAAAAAAATTACTATCCACTTAAAACAAATTATTTTAGAAGGGCGTTGTAATATTTCGAAGTACAATGTCAATATTTCTGATAAAAATGAAGTCGCACTTAGAAATCACCCCGCATTGAACGTATCATGGCTTTTAATTATTACCCTTACTCATTATTCTATTTAAATACATTTTGATGCTAAGATGATTTACCAATACAAATAATAATTTCTCTTCGTGTTCAATAGTATGATTTGTATTTACTAATACTAATAGAAAATAAAGTTTATAACTCCACGTAAAAGCACGCAGCTCTGTGGAAGTTTTAGAGTGTATATTAAAGCTTTCAGCTGACAAAACAGTATGTTTAGCACTATTAAGGAGCTAAAAAGTGCTCTCAAACTCAATGAATTAGCTGCTTCTGCTAGCAAGAAATCCGAGATGATACAATGGCTAAACGAAAAGAATATTCCGCATACTATACAGATGTTGAAACTTGAACTGTATGAGCTAATAAAAGGACACCGAGCTACACACAACCCAAAGCATAAGATTGACGATATCATTCACGGCATGGGACATGAGGTTCTACGTTTACCACCCTATCATCCAGATCTCAATCCCATTGAAAATATTTGGGCAACTGTCAAGGCAAGAGTAGGTTCACGAAACACAACATTCAATTTATTGGATGTTCAAAAATTAGCAGAGGAGGAATTTTCAAAAATAACGGCTGAAGACTGGCTAAAAGTGTGTGAAAAAGCCATAAGAACTGAGGAAGAATACTTTTCTCACGACCTGGCGTGGGACACAATTTCGGATTCAATTATATTTAATCCAGGTGACGATTCTTCAACGGACTATGAAAGCGACATTAGTTCTTAAAACTAAGTACATATAACACTAACACCATAGAATAAATATAAACATAACGCCCCCGGAACCTTTCTGTTGCTAAGCCACAAACCATAAAACATAGAAATAAACAATAATCCCTAAACTATTTGTCAAAGCAAAGTTGAGTTAGGCACTGTAAGATTTAAGGAAAAATGTTTACTCATTAAATAGCTTGTGCACCATTTTTGTTCTCTTAAATCCTCTCTCTGCGCAACCGGCCGTTGGCCAACTGAATTGGTTCAAGCTATACTCTCATGAAGAGGAACGAACGGCGCCAGTGATGCCAGACTTTTAAAGCGTAAAATCCCAGAATGAATAGAAAAAAACCCTTTTTATCCCACGGTGTTACAAGAAAAAACCCACAAATATCCCACGAAGTGTAAAATCAAAAATTTATAGTTTTTTTTATTATAATCCATTTTAAAATTAAAAAAAAAAAACAAGTTTTTTATAACAAAACATACTTACAAGTATTTATTATTCAGTCTTCAACAAACTTAAAAATAAAATAAAATTCTTCTTCTTCTTCCTTTTCTTCGGCGCTGTTATGATCTCGATGTCGAGGGGATCATAACTCTCCCACGTATCTGCTTCACACTAGTGATCCGCCTGTGGGGTTCGCCGGGTTGACCTCAGAAATCGGTGGCAAGCCTCCCGGTTTTGTATTGTTCCATTTCTGAGGCCAACTGAATGCTGGTGTTTTTGCATTTGTTTGTACCAGGAGTGTTTAGGCCTACCTTTCTTTTTATTCCGAATTGGAACGTTGTATGATATTGCCTTTTTGACGGGGTTCTCAGGATCTCTCCTTTGAACATGGCAATACCAACTGAGTCGGTCGTGTTCAATTTTTTGGGAAATGGTATTCTTAACATGAAGGCTTCCTCGGATCTTCGTACTTCTAATTCGATCAAGCTTTGTAACTCCTGCTGTCATACGAAGCATCTTCATCTCAGCTGCCGTTAGCTTACTCTCATACTTTTTGTACATTGTCCAACATTGTGAACCGTATGTGAGTGCTGGACGCACAACTGAAGTGTAGAGCTTTCCTTTCAGCTTAGGGGGCATTTTTCGGTCACAGAAGATAGCAGAATTTTCCCGCCACTTCATCCACCCTACGCTTACGCGATGATTGATATCGTCATCACAAGTAGCTTCGTTATTTATCATAGACCCCAGATATTTAAACTTTTCACACTTGGGAAGCACTACTCCATTCAAATAAATGTCTGGAATAGGCCTGTGTGGATCAGAAAATGGGCAGCATAGGTATTCTGTCTTTTTCGCGCTTATGCGGTACCCACTTCCTTCTAGAACATCCACCCATACGTCAAGTGCTCGTTGTAGGGATATCGGGTCTTCACTTATGATGGCTCCATCGTCAGCAAAGAATAACTGATGCACTTTTGGATCCGTCACTTTGCCTTCAAGCAGGTAATCAAGAACTGTAATAAAGAGCAGGGGACTCAAGACACTTCCCTGGTGTACACCTACTGTGATTTCGAATTCTTCGGTGACTCCAGCTGCGCATCTTACTTTAGTAACTGCTCCATCATACATGTCCATAATTATCCGCACATAGGTTTCTGGAACTCCTCGTTGCCTGAGGGCCACCCATATTAGATCTCGTGGTTGCCGATCGAATGCTTTTTCAAAATCAACCAATACGACATGCAAATCCTCCAAAGAATCCCGATGTTTTTCCATAATTATTCTTATACTCTGGATTGCATCCGTGGTTGACTTACCCCCGACAAACCCGCACTGGTCATCAGATAGCCTAATTATTTTTCGCAGTCGGCTACCCAAGACTCGCTCAACGATCTTCATGGTGTGTGACATCAGCTTAATCGAACGGTAATTATCACAGCTTCGAGTATCACCCTTTCCTTTATAAATTGGAAGAAGGTAACTTTCCCTCCATTGATTAGGCATGCGATCACCTCGTATAAGTTTGGAGACAAGAATCATGAGCCATCTAAACCCGATGTCTCCCATCTTTTTCCAAAACTCTGAGGGTATTTCGTCTGGGCCAACAGCTTTTCCCTTTTTGGAGTATTTTACCGCCTCACTAACTTCTTCGACTGTGACGTCGGATACTTCGCTTAAGTTAGGTGAAGCTATTGGAAAGTATAGCCTTGGAAATTGTTCGTTTAGAAGTCCGTCACAATACTGTCGCCACCTGTGAAGAATTTCGTTGTCTTCCACAAGTAGTTGGCCTTGAGCATTGTTAATGAACTTTGGCGAACAAATCTCCTGGGCATTTCTTCTTCTTTGAGCGGCTATTTTGAAGATAGTTGCGCCCTTATTCGTGTTTTGCCGTAGCTCTTGAATAGCACCAGCTGTCGGGGTAGAAATTTTATCCAGCTCCCGATACAGGTTTTCTGTATTCTTTGCTTGAATTTGGGCGCACTTCTTCTTCGCTTCTTTCTTGCAGTTTCTATATTCCACTTCGAGGCGTGACTTTTGCTCTGTATCATTAGAGGGGCACTTCGACCAAGCCTTGAAAGCCATTTTCTTTTTACTTATAACTGATTTAGCTTCATCATTCCACCACCATGTTTCTTTGCCTTGTTGGTTGTGTCCTTTTGAAACCCCTAACAGTGTTTTGGCTTTTTCTTTGCAAGTTCTCTGTAGGAGATCCCACATACTTTGTGCTGTACTCTCTTCATTTCGAACTATATCGGTGTTGTTATACAGAACGTTTTGCATATTCGAAATGAAAGCTTCGCCTTTTTCCTTATCCAGATTATACCATTTGATCTTCGCAAAAGTTTTTGTATGTTTGTTGTCGTTCACTGTCTCCATAAAAAATTCTGTCAGTAGGAGACGGTGTTGGTGGGCGATCGCTTCTCCTAGTATCACTTTGCAATCTTTTACCCGGGGTTTCATGAAACTAGATACCAAATGGTAATCAATCTGGGTTTCATTTCCACCACTGCTGTAAGTGACCAGGTGTCGGCTTTGTTTGACGAACATGGTATTTAGTACGATAAGACCGTATGTTTTGCACATGCTCAGGATGTCTTCACCAGGAGGGTTCCTGGTGCCGTATCCGAGGCCTCCATGGCAATCTTCATAGTCTTCGTTTGTCTTCCCGACATGTCCGTTCAAATCTCCGCCCACGAACAAAAACTCTTCCTTTGGGATGTCCTTAAGTAGATTGTGAAAGTCTAGCCAAAATGCATCTTTTTGCACCTGCTCACATCCAATTTGGGGAGCATATGCAGTGACAATATTCCACAACTTTCCTTTAATCACCAATTTAAGGGACATCAAACGGTCGCTGGATTTCGAAATGGTCAATACGCTGCCTAATAGATGTTTTGCAAGGATGATTCCGATTCCGTTTTTACCCTTTTCCGTTCCATAGTAGAACATCTTATAGTTTTTTGTCCTCGTATCCAAGAAACGGGCCCTGTTTCCCGTGTTTCGCCATTTTGTTTCTTGAACACATAAGATGTCCACTCGCCTTCTTTTCATCATCTCTTCCAACTCGAAGCTTCGACCTGTCATACTGCCAACGTTCCAACTCGCAACTCTCAGATTTTGTATAATCTGCGGCATTACTTTGCTAGCCCCCGGAATCCGTCTAGCTCTGACCCGAGCATTGCTGCTCGGTCCAGGATCGGTACCATGTGTAACAATGGTAGTGCCTGGCGGGGTAGTGTCATTTTGGACGAGTACTTCCATAATGCTTGAATTCACAAAATCCGTTGTAAGTATCGACGTGTGCATGCTCCAGTTTTGTATTTGATCTCTCTTTTACGGCACCGGTGATCTCCAGTCGTGCCAACCCAGGGACTGGCATGCACACTTTTGGGAAAGTTTATAGGTGTTACGTGTCGCTAGGTTCACCTTGCTGTTTGTGGCCTAGATGTATTTACTCCTTTAGTCGCCTTTTACGACAAGCGGGGAGGCGCTGCAGGAATATTCTAACCCGTCCCTGCACAGGGAATAAAATAAAATTAACAATAAAAAACAAAAAATCACACATTAAGTCTGATAAAAAAAAAACAAAAAAAACTCATTTCACACCTAGGCTAGGACTGCACTTGCGATTTTTCGTCGAGGCGATTAAAAAGTCGTATTCGCTACAAATTATTGTCATGCACGCACTTGCGATTTTTTGCCGCGCGATTATTTAATCGCGAAAAATAAAACACACATTTGCTACAAATAAGTAGCGACAGAAAAATCGCTTGAAAAAATAGAACTTGTTTCATTTTTATAATCGCTACGATTTGTAAGTCGCGTGCATTCACATTTAAGGCCATGTGTCTTACTTTTTGCGACTACAAAATCGTGGATTAAAAATCGTATGTGCGTGCATGCCAATTTCTCTTTGCGACTACGATTTTTAAGTCGTAATAATTTAAATTGCAAGTGTGGGCATATCCATTTGAGTAGATGTGTTTCATTTAAGTTTACGATAATCGCATCGCAAGGAAAATGAAACAAATTGCGACTTTTAAATCGTCATGATTTGTTGGTAGCAAGTGCGTTCATTCTCATTTAAATTCATGTGTTCTATTTTTGCGACTAAAAAATCGTGCGATTGAAATCGCAAGTGCGGTCTTAGCCTAAACCTTTAAAAAAACCAAAAAAAACTTATTTCACACTTAACTTATAAGAAAATCACGTATGCAGTTATAAGAACTGATACCTATATGAACATTATTACATTTACATATTTTATGTGTATATTTTTGAATTATGTACGGCTAAGTGCTCCTCCTTAATTTCAAAATTGTAGCAGTAAATATTTTTGGCCTGGAAGCATGATCTTAATAAGCAAAATGCCAATTTGATTCAAAAGATCGGATATTGAAAAATTTCTACTGCTAGACAGTAGAAAACAGTAAATGCTATATTTGAGCCAAGAAATTGAAGTTGACCAACAACAGCATCCTTAAAAGTCATTCGGTTGATTAGTTCTGAAACGGGTGATTTATAAAAATTCAAACAATTTGTTATTAAATCTGCTCTTTCGGCGCTGTCCAACTAGATCAAGGAATCCTCGCATTCTTGACCCAAAAATATATTTTCTGTAATATACAACGTATTATTATTTATTAGTAAGATTTAGTTAGATTAGTAGGAATTTTTTTTAACAAACGAAAAACGAAAATTCTCATTATGAAAAAACCCTTTTTTTTGTTCTACGAGCTTCAAAAAAACCCTTTATCCCTTTTTGCTTTTTTAAGACCAAAAAAACCCACAAAAAGGGATAAAACCCACGATTTGGCATCACTGAACGGCGCGCTGCTTGACGAGTGTATTCCCCAACCTTTCTCGTAGAGTTGTGGAGAGTAAGGACAATCGAGAATCAGGAAGAGGTAATAATATTTTCGGTAAAAGCAAACCGAAGGTGCAGAACAAAGCGACAACAAGAAAGCTATTTTCTGTTTTCTTTTTAATCATTTTCTATATTCATTTTCATACTCTATACTGTTTCACGTATAGAGAAAAAACGGTATATTGTTGGAATGAAGGTTTATTTTCTTCCGTTCGCTGTGTTGTATGTATGTTGGAGCAAATATAGAATTTTTATTCAAATACACGAATTTTTAAATGATTACCACTCAGAACAATTATTTTGTATAAATATATATTTATTTTTGTAAGCAGATTTTTGAAATGCAGAATTTTCAACAAAAAAAATATTTTTATATTTTTTACTTTTTATTTAAGAAAAATATACCTATGAATTTTGTTTGGTTAATTTATAATTAACTTCAACTACTAAATCAGAAACAAAATTTCTGCTAAAATAATTAACATGACGATTTTTAAATGTGGCAATTATGTCTTATTTTTTATTAGTTTAAACTTTTTTAGAGACATACAAATATTTTTTTTGTAAAAAAAGTTATTTGCTTTTTTTAATAGTTTATACGTGTGTAACAAAAAGTTTTTAAGATTGGCTTACCTATTTTTTTAATTTTTCAAAAATTGTCTTTTCTATGTTATTTGATTTTTTTTCTAATATGTAAATTTTTTCAACTTGGTACACATAAACCATTCAGATTTCTTTTTATTTTCACTTGCGACATATGTATATATGTATGTAGGTACTGTAGTGCAAGTTTTGCATTTGAAAAAAAAAAAAATAACTCGAGATTTTGATCAAAGTTAACTTTACGATGATAGAGATAACACGAAAAAATATTTTTTTAAATAAAAAATATTGTTTTTGAAAAATTAATATGTTGAAAACGTTTGAGCGATTATTATTTGAAAATATTTCCTTTGGCATCCCAAATTTTTTTCTAGAACATTTTTAAAGAAATTTCTTATATACAAATTTAGTTTAATAATAAAACGTTGTTTAAACTTTGTTCGTATAAATTCAAAGTTTTTTGTTTTTATGATAATAAAATGTACAGTTTATCAATTTTTATTTTATTTTTATAAGTTAAAAAAAATCTTATAACTTTTTAAAATTGATATTTCGTCGGCTGAATACTTAAGTGCCCCATATATGTAAAAATTATTCCTCAGAAAACGAATTTTAAGTTTTGAAAAATAATTCCGTTATTTTTTTATTTACAATTACGACTTGTGAATTTCAATATATGTATGTTAATTGAAAACTCCTTTTTGAATTTTGAAGTCCTGATGTCAAAAAACGTCACGGTTATTTAATAAAAATCAAGTTTGAAAAAACTCAGAAATATGTAGATATAGAACCCTCTTCCATACGAATGAAAACCAAACTACAAATTTCCTATGGATATAGGACTCTTATGCACTGAACATTCGGAAATCAACGAAAGCAAAAATAGTAAAAATACACAAAATTTCTAGTATTATTAATTTTTATAATTTTAATTTGAGTGATAAAAACATAAAACAAAAAGTTATATTAATTTAGTGGCTACGCCTTCCTTTATACCACATTGGACTATTCTTTAGTCTTTAAGAAACGTATGAAAATGATAAAGTATCTTAACATTTAATTATGAAAAATATTGAACATGAACTTTGGTCCATAAAATTTTCTTGAAAAATACATTCAATTTTATTCGGAATTAGTTTTAAAAATACTTCAACATTCGCAAGAGTAAGTTTTGGTATTATTTCACACTTTTTTTTATCTTTTTTGTTTTAACCATTTTATTGAAAAATTCATTGGGGCATTTAAGCACTAAGCGTTTGTTTTTAAAACTTGTATACAAAAATTGCCCCACCTAGTACCCATTTTGGATGTATGGCAAATAAGCATGAAAAGAACCTAAAAATGTGTGGTTTATAGAGCAAAAGTGCTTTCTATAACTTCGTTAATAATGAAGATAGAGCAACGGGGATAGCGCCAAACGATAGCGAATATTCAATTTAGTATAACTGCATCTTTAACTCAGTTTCCCGAAAAAGTGGTCTGTGGGGCACTTAAGTATTCGGTCGGCGATTTGCCCTGAATTTAGAACAAACATCAATTTTATAAATAAAAGGGTCACGATGAAAGAAAACAATTATAACTTTTTTTATTTTAATGAATTAATAATTTGAGATTTTAAGTTTATCTTTTCGCGGACGTTGCTCATGTTAAAAAGATAAAGTTTTTTGGAACTTAAGCGTTTTACTTTTTTAAGAAATTATTTCTTCACTCGACGTTTCGAACAAGTTTCATCATTCCCAAATTTGATAAAAATTCGTAGACAAACATGAAAAGAAAAATTTGTTTGTTCAAAATTTGCAAATATCTTATTTTTTAATTTTTTACAAAATATATGGATATAAACTTTTTTTTTGAAAAGTTTATTTTTATTGAAAACAAAATTTTCATGTGGGGTGCATCAACAAATTTTTAAAATTGACTGACCAAATTTCCTTTTTTATATTTTGCTAAAATTGTTCATAAACAGGTAGGTACATGATATATGTACATATACAAAATATTTTTTGAAAAAAAGGTATCTGATGTTTTTTTTTAATATTATGTCAATAATAATTTTATTCTATTTATTTTAATTTTATTTTTTTTTAATTAATTTTATTTTTTTTAAGCCAGTGAAAATTATTTTTTCTCGAAAACTTATTTGATTTTTTTTTTCAAAATAGTTTTATGTGAATATTTCTGAATTTCCGAAATTGATAAAAATTGCCTATATTTTTTATAACAAAGTTCATATGAATAAATTTTAAAATCTGGTCTATACCTATGCCAAATTTCTTTTTCTATTTTTAATTATATAAATATACCTACCTACCTATCTACGCATGAAAATATTTTTTTTTTGTAATCAAAATTATTTTCTACCATACCAAATTTCTTCTATTTTAATTTTATCCAATTTTCTATAGGTATGTATGTACATAATGTAAACGCTATTTTCTTTAATAAAAATATGGGTAGGTATACGTACCTATTAGATTTTCTTAAAGAAATAGTTTTCTACCTATGTAGAATGTACATATTATGTACATACAATTGCCACTACTTAACTACCCACTGCATCTAATGTAGGCAGGGTAACCTAGTGAATTGTAATTATTATTTTTGTTCTTCAAAATTACACCAATTATTATATGTACTTTTGAAAAACAAAACTAATAATAATTGCAATCAACATAGGTAAGTTACCTAATATATTAAAGTAATGTACCTACATATATAGATATAGGTACTAAAATTTTAAAAATCCAAATCATTTCAAAAATCAAATCTGAAAATTATTCCTACTTAAATCCATCCAAATGGGTATGTGTCCATTCAAATAAAAAGCAACGTTGTATTTTGGTTAGATATATCGAAATTGAACAACGTTGCTTTGTTGCGTATGAAATAGACAAAACAAAACTAAAATTCGACAAAAAAATATAACAACAAAACACAGAAGATCCTTCAAAAGGAAAATACTACAAAACAAATTTGATTTTCTCATTCTCGTCTTTCTCATTGCCAGAGCTGATAAAATTTCCTCGCTCTATACTCAATTACCATTAGGGGGTGGCCGTGGCGCGATGGATGTGTGCTCGCCTGTGAACCTCATGATCACAGGTTCGATCCCTGCCGTCGTCTATGTCGTTTTAATTCCATTAAAAACCTTCTAAAATTGTCATCAATGGGTTGCTGGTCATTACAATGTTGTTCAGGCATAACACTAACAACATGTAATTGAGTTAAACTAGTATGCCCAACAAGGATGAACACGAAAAAAATAATGTGAATTATAAGCGACATATAAATAACACACGGCATTCTCCGCTTTAGTTCAGCCGCCATCCCTGAAGATAAAATATCTGAGACAACAACCTTCAGTTTCAGAACATCGTGCCACACATCTTTCCTATCCTTCTTTCTCTTCCTTAACTTCACGCCCGCGCTGTGTTCAAACATTTAAAGGGTAATCATAATCCCTTGGGCGCGGGTAGATTATAAAAAAAAAAAAAAAACCACCCCACTCCAAATCAAAAGTCTCCACGTAAATTTTTTTGGCCGACAGTGCCATCTGTAGAGTGTATTCCCCAACTTTTTTGTTTGTTCCATGAGAGTACCATAGATTTTATATACAATGCATTGTCCTCTCGAAGGCTTTCTCTTTATATTCTTATACAATTGGTAGCACCCACTGATCTCTATAATACACTGGATAGCACATTCATCAAAAAAAGTTGACTCCAATTGAACATTGTTATATTATGAAGGCACCACGGTGCCGTATAACAGTATAACATCTAAAACAGCATCATAAAGCGCGGAACAGATTGAACCAGCAACAGCACTGTCAACAGCAACAGCGGCCGCCATTAATTTAGAACCAATGCATTTCAATTGTTCAACGACGCTGTCGGCGTTGCTGTTGCTCTTCTTATGTGTGTTGAACAATTGAAATACATAGGTTCTAAAGTCTAAATTAATGGCGGCCGCTGTTGCTCTTGACGTTGCTGTTGCTGGTTTAATCTGTTCCGCGCTTTATGCCGGATATACACTGTTCAAATGCATGACAAGCATGTTCAAGTGTATTAGTGAAAAAGTCACACGTATAGATTGGATGTTGGATTGAAGCAAAATCAAAATCTTTTGATTTTCTTTCAATCCAGCGTCCTGCATTGAAGTAGTGTATATGCAAGATTGATGATCGATCATGCATTTATTGGTTCATTTGCGTATAGTACGTTGAAGAGATAAGAACACAGCACAACATAAGCACAGATTTAAATATTAAAACAGTAAACAAAAATTGTATGATGAAATGGACAGACAAAATAAAACAAATTACTCGCATAGAATTGAAAAAATCCCAAAGAAATTTGTAAAATCACAATTTTGACGGAAAAAAAACCCCACTGATCTCTATAATACACTGGATAGCGCATTCACTACATTTTATAACAGATTTTTTGACTCCAATTGAAGATGACAGATGGTGGGCAGCTTCATAATTTGACGTCTTCTTTTCACAAAAAAAAAAAATATTTTGACATGACAAAGAGGAAAAAAAATGTGACTGCACTTGTTTATGCGGGAAACAGATTGACACAGCAACTTCAACAGCAACTTTAAGGCTAGGCGCATACATTCAATTATTAGTTTCGTAACTGCTTGGTTCGAGCAACTAAAATGTTTGTGTTTTGACACAAACTAAACGATTGCCTAAAATGAGTTCGCTATTTTGTGTAACATCTAATTATTTGCACCTGCGCGGATGTGCGCGCCTAGTCTAACAGCAACGAAAACTTCAACATCAAAAGTCTTGTGAAATAGATTACAACGTGAACAGCGTTTTTGACAGCATATAATCAAAATAAATTCAAATGCGAAATGATTTTGCCGTACATTTAACGATAAAAATTAACGTAAATTGCGTCAATGTATACGACTTGCACTTGCACTTGAATGTCCGCGCAGGTACATATAATTATATGTTACACAAAATAGTGAACTCATTTTAGGCGATTGTTTAGTTTGTGTCAAGCCACAAACTTTTTAGTTGCTCGAACTAAGCAGTTGCGAAACTAAAAATTTAATGTGCGCGCCTAGCCTTAATGTAATCAAAGCCATTTAAAACAGTGGCCCTAAGAACAGTGACGTGGTTGTTAAAGTTGCTGTTGAAGTTACAGCAACAGATTGACACAGCGTCAATCTGTTTCTCTTATTTCTCGCATTATTTGTAAATTTTAAATATTTATTATTAAAAATAAAATAATAAATTGAAAATTGGACGAAAATCATTTGTTTTGATTGACAAATTGACAATTTAATAAAACTGAAGGAATGTCAATTAAATTGAAAATTGGACGAAAATCATTTGTTTTGATTGACAAATTGACAATTTAATAAAATTGAAGGAATGTCAATTAAATTGAAAATTGGACGAAAATCATTTGTTTTGATTGACAAATTGACAATTTAATAAAATTGAAGGAATGTCGTTTCAGTTCATTTATTCAGCGATTTTTTAACACTCACGATAGTTTTTTATTCTTTATTACTTTTTGGTCACTTAATTTTGCAATTTTAGTTTATCAAAAATTATTTATTGTTTTTTATTCACACGATAATTTCAACCAAAATAAAAAAGTAGCATTTTGATGCCACTAAATATTGCAGTGGGAAAGTTGACAATACTGCACCAGCAACAGCAAGTTTAAGACTTTGGCCTAACGACGCTGCTGGCGTTGCTGTTCTTATGTGTGTTGAACAATTGAAATGCATTGGTTTTAAATTAATGGCGGCCGCTGTTGCTGTTGACGCTGCTATTGCTGGTTCAATCTGTTCCGCGCTTTATGATGCTGTTTTATATGTTATACAGTTATACTGTTATACGGCACCGTGGGCAGCTTCATAATATAACAATGCTCAAATGGAGTCAACTTTTTTGGATGAATGCGCTATCCAGTGTATTATAGATAGAGATCAGTGAAAAACCCACAAAGCGCAACGTCCTCTCACCACACCGTCCATGTAAAAACAAAAGATTGAAGACTCATGCTTGATATGTGTAAGTGCAACTTAAACCCCAAATTACCAATACACTTGCATATGCTTGTCATGCATTTGAACAATGTATATCCGGCATTAGAATAGGACTTATGCCGGATATACACTGTTCAAATGCATGAGAAGCATGTGCAAGTGTATTAGTGAAAAAGTCACACGTATAGATTGGATGTTGGATTGAAGCAAAATCAAAATCTTTTGATTTTCTTTCAATCTAGCGTCCTCCATTAAAGTAGTGTTTATGCAAGATTGATGATTGATCATGCATTTATTGGTTCATTTGCGTATAGTACGTTCAAGATATGAGAACACAGCACAACATAAGCACAGATTTAAATATTAAAACAGTAAATAAAAATTGTATGGTGAAATGGACAGACAAAATAAAACAAATTACTTGCATAGAATTGAAAAAATCACAAAGAAATTCGTAAAATCACAATTTTGCCGAAAAAAAAAACACAAAGGGCAACGTCCTCTCACCACACCGTCGCGTCGATGTAAAAACAAAAGATTGAACACTCATGCTTGATATGTGTATATGCAACTTCAACCCGAATTTACCAATACACTTGCACGTGCTTGTCATGCATTTGAACAAGGTATGTATACCTATCCGGCATTAGGAGCTTAAAGACCGAACACCAAACCAAAGCCCATTTATGCTTGATTGCGATGCACTTTTTTCGGATTATAATGATGATGATAATATACAATGAACAAATCACGTTTTATATTTTTTAGGTGAAGTACCTGTACCTACCATGTAGGTAGGTATACACAATATTTTCTTTTGTTTAATTTGCTTTTAGGACAATTTTTGAATTCATGTAGATTAATAATACATTTTTTGCGTGTTTTTCATCAAACACTTCTATTATGGATAAATCTTTTAAAATAGTTGAATACCTACAGTGAAAGCCGCTTTTAGTCACATGTACCTAGTATGTAGATGACAACTTAAAACAATAACAATAAGACCATAAGATTGGCCTTGTATCCGAAATTTAATCAATTGCGAGTCAACAACGAATTCACAATTAGGTAACAAGAGTTCGGTTTCCCCTTTCAATGGCGCTTTACAGTTTAAGGTTACTTTCGTGCACACATAGAAAAATATTCCAGTAAGAAGTACAAATAAATAAATGTATGCACCTATACCTAGGTATTGACCAAAAAATTTAATTTAATTCCCAAATTTCTTATTCAAGAACTAAAGACTAGGTAAAAGTAATACAAAATATTAATACAATATTAATTAAAGCCAAAATGAGCACATCGTTATACCTACATATGAAGGTATTAAGCGATTATTATTTTTTTTTTAAATAGGTAGGTACATAGATATACTTACCTACTTATACCTACGAAATTAGTTTTAAAAACGCCAATGTACCTAGGTATATGCTGTTTTCGAAGTGTCTCCTACATAATAAATCATAATTTTACAAAAATCAATAACCTATGTACAGTATAGTTAATACTAATGTATGTATTTGTTTAAGAATCTTTTGGTAGATTAGGTAGGTAGGTATGTTATATTCTTTTCATAAGACAAACTTTCTTCTAATCCATTGCTTGGCCTTATAATAAACCAAAGTCAGTACGCTGCGCTACATGTTCAATGCTACACCACTTTATACCTACCTTCTTTAATAATAGCAAGTACGTGCGACTCGGTCTAATATTATCTTTTTTTTATAGTTTGTGCTTCTTGTGTATGAAATTGCATCTGAACGAAAACAAAACGCAAATTCGTATGAGTTTGAGCACCAACACAAACAAACCTGACCTAGGCTAATTATAATTTTGTTGACGAGTCTCTTGTCTCTTCTTTTTCTTCTTTTATTTTTCTTAATTTCGGTTTTCGAGTATGGTATATCAACACGAAATTGGCGTGTGTAGTGGTTTATGGTTGTTTCTTTTTAGCTTCATATAGGTATGTAGGTTTTTTGAAGAAGGCAAGGACAGCGGGGTTGTTAAAACCAATACTTTAAATGTTATTAAGTAGCTTCCTATGCATGTGTGTATGTTTTTTGTTGGTCGCTCGTCGCTGGCTGTTTGAGACAAACAGAGATTAATGGGGGTAAAGACCTATGAAGGTGAAAATATTTTTAAGGGCCCTCAATAAATTGGGTTATTTGGGTGTCTGAAATCATTTTGGAAATTTTATTTAATATTTATTAAGTATGCCTACATTATGTATTTGGATGGTTTGAAATATTTCGATTTTTTTGATTAATTAGGGGTGATTCCATTATAGCGGGTGCAACATTTAGACTCATTTGAAGTACCTACCTACATTTAATAATAAAATAAGCAAAATATTTAATGACATTATTACTTGAAGGGATACATTTTCACCTCTTTATTTTTAATCCATTTAGAATTCTTAAATACCTATAGGTAGTCAATAATTTGGCAGAAGAATGGTTTCAAAGTGCGATCGCGGGTGCAACAGAATTGGCCCGACTTTTTTAGATCATAGTACAAAAAACACAAATTCTGTTATTATGAAAAATTTATCATGCTATTTTTACATATATTGAACGACGTTGATTCAATTAACTAAATAAATAAAAATAAAGATAGAAAACAAAAGTAAGCAACGAAATATTAACTTTTAAATCAATCACGGGTGCAACATCAAATTATCGCGGGTGCAACGCGTCTAACTTTGATTAAAAGTAAACTGATTTAAAAAACTGGAAAAAATATAAAATAAGGCACATATTATGTAACAAGTCAGTACCCTTCTCTATTAATTATAATTTTGTTGTTTTTTTTCAAATACTTCAATATTTTATCGAAAATACATTTATGTATGTATATGTATATTAGAAGTACTCCATCTTTATCGATATCGGTTAAGGATAACCCCACATTGTGATATTGCAGCCTACCTGTACAAGAATGTACAAACCTGCGGAAATAACTTTTGGCAATTCTGCTACTGTAAAAACAGAACGGTATTTAAGAGCATGGATCTACTGGTAATATAGGGGGTTAAAAAGACCCTGTTGGAGATTTAGAATTTAATGCTGCGTCTTTTGACTCAATAAAAACATCGAAAACTTAACTTCATGAATGCTCATGGTCATTGTGCTCTTCTCGATTCTTAACTTCCGACTTAATTGATTTCACATCTTTTATACCCGGCACTTGCCTGCTTATATTATCCCTTTTATAGAAATCACCTGTGATCCTTCAGTTTTTTAGGCATTGCTTTGGTGGAATCAGTTTTTTTTAGATACAATTTTGACCTCTTCAACTACGTAAGTGAGACTCCTTAGGCGATTACGTTTCCCTTGTACGACTTTTTCAGTCTACAGGGACTGATGTAATGAGTGCCTGCCTTTTTTTTGTTGCCTGCATTTTTTCGTTTTGTCTGATTCTGGCCAGAATTTTAAAGTTTGTATCTGCCTTAATTTTCTCTTTCAATACATCTTTCCACATTAAATCAAGAGTCCTTTTTCTGCATGAAGCTCAGCGTTTTTGTTAAGTTTTTGTCAATTTTCTGTAAAGTAGGTAGTCTCTTTTCCTTGTTTCATTTCCATTTAACCATATATTTTTATATAAAAAAGAACAAATTTTATTATATTTCCTACATAATTAAAAAAATAACTTGAATAGTAGAAATTATTAATCAAAGCATTTTTTATTAATGAAATATAATAAATCACGTTATAATGTTAGTAGTCAAAAATTCGCAATCGCAATATTAAGATCGCGGGTGCAAACAATTTAAATCAATGTCTTCTGTCGTCTAACGTACAATATATTCCTAATAACGACTGACTTAATTTTAGTTTTGTTTTCTTCTTACTTTTTGAAAGTTTCAAGACGCTAGCACTTTATTTCTGCCAAAAAAGTAAATTTTGCAATCAATAATGCTAAAAATATAATAACAAATTCGTACATGTTTTTATGCAAACGATTAAATTGCATGTTGCAACATAACTTAAAACTGTCGGAAATAGCTATTTTGAGCTTATGGTACCAGTTATAATACGACCCAAACGCAAAATAGTTGGCCTACTCATCAATTAACAAATTAACATTTTTTATGTCCCTATATTTTCTGGTCCCCAAGCAGTTGTTTTTTAATTTTTTTTTGTCGATGTAATAAATTACATTTAATAAGTAAATTAGACCAAACAGAACTAAATTCGAGAAAGCACATATGGCTCCAGTTTGCGTTCTCTCAAACAAAGATAGAGCATAATAGTTGGACTACTCTCTCTGGGATGCAAAATAGTTGGCCTATGAAGATTTAAATAGATTTTCAGTTAACCGTTATTAAAAAAATGACATGCACATGTGTTGTTGTTTATTGATCTCTTGTTTTATGCAAGCCAGCAACAGTTTAATGTCAACCATTGTGCGTAGCGTTGCATTATCAAGAGACCTTAGGGAATCCATAAATAAAGCCTTCGAAACGGGATTATCGAGCTATAAAATCGCGAAACAATTCAATTTACCGCGCTCATCAATTCGAAACAATATCTCAAAGTTCAAAAATAGTGTAAATGTGGAGATCGGTAAAAAAACGGGACGCCCACCAATTGGAAAACCTCGAGGTTGCCGAGTTTAAAAAAAAATAATAAAAGAAAATCGACGTCAAACGGCCGCTGCAATAACTGTTCAATGGAGGGAAAGAATAAAAAAAAAGTGTTTCGGTCGACACTTGCAAACGGACTATGAAAAAAAATGGATACAAATTTTATAAGATTTGTTTTAGATTTATTTAAATTAGAGCAATTTCAATTCGTTAAAAACATAGGCCAAAGAAAAACCACTTTTAACACCTAAACAAAAGAAAACGCGGCTAGAGTGGGCCAAACAACGTAAAAACTGGACTTTAAGTCAATGGCGGTCGGTTATTTGGAGTGATGAGTCCAGGTTTGAAGTTTGCGTGGGCGACGAACGAAAACGAGTCATTAGAAATTCAAAAGAGGTTTTTCACAAAGATTGCCTTAAAAAAACGGTCAAGTTTCCAGCATCTCTAATGATATGGGGATGCATGTCGGGGCGGGGTTGGGCAATTTGCATTTTGTAAATGGAAGTGTCAATGCTGCCAGGTGCAGGGATATTCTGGAAAATGAGCTTCTCCCATCAATACCACGACTTCAAGCTAGTGATCGAGACTATATTTTCCAACAGGATGGAGCTTCTTGCCATACAGCAAGGTCTAAAATGGCGTGGCTATCTGCTGAAGCTATTCCTTTACTGGAATGGCCTTCCAGCAGCCCTGACCTTTCACCAATTGAAACTGTCTGGCATAAAATGAAACAAAAACCGCGAAAAGAACCATGCCGGACCTCTTCAAGACCTTAAAGCTAAAATCATAAATATTTGGGAATCTTTTGGCACCGAAGAATGTCAAAAATTAGTTGACACAATGCCACGACGCATAGAAGCAGTTATCAAGGCCAAAGGCGACGTAACACCATGGTGAAATAAAAATTAAGACCCATAGGCCAACTATTTTGCACTTAAAAAAATGTTTAAATCGTTATTTTATTTTGTAAGATTGCTCTATACCGTTATTTAATTGAAGTCATTTTGTTTTTGTTACTTATTCCTATTCAAAATAAATATATCTTAAGAAAAATACCAAAATATTGGTTTTATTTCCGAATTTAAGAATCAGAAGATTTTTGTTTTTGTATCATAGGTAGTCCAACTATTTTGCGTTTGGGCTCGTAATTGCAGTTCGTACCGACTCTTAGTATGATAATAGCTATGTTTCATTTTCCACCAGATCTGATCCGGATTGGATTTTGTTTTCAAAATAACATGTAAAACAACAAATACAAACAAAACTGGGCCTTGTGTTGTTTTTGTTATACATGTAATTTTGAATGAAGATCCAATCTGGATCAGATCTGGGGGAAAATAAAACACAGCTAATGTTGCCAAGCGCAAACAAAAATGTTCTCTATAAGTTAGGTCTCAGTTTTTGTTTCTATTATAGTATTTCTACTTTGAATATTTATCAAAAAAAAGTAAAAAATATTGTAATTATCTGTGCTATAATTGTAAGCATACATAAATATGTACCGAAATCCAATAATGCATCTATAGGTATAAGGCATTAGATTTTATAAAATAATAGATACATAGATAATAGGTATAAAGAGACAATATCTAGGTTGGTAGGTTAAGGTAAGTCAGAAATGTTTTGAAGAAAGGTAACAACCGCCTAAAAAAAGAAGCAAACGCCAAAATTAAAAAATTGAGTTTAAATCATTTAAACTTTTAACACTATCATGGAGAATCGACTGTAGCAACTCTAGCTGGATCTACTACAGTTCATTATAAAATAATAGAAAGATGAGAGAACTTCGTTATTTTTTTGTTCGTTGACAACGGATTTGTTTTCCTTGCTAAGGAAGAGGTTGGTTGGTGGTTAAAAGTTTCTATTTGAAATAATAGTTCAATATCTTTCTTTCGCTGTGAGATAGGGAATAAATACTTTTATGTACATACATACATATGTAGATATATGTATTATTTAGATGATATTTCAATTTTGTAATAAAAGTTTTTACAAATGTAGTTTCACTTTCTCTAGAATATCAAAACAAAAAACCAAGATACCTGTACTTTTTCGAAGGTTTTGGGTCACGTTCTTGATAAATGATAACCTACCTAGGTACTTACTTGTTTTTTTCGATGTTTTCGAGTTCATGCCTTTACTCGAGGTAGGTAGGGACTCTGAAAAACCTTATCTTCTAAATCTTCTTCTTTAAAATATTGTTTAAATCCGATATCTCTTTTCTTCTTCGAAAAAGTGCGATAAACATGAATTTTTGCTATTTGTAAGGAGTTTTCTGATTAATACCTACCTACATTTATAACTTAAAGACCGTAAACATGTTTGTTCAGGATATTTTTTCAATGGAAAAAGATGCCAAGCTCTAAATTGATGGCGGATTGCTGTTGGACGCAGAAGAAGTACTTTCAACAATATAATTAGATACTTACATTATGTACATAGCTATTCAAAAAAGCCGTGAAATCTGATTACATATCTTAAACTGATTAACATTTATTGCATTTTTATATTTATATATATTTTATATATAATACAATTGCTTAAAGAAAACCAAAACTGGGATTTTACTGACTTTGAGTCAAACACATTTAATTGAAATTAATATTTTTCGTAGAAGAAAAGAGTTATTAGAAAGATTTAAACAAAATTTAAATGAATACAATTATATAATATATCAGAAACCGTTACAAATTATGTTGACAAAAATTACCTCACCTCAAGTACCTATATAACATAACCTCGGAAACAGACAAAACTATTTTTCTTATTATTAAATGGGGATATCTCCCCTCAAACAATTCAATCGTAATGCACGTACTTCTAGGAATGCTCAGTTTACCCTTGAGTCCAATTTTCGACGTACGGTAAAGTACAGAGATTTTTTTTCAGCCGCTTTCCCCGGCTCAATATTTCCCACTTTTTGCAATGCACGGACATCCAAAACCAATGTGCATCGGTATCTCCTTTCTAATCCTATCCTACTTTTATAATTGCTCGCACTGTGTTTAACATTATAAGATTATTTATAACTCCTTGAGCGCGTGTATAATATAAAAAAAATAAGAGATTAAGGAAAGAAAAATATTAAAATATAGGAATTATTCAAAGATTGTTGGATGGTGCAATTCATATTGCAAGTTGCGAATTTATTTATTTGTTTATTCAAATTTTAAGACAGTAGGTATATGATATTCATGTAATAATGAAGCGAGTAAATTATCACTGTTGGATTTAGTTACTACCTGAGTTAAATCGTCTAGACTGATCTCAATTAAAGTCACGTTTTGAAGTCTTTCAAAATAATAGATACTCAATACAGAACTGTTGATTATATCGGATGTTTGTTATGCACATGCGCTGCTATAACAGTTGTAAGACGTCTAAAAGGTTCTGTTCTAGCTCTTGAGACTATAACAATGCTAGCTCTAAATGAATACTTGTATATAAATTATTTCTACTTAAATTGTCAAAACTACTTCGCAGATAAAACAATCAGAGTATGATGCTATGATGCCTACCATATTCGTTAGGCTAGTCGCGCACTGGCAACTGTGATCGAAATCAAATAGTTTAATCACCAGTTTAAAGAGAACCGCACACTGGCAACTCTTTACTCACGCTCGCACTCTTTTCTCTCTTGCACTTATAAAAAACAGCTCAACTGATGCGAGGCAATCGTTTAGTTTGTGTCAAAACACAAACTTTTTAGTTTCGAGAATCGAGTTGGTCTAAGTGCGCGGTGTCCCATATAAGCCCATGTGTTTCATTTTAGCAACCAAACAGTTGCGAAACTGAAAATTGAATGTGCGCGCCTAGCCTTAAAGAGCATTACTCTGATTATCTTCTTCTAGGCTGCAATGAGGGGTTACACGTTGCTAACAGAAGAACTACCCGAAAAAGAAATACCTACCATATTCCAAACGGGAACTTATTAAGACAGTAGATTGGTAGTAGATTGCTAGGAAAGTAAGTTTGGTGGCACTAGCGTACAAAATGAAATACTTTATTCATCGCAAAATATGTACATAATTTCATTTAATCGAAGATTTCCAATTGTTATAGAGAAGCACATTACTTAAGATTTGCTGCTTATTACCAATATATAATACTTAAGTCAGCTTGCTTTGTCCATCTATATATTAATACGTTAACTTTTTTTTGTAGTTCCTTTTTAATATGCTAAAACTGAACGCCCGACAATAAAAAATATACCATTTGAAAGCTAATATTAATTAGAAGTGCCATTAGAAGAGATTATGTGAATCCGTCGACTATTTGCATGTGAAAATAGAAATAGAAAATAGAAATCATGGATTGTCCACACAAAATTTCTAAAATAATAAATACACGATACACATAGCTGTTTGACAACAAAGTTCTCTCTCTCTCTCTTTCTTCTGTCTTTTTAACCATAAGGATACGCGTACAGTAGTGCGACAAAGCGATGCGATGCGAGAAGCGTTTGCGTGCGATAAAAATATTTACATTGATTCTTATATACGTGCGCACAGTGAAGCGATATTTGATGCGAGTGTTGCAAGTTTCTCGCATGCCTATCGCAAGCATTTCGCATACAAACTGTTCTGATCACTTTTTCAACGACTTTGTGCGAGAAGGCTCATATTGTTTGTTTTGAGAATTCAAGAAAAAAATCAAACGAGTAAAATTTTGTTATTTCGGTGCTCGTGTTGTGTGGTGAAACTTTTTGATAATTTTGGTTGCAATAGTTATAAATTAAGAACACAACCGCAAAAAATAGCTTTTACTGTGCGCACTAATTCTCGTATCTCAAATCGCTTGTCGCATCGCATCGCTTCTCGCATCGTATTGCTTTGTCGCACTACTGTACGCGTAGGCTAACGCTTCTTAATATCGTGTTTTCTCGTTTATGTGAGACTTAGCGGTACTCAAAATTGTTAAAACACATGTAGAGAGAAATGTGAATCGAACGATTTCATTTCGTTATGCCTTTTCGTTTTCACTATGATATGAATGCTTATGCTCAAACCTTGTGCTCCTCATATTGTTTAATTTCCATTTGCGATTATTTTTGTGTAATCAATTTTGGCCTCCAATAAATGTAAGTATTTTACTGGTAAAAACTGCAGTTAATGGTCGAATTTCGACTACAAGCGATACTAGTATTCATTAAAAGTTTTAAGTCGCTTATTTTATCATGGGTACTTACAGGTTGCCTCCTGTTCAAAAAAAATTATCTCTGAAGCCATAGTCGTAAGGTTAATATCTAAGTATTTTTAATTTTATTTTATTTTGATATCATAAAATTTTATATAGTTTTTTGACTCGTATTAAACATTCAGTTTAAATTTTGATTTTTTTTGTTTATGTATATTTAAATTATATATAGATAAAATATTCCGTCATGAGCAGCATCCTAAATTCTTAAATTTCCTTCAAATAATTGACAATTTTTGTCCAATCATTCAACGTTTGTATCGAAAGGGAACATTCTGAAAAGTTCGAGTCTCTGATGTTTATAAATTGAGCATACGCTTATAAACTTGAAAAAGTTTTCATTAGGTTTAATGCTGCATAGACTGCAAGACGGGTTAAAACTGCTCCTAAAATAAAATTTTAGCTTGCTATATTCAAGTACTTATGGAATATGCATCTTGCAAAGCTAATATTATGCCACAAAAAATTTTCGATTTCACATTTTTCATATGGTTATCTATATATCGTAAGTTTGATAATAATTGTTTACCGATTGCTGACTTCAGATTCTCGACAGGTGTATCGTCTTTTGAATTTCGTTTTACAAACTCATCTTTTTTTCCAAAGGATTTATATTTTAAGAACTAGAAAGGTGAAACTGTTTCAGTTTTTGTCACTTTTATCGTTAACGACTTCTAGACATGGATACCGACGGTTTAAAGCATTTTTTAGATTTCTTATTAATATCATTGGAACCATTTTTGGGCAAAATATATTTTCTTCATTTTGTGAGAAACTAAAACTAAACATTTTATTAAAATAAGTACGATAATGGAAATTAAAAAAAAAGCAGGAGTACCTACCTTTTATATGGAAGGGGCTGTTTTAAGGAGTTTTTTTTCGAAACAAAATATTCTTATAAGAAGGTAGACCACAGATATTAACAATGGTTTGTTAAAAATTTCTAAGACATATTTTCGTTTCTTAAAAAAAAAATTGCAAAAATGTTAAAATTGTATTAAAAACAATGCAGTAGTTATTTGTTTTTGTCTAGAATTTCCATTTTATTTTTGAAAAAAAAGATACCTACATACATAGGTATCTACCTATTAAAATTCTTTAAAAAAAAATTACAAAACATTTAACCCACCCAAAATATCGCAATATTGGTACACTCGTAGACCGTCTCATAGTAGTACTATAAATTTCATATATAAAGTTTTAGGTTAAATCTACTTGCTATTTGTTTGACTACATTTGCGAATAGTATGTAGGAACATATATTAAAAACAATTTCTTGGAAAAATCTTCATATTGGCGAAAAATGAACATTATCTACACAATTTTCGAAAAACAGAACACAAGTTTTTGAGCATAATATTGAACCATATTATATTTTTCATCGCAGAATAAAAACAAAGATTGGCAGGGAATCGATTGAGTAAATTGAATTTGAAATTCACGAGAATATTGTGATCCACAGTAACCTAACCTGTCGGGAAAAGTTAGGAGAAGATCTTCCACGTCTGTTTCGATTTATTCAAAACAGGGTAGACCCATATCATTAATGATTATTTTGCTTTTGTGACTTAGTGTTTCTAACAAAAGCTCATTTTAATTACATATTTCTAATTAAATTTTTATTTTTATATTATTAATTTAAGGACCTGTATTTATTATTAATGTAACCAATAAAACGTGTGGGACAAATGTATTTTCAATTCTTGATATTAACTATTGAGAGCGATTCTTTCAGACTGCAATGGAAAACGATGTAAGTCTTATTACAAAGACGAATATAAACGCATTCGCGAATTTAATTGAATTTTCTAAAACTGGATAGGTCGGTAAGAAGTATTTTTCTATAACTGTTTAGTATGCAAATGTTTATTGTTTGTTGAACTTGATTTTGATTCAATTAAAAGTTAAAGTGACTTCAACTCCAAAATGTGTTTTACCCGGATACGACAGGGGCTCATTGTATCCTTTTAATACCCGAAGATTGTTCGATGTTTAATGATGTTTAATTAAAAAAGCAAAGATATACCTACTATGAATATTTTATATTTAAATAAAAAAATACTGCAGAAGAAGAAAAGAAATTATATTTGAGAAGTAGAGCAAATCTAATTCAAGTTACATTTCTTCTAGGTACGACAGTGGGTTCATCAGTTGAATCTGTCTACACCTTCTAATAAGATGAGTTGCACCTTGCCTCCATAACTGAAGTAATTTTCTTTCTTCGTCTTTATTTTTGATGATTTCTACATAGTTTTTTTCGAACGTGATTTAGTTAGGATTGTAGATCTTGAACAAATTATAATACATTCAGAAAACAAGTGAATTAGGATTTAACATGACGCACAGTGGCCCGTTTATGCAAAAGTGCTTTTGCGATATTCATATTTCCGGTGGGTCTATAATGTAAAAATTTTAACTTCACTGGATTAACAAATATTTGGAGCTCCAGTAATCAAAAAAAATATTTCATTTGAATTATTGCTTTGGCTTATAGAGCAAGCCAAAATTGATAAATTTTTATTTTTATTTTTGTTTAGCATTTTGCTTAAAAAATAGGAAAATGGCTTCCAAAAACTTTTCTGTCCTTTTTTCTCATATACTTCTTCATTACTAAAATCAAAATTCGACAGAAAAAATGTTTCTTAAAATTGTTTAATTTTATGTTTTTTGAAATACCACTTTTTCGAGTTTTAATTGAACAGAAAAAAAGGTTTAAGAGACATTAAATCAAACTCAACAGTTTAAAAATCCTTAAACATATATTTCTTAACATAAACCCAAAAACTCAGTTGCATAAAATGGGTAGAGATGCGCTAAATAGATTTTAGTTGATGAAGTCAATCATTTTTTTCATCCTTTTCTTTTTAAGTGTAAAAATAAAATCTCGGAAAATATGAGTTCTTTGTTTCGTGTGTGTTAGATTAAAATGAAATGATTTCGTTTTTGAAAAGGAAAAACATCATCAGTTCATTTCTGACCCATAATGTTCCAACATGTTGCAATTATGCTAAGGAAACTAGTGACATCATAAATACTACAGTCAATGATATTAAAAGTCAAATAGCAGATATTCAACCAACAATAAGTATATCAAGTAAATGAAGAAACAAATATATTTGTGAATCACGAATTCTTTTTTAACTATGATTGACGGAAAAGTTTTAAACGAATTAACAGAAACAAAGTCCACGCGGTCATCTCAAATTCAAAAGAACACAAAAAAGCTTCAGTAAACAGTAATGTTTTTATGTAAATTCTTAGCACGTTTAACTTTTTTCCACTAATTGACTTGTAATCTATTACTGAAATACTTAATTAATGAACTCTTATGTATCAAAATTAAAAACGACTTAGTTCTTTTTCTTTTTTCCCACTGTGTCACTTCACTCATTTTTAACGGTTATGAATTAAAATGCCATTATGTTAATCACCTTATCTAAAACTTCTTACTTTAACACCAAATTCGGAAACACCCTGTAAATTTTTTTTTTAAACTAATCACTTTCATAGCCTTGGAAATTACCTTCAAGATTGAAAACGAATTCATTTGTTTAGAAGATAGAATTCTTGCAACCAACAAAGTCAAAACGGGTCACTGTGCGACGCCTCAATGCTTCAATCATTGTATATAAATAAATAAATAGTACTCTCATGAAGTGCGAAGATAGTTGAAAATTTTGCGGTAGAGTGGAGAACAGTTGAGATCAGTTGATAAATTAGAAATTGAGACGGTTAAAGGAAAAGATATGGGACAAAGGTATAAAAATAAGATATTTTATGTTATCCTTTGATTCATTTTCTATACAAATCAGAATGTATAAGGGGGGCATTCACTAATGTAGTTACTATACGTAATCAAAATTCAAATAGCTTTTAAAATGCAAAATTACAGTACAAAGCTAATCAATCCTAAACTGTCATATAAATGACAGATTTTGACATATGAAATAAGTAACATTTGTGTTTTCAGAACTTCGAATACATTTTTTTACAGTTTTAATTAAATAAAATCAAATATAAAATATAATATGAGTGATTCAGAAGAATCATGAGGAAACCCTCCTGCGCCTAATTTCGAGATTTCTCAAAACCTGTTTTTGTTTTCGGCATTCTTTAAAAGACAAAAAGACGGTGAGGTGTCCCAAACAAAACTAAATAGGAAAAACAATCATAAACTATTGTTATTATAAAATAAAATATAATTTAATTTTAACTTTCTCCAAATTATCGGTTTTTTGGGTAGCTAATTTGTGTTATATTTATGCTGCGGCATACACTGGATACATAACAAGATTGGTAAATGTATCGTTTTATTGGTAATGTATCGTTAAACATTACCTGATAAAATTTATTGCATATTTCATCTTCATCTTCGATCTGGTAATGTATATTTTCATATTGCATCATTAATTTCATTTTGAAAATATCTTCCACCAAAAATTAAACTTGTATTCTCAAACAGCTGATAGTTAAGTGCCAAAATCATTATTCAATACTCGTAATATTTTTATGTAGGTAGGTAGTTAATTTTATTAAAATTTGATCGTATACGTAAGTAGAAAAAAGGTCATTCTGTAATCACTTAACAAATTATATCAGATGTCTACATTGTATTCTGTTACTAAAGACAACAATATACAGGGTGTCCGGTAATTCGTGTGCCATACTTTGGGATGTAATTCTTTGTCATATTCTAAGAAAAAATTATTCTACAGTAAAGTCTAATTTTCAACTTTGACATCACTTTTTGACGATTTAAAAAAAGGCTAACCCTGACTCATGTTAAGGTCAATTTCTCTGTCCGTACTCTACTCTGTTCAACAAAAATTCTTGCAAAAACTAATAAAACTAGGGGGGGAGGTGTCCTTATTGCTGTCCGCTCAACGTTTTCATGTCGTAAAATTGAATTACCGTCTCTCTCATCAGAAATTGACGTTGATCAACTAGCTGTGTGTGTCAATATAAACAACTCGACGAATGTTCTTATTATATTGAGTTATATACCACCAGGTAGTTCTATTGATTTATATAATTCACACATTGAAAACGCTCGATTTGTTTTAAATGCTACAAATTCTAATCAAAACTTAATCGTAGTAGGTGATTTTAACCTTTGTCACATAAATTGGATCCTAGATCCAGTTGAGTTTTGCCTTATTCCTTTTAATGGTAGTAATGTTCATGAATGCTTAGTAATTGATTCGTTTGCTGAATATAATCTTATTCAAATAAATAAACTCTATAATGATTCAAATCGTACTCTTGACCTTGTTTTTTTCGATAGAGAATTTTGCACTGATATAAATAAAAATATTTTTCCAATTTTTCCTAACACTGTTCATCATTTAGCTGTATGTATTAACTTTAAATGTTACGAATATTTCAAACCTTTTAGTGATGATTTATATAAATATGACTATAAAAAAGGCGATTATAACTCTATCAATAATTATATGAATATCTTTCCTTGGAGCAATATTGTTGATAACTTTCAATTATGTGATGCATATAACCTTTTTCATAGTTCGTTAACTGAGGCAATGAACCTTTATATACCAAAAGTAGTCATTCGTAATAACTCCAAACCAGTCTGGTACAATAAAAGATTATGATGTAACTTCAGCAATAAAAAAAATAAAGCATATAAGCTTTTCCGAAAGTCTAATAACAATAATATTTTGCTATGTAACTACGTACGACTTCAAAAAGAATTTGATGTACTAAACAAGTTCTTAAATAAAGATTACTTATATCGCACCGAATCAAACTTGAAGCAAAATAGCAAGTGTTTTTGGAATTTCGTCAAAAGTAAGAAATGTTCTAATGGTATTCCAAATTGCATGCAATATTCAGGGACAATATCAAATGATCTTAAATCGATATGCAATATGTTCTCAAATTTCTTCCAATCGGTTTATTCTCCATCTAAATCGCCTAATAATTTTTCAACTACCACACCTGCGAATCAAATCAATATCAGCTCCCTACATTTAAATTGCACTGATGTCGAAAAGTCTATATCTGAGTTAAACCAGGACAAACAACCAGGTCCTGATGGTATTCCTCCTTTAATCTTAAAATTTTGTGTAGCCTCCCTTTTAGATCCGTTAACTCGACTCTTGAATGCATCTTTAAATACGGGACTTTTTTTAGATGACTGGAAGGTAACGTATATTATCCCGATTCATAAATCAGGTCCTAAGCAGATTGCTTCAAATTATCGTCCAATAAGTAAACTTTCAACGATCCATAAATAACTTGAAAAATTAGTTTATGAAAAGTTATCCTTTGTTGTTGGGGAACTTATTTCGCCTGCTCAACATGGTTTTGTCTCTGGTAGGTCAACTACCACAAATTTAACAATCTTATCCAATGATTTAATACAAAATCTTGAAAATGGTTATCAAAGTGACGTGATTTATACTGATTTTTCAAAGGCGTTCGATAGGGTAAATCATACAGTTTTAATTAAGAAGCTTTTTGCCCTTGGTTTCCACTCAAATATATTTAGATGGTTCGAATCTTATTTAAAAGGGTGCTCTCAATATGTGCGTATTAATAACATCATATCTGATCCCATATTTGTGACTTCTGGAGTACCTCAAGGAAGTCATTTAGGCCCGCTTCTTTTTTTGCTCTTTATTAACGATATTCCCGATTGTATAATTTCTTCTCAATTTCTTTTGTTCGCTGATGATATAAAAATATTCCGATGCATTAAATCCGTCGAAGACTGCCTTCTTCTTCAGAATGACCTAAAGAACTTAGTTGATTAGTGTAACACTAATCAGTTGTTTTTGAATGTTTCCAAATGTGATTTTCTATCTTTTCGCCGAAATTTGTCGCCTATAAACTATGTTTATAATATTAATGGTATTCCATTGCAAAAAATTACCGAAAAAAGAAGACCTAGGTGTCATCTTGGATCCTAAGCTAACGTTTTGCCTTCATATAGATTTTATTGTTGCGAAAGCAAATTCCTTACCTGGATTTATCTCACGTAACTCTAAGGAATTTTCTGACCCTTATACATTTAGAGCATTATTTTATTTCTATGTAAGGCCAGTCCTTGAATACTGTTGTGTAATTTGGAACCACTTATATGCTATCCGCTCAAATCGAATCGAAAGTATCCAAAAGGGATTTTCCAGAATAGTGATTTAGAGACTACATTGGAATATACGAATTCCATCTTATCTCACTAGATGTTATCTGATCGGTCTTCAGCTTTTAGAAACTCGGAGAAAGTATTTTGAAATAATTTTTATTAGAGACATTCTTAAAAATCAAATACATTGCCCTTTTCTTTGTCCCTTATAAGAATATATGCTCCAACGAGAGATCTTCGAGTGCATAGTATATGTTTTGAACCTTTTTATATAGTTAATAAGGGTCTTAATGAGCCAATAACTAGGTGCCTCAGACAGGCCAACTCAGTTGCTTTGATTATAGATTTTCATAACAATATTAGTCGTGATATCTTTAAAAGTCATATTATTAATTTATTAACTGTTTTAAACTCTGGTGGTTAGGTGTTATATTATTTTTAAGTTATTTAAGGTATTTATTCAAATTTGTAAAGTATCGCATGTTGCCAAAAATTTATTCAGTAGTCTCTAAGATTATATATTTTTGAATGTATATCTGCTTGATGAATTAAATAAATAATAATAATAAAAAATAAAAATTCTGAGTACAGGCCTTATGGGAGAGCTTTTTCCAAAGCAGTGGTGCCTGATGCACCCTCACTACACTACGTTGGGAAAAATGCCACTTAAAAAAGAGCAGGCCACTGACTTTCCTTAAAGAATTGTTGTTGTAATTCTTCGCAAAAAGTTGTACACCTCAACGCGACCTTTGAATCCCACTGCTGATGGATACTGTCAAGTCAATACGATCGTGCGATTGTTATATACATCAAAACAGATTTACCATTATCATTCTAAATTACAAGCAAGGAGCTTTATTAAGTGGATTTTATTAAGGAGCTTTTGAGATTTAAAACTTTTGAGAACAAGTTTTATGAAGTTGAGTATGTTGAGTGTTAGCGATTTATAATGTTAACTAGGGAAATCCTGTGAGAGCTTTAAAAAGCGACACACTTATGCAAGCCCATGAAACCAGAGTGAGAGGCAAACGTCCTATCTTCCCTGTACTGACAATTTTTGTTGAACAGAGTATAACAATAGGGACCTTATTTTGGATTTTTTTAAGTAGATATACTAACCCTTAAAACTACGTTTAAATTGAGCTGATATGTTTTTAGGGTTGCCAAATATTCAATTTTAAATGGTGTTCAATTTTTCTTGCCCGCGCAAAATTTTGACTTTGATGTAAATTTAAAAAAAAATGCGTAATAAACATATAGTTTTCTTATATACCTGATGAACAAAACTATAATAAAACAAAACTCATTAATAAGTGCACCAAACCCAAATATTTCATGATACTTGGGAAAATCTAAAACAGGTAAAAAATCGAATACCTATTTTGTTTTTTTACCTACTTTTATTGCAGCAATTGGAGTGGTTTTCCAAGAATTGATAGTTTTAGGTAATTTTTAAG
This sequence comes from Philhelius festivus, assembly GCA_963931855.1. NCBI lineage: Eukaryota > Metazoa > Arthropoda > Insecta > Diptera > Syrphidae > Philhelius > Philhelius festivus. The sequence goes on from OZ007555.1 coordinate 94,523,360, forward strand.
CCTGTGCACTCATGAAAAGGGTTAAAAGTGGCTTTGCAGTTTAATGTTTCCAAACACAGAATTTCCACTATACTGCATGGAGAAAATATGTATCCATATCACCACCATGTACAGGTTACAAGAAGTGCTTTCCGATAATTTTTAAAAGAGACTCGAATTTTGTAACTGGTTGCTAGAGAGAAGCTTGGATGACAACCAGTTTATAAACAGAATTCCTTGGACAGACGAGATGGTATTATGAATTTCCATAGACTGCATACATGGGCTTGGAGCAATTTACATTCAGGCTGGCAGATCATTTCAGCAAAGATTCAGTGTCAATATGTGGGCGGGTGTAATTGGAAATAAATTAATTGGGCCTTTCAAATTACCACCCCGACTTAAATCTACTAACTATTTCGAGTTTTTACAAAATAATCTACCAGAGCTATTGGAGGAAGTTAAGGATTGGCTGGATGAATGAAAAGAATACGCTGATCGATGGATAGGCAGAAATGGACCAATTCACTGACCTGTAAGATCTCCCGATCTCATTGTACTGGATTTTTTTGTTTGGGGACGAATGAAAGAAAACGGTGACTTAACAATTAAAACAACGTATTTCGGAAGGATCACTAAAAGTAAGGCAAGAGTTATTGAGAAGAAACATTCAAAATGAAATCCAAAAACGAGCTCTAGCATGCATTCAAAACGCAGGAACTCACTTTGAGCACTAATTATGACTGTATTTGTGTGTACATAAAATAAAAAAAATACTTAAAACTACACAAATTATTGTTTTATTCGAACCCTTTACACCTTAGGGCAACAAATCATTTTTTTTTTTAATTTTACCTATTTTAGATTTTCCTAAGTATCATAAAATGTATGGGTTTTTGGGTGCACTTATTAATGATTTTTTTTTATTGTTTTGTTCATCAGGTTAAAATAAGAAAACTATGTTTATTACGCATTTTTTGAAAAAAAAATGAACTCAAAGTCAAAATTTTGCTCGGGCAAGAAAAATTGAACACCATTTAAAATTGAATATCTGATGGTAACCCTAAAAACATATCAGCTCAATTTAAACGTATTTTTAAAGGTTAGTAGAATCTACCTACTGACAGAGTAATTGAATTTAACATGGGTCAAGGTACACCAAAGTTAGCCTTTTTTAAAAGTGATGTCAAAGTTGAAGATCAGACTTTACTACAGATTATGTTTTTTATTAGAATATCACCAAGAATCACATCCCAAGTGTGGCACATGAATTACCGGATACCCTGTATATAAGATAATGTATTTGAAATAAGTACGAATACCTAGGTGGGTATTAAATTTTGAAGCTGAATTTTCAAATTCAGAATTTGGTAAGAAGAATTTTGAAAAGTAGGATTTTAAAAATAGAATGCAGAATTCTTTAACACAGAATTTCGAAACAAAAATACCGACCCAAATTCATGGATTTTTTATGAAATCAACTTTGACGTAAATGTATCAGGCTTAAATTCTAAAAAAAAATATGTTAACACTTTTTTAATTTTTTCTAATCGGTAAGACCAATTTTATTTCCAATTGTAAAAAATTCAAGATTTGTACATATACACATATTTACATCTGTCATGAAAAATTTCAAAAAGTAAGAACCTCACTTTGCGTTATAGTTTTGCTTGCTTTTTATGGACCTACGAGTATGTTTTTTCATATGGCTTACTGAAGTGCCAACGTTTGTTTGCTTGTACATATGCAAGTCTTTTTTTATTTTCGTTCGTGTTCGTGATTACTTATTTTTATTTTGAATTTTATTTTAATCATTGGTTACCCATTTTATTATGAATAAAATGTTGAAAGGGGAAGTTTTAAATGCTGAATTTAAAAATCCAGAATTCTCAGAAATAAAGAGCAGAAAAAAGCTAAATTTGCAAATCTCAATATATTGTGCTGCCCAAACTTCAGTTCATTTATTAAATAGAGTCCAGATCAGATCGTTAAAACTGATAGGAAACAGAACTACATATTTCGGAATCATTCCCATTTCTTGAACACCGGGAATGTTTCATATTTTTCCTTATGTTCAAGGTAGCCTGTTGAATTCCTCCTCACAGCTCACAATCAGTTCACCCATGATACCCATTTTGCTAGGAATGCTCATCAGCTCAACCTCGAGTCTAATTTTGGTGGTACCTTCAAATACAGATATTAGTTTTTGAGTTGCACAACACGATTATGGAATAATTTACCCGTCACGATTTTCCCTTGCCACTTCAATTTGCAAACATTCAAAACCAATCTTCGTCGACATTTCCTTTCTACCATTTTTCCAATTTCCCCATTTCTTGTTTTGTGATTAACATATTAAGCAGGGCCGGATTAACAAGTAGGCAGAATAGGCAGTTGCCTGGGGCCCCCGATTTCAGGGGGCCCCCGAAAAATGAAAAAGACTTCTAAAATTTTCTTACAAACATACAATTCTAGTGACACTTTTTTTTTGCTGCAAAATTTTGTTGTCAAGTCCGGCAGCAATGCGGTAGGTCTTTCAGTCGCTATAATTGCAGATTTGTCTACTAAATTCCACTTGTAAAAGGGTTTGCTTATAAGTTTTTCAATAACACAATCCCAACGGTTTTTAATAACAACTTTTTCACTACTTGATGCCAATTTCTAGTTAAATTTTACACGAAAACTATAAAAGCTTTACGCTTCCAAATTTTTATTTTCAGGTTAAAGAAAATTCGTTTTCTTACCTCCACTAAAAAAAAAAAAACTCTATTCGGTGCAAAAATTCCAAACGAATTTCGCATTTTGTTCATATTCTTCCAGCACGAATAGAACAAAACAAAGTCAAGATACAACACTATTCCCATATTCATATCTGAGTGAGAGTGTAAGAACTTTGAGTACTGTTCGCCACTTTGGTTGGATCCGTTCACAGTTAATTCGAACGAACCGGTTGGTACGATACGAGCTATACTTTTTTGAGTGTGTGTACACTTTCAGTGGATACATTTCGTTCTCAAACCACATGAACGTCGTTATGGGTTATGGGTGCTACAACAATGTGAGTTGTGAGCTTTTTTATTTTTCAGTGAGCATCTGAGCATACTTCCAGTGGATACATTTCGCTCTCAAATCATGTATGAATGAGATTGAGAACGAGTTGATGTTGAAAGTTAAAAGTTGCTTTGCTATTGCTAGCAGTGTTTGTTTTTCTTGAGTGCATGAAAAGGTTAATTGATGAATTTGCTGAAAACAAATGTAGAAAACGACATGTTCAGAATGTAGATAGTAATTTTATTGATATTATTACATTGTGACAATAAAATTTTTATGAAAGATATGTTTGTATTTTTTAATCGAAAAAAGAAGGGAACGGACGTGAAAAAAAGGGCCCCCAAATTGATGGTTGAATAGGGCCCCGTTGAGGGTTAATCCGGCCCTGATATTAAGGGTCTCTTAATAAGCCCTTGAGCGCGTGTGGATTATATATAAAAAGAAATATAGCCGATACGGAATAAAATTTACTTTTATAAACAAAAACCCATTATTTTGAAACTTCATTTTCCATTTCTTTAAAACTTCAATTTTTTGTTTGAAAACTAAATAATATACCTTTAATTTTACCATTTCTTCAAAATTTTCTTATGAATTCAATATTATCAAATCTTATTATTTCTTCAACACTTTGGAAAAAAATCCTTTTTTTTCTCAAAATATTGGCCTTAAAATTATTAAATTAAGAGTTACATAAACATGAAAAAAAAATTGTGATGGTTTTTTCATTTTTTAGAAAATTTTAATTTTTTTCTAAACTCAATAATTCGAAAACTCCATGCTCAATTATTTAAAACTTATCAATTTAATACAATCAAATTTAATACAATCCATAAGATGTGATTAGACAAATTTTACTTACCACCATACAAATGTTAAAAAATGGTTTTCGAAAATCGTATTTTTTCTCGAAAACTGCAGAATTTAAATAACTTTTATTTATTATTTAAAATTATTTAAAAATTTAAAATAAAAGTGCATATGCAGTCAAAAAAGCATTTTATACGGACTTCCATTACTGCACTATGAATACATTGAGGAGAATATATCGATACAGTATTTATGTTGGTGAAAGTTGTCCCAAAATACTGCATGTAATTAGGTTTTCGATTTGAGTATTTTTTGTTATTTATGAAAGACCAACAATGTTTACTATTTTGTTTTAGGTAACATTCAGTACGACTCAGATAATCCCTGTACAAGAATTTATGTAAAAAAATTCTTTTTGAAGACGCAAGTAGGTATTCCCGAGTGCAACATCATTAATGGATTTTTTTTTGTAATTAATACAACTTATTCTTTTTATTATGGACGACGACTTAAGGAACAAATTATTTAATTGCATAATTGTCTTTAGCAATAAATTATATGCATCCCAAGCTGGTAATTCAAACCAATATCGTTCCAATCAATCAAAAGTCTATTTTTCTTTTGAAAACCCGACATCTTTTATTTGTATAATAATAAAAATTTTTAGTTTGCGTTTTTAAATTATTTCTTAAAAATGTTTTGAAAATTTTGTATATGAATGATTAATAATTTGTTTTCTTGAATAAACTAATATTTGCTCGAAAAATCACATGGGATCCTGTTTTTAGCTCTAAACTAGGTACTAAAGGGGTTGTTTTAGTCATTTGAAAAATGAATTTTATGGTGATGAACATTTTTCTTTAGTATAATACTATTTATTAAAAATTTTAGTCTTTTACATAAGAGCAAGTACGTGCGATCCAGTTGTACATTTTATTTATCTCGAAAAATGTCACTACCTTATCCATATATTTACATATGAAGAATAGGTCATTGCTATCAACAGCAAGCTAGTACATATATTGTTATTATTACTATTATTTTCGTTATTCATATACATATGTATGTGTATTTTTGAAGAAAAATAATAAGTAATATAATATGTACATACATACATACATACGTATAGGTTCAATCAAAAAACAACAAGCCGGAAGAGAAGGTTATGGACTAATACCTACCTACATATATGTGCGTATTAAAAGTAGCTTCGAATAAACATAAATCCATACAAAAGTCGGTTTTTTGACCATAGGCTTACGGTCGTTTAAAAATCAATGATACAGAAAAAATGTCATTCTCTAATTCTTATTCATTTCGTTGGCATGAATGTAACAGCTGTTTCAATAATCCAGACTCCCATCCTACCAATATTCTAAAGTCTTCAAGGCCAAATTGTGTCGAATACAGCATCACTGAAAGAGGCGACTAGGAAGCTAATTTTTGTATTGTATGAGAGCACTAGAGTTTTAAATAGAAAGATAGTTCTATGGATTCATGGTTGTAATCAGAATGGGTAACGCCATTCCGTTAAGGAGTTGGTACTCCTGAAGTATCTTTAAGCTTGTGGAGTTGCTGTTGCGTGGTGGTGGTAGAATATAGATCCCAAACCAAAAGAACTCAGTTTCGTCTTGGTAAAATACGCCATTAACTTAAGTTCTGCAAATTTTCAAATGAAGAACAGCGGTAACCTTTATTGTTTAGATAAATGCTAGTACTCCGAATAGAATTTATAAGTATTTTTGGTACATTTATAATTAAAATAAAATTAGGTTCAGGTTGCAAAAATTTCTTCAACTTTTTCAGCTTCATTAAATTTTACTGCTTCGTTCAATATAAGTTTTTGTATGCATTGGGAAATTTTGATGTTTTCCGTTGGTGATTCGGTTATCGTTTATATTTATATATATGGTTTTGCAGTAATAATAAATTTTGTATCATTTATAGGTAATATAAAGGAAATATTTCAAGGATATATAAATAAGGATTAGTACCTTAAATATTATATTAGAGTTGTTATAGATAATAAGTTCGTGATCCAAGAATTTCATACATTTTTTCCATTTAATCAATTTTAGCTTTTTTTTTAAATTTAATTTCCTCATAATCACTGCTTTCGCAATATCTGATGAATGATTCGTTAGTAGGTATGTACATATATTTTGTAATGATGTATTTCAATCATATCACCCACAGACAACGGGTTTGAAATATTTAACTAATATCAACCCAAAATAATGGGTTTTTCAACAGGACGCTACAAAAGTAGAGCCACAGGGACAGCAAACGCTCTTTTGACATTTCTCTTCAGTAAGGTTTGCCATTTCATGATGGAAAGATATACGAGCCAACAACCAGTCGAAATTATTAAAATTTACTACCGAAATTCGGAGTCAGTGGCCTCAACGTTAAGAGCGCTACGTCCAATTTATGGTCGTCATAATCGTCCTAGCAGATCAACAATTGAGCGTCTAGTGGAAAAATTTGAATCCACAGGCACAGTACAAAGAAGTGCCCGTAGTGTCGAGAATATTGCTGCCGCTGAGGCTTCAGTTGCAGAAAGCCCAAATGTGTCTCTCACACGTCCTTCTCAAGCGTTGGGCATCTCTGTGACGTCGTTGTGGCGAATTTTGCGAAAAGATCTTGGACTACATCCTTACAAGGACTTCTGCAAGCGTGCCCGTGGTGGCCATGCAAAAGAAATCCAAAACCGTTTTTGTTTTATTTAAAAAAAACTTTTGTAGCGCTCTTATTGATAAAACCCATTACTTATCCACAAAAATCACATACATACATACACTGCCCGACAACCTATAAGCGCCCTTCTAATCTTTTAGTGAAAATACAAAATAATCGGATAAAGTTCATTCTCCTTTATTTAATATCACTCTAAAAATTATCTTGACTTTTGGAATCACCCGTATTTTGTTTTGCTTTTTTTTCCGTCAAATATGACAAAAATTAATGCATTTTTTTGCGACAGGGCGACAGCGGTTAACGCTTCTATACGCTATTCTTTTAATTTTTGCCTGTAAGTTGTCGTATTTTTCTTATTAAAGTTATCAATGAATTAATTTGAATAATTTTCAATTTAATTTAGTAAATATGGGAAAATAAAAAGCGTTAAAAGTGTGGCCAACCATAAAATTTGAAAAAAAAAATTACTACAGCCGTAAAGTAAAATTATGAAGGGCCGGCCATCTTCTGTGATTATACAGTAGAGAACGTCTTTCTCTGCAATCAAGGCCAGCGAAACTAACCTGAACCAGAAATAAAAACTTATTCACACTAATAACGATATCGTAAGAAGAGAAAAAGAATTGATCATAAGGTTATTTATATTATTGATGTGCGTAGATTTCGTTCGATGCATGCATCAAATAAATTCCACCTAATGAGGGGATACGGATAACTGTGATCGCTGCTTATACAACGGTATCGCCTCAACCAATAGATTTTATAACACAGCTTGAAAAACTTTTTGAATGCTCAGAATAAATTCGGAAGGGATTTTATACCCCATGACCGTTGATTTGAATTCCTAGATTGAGAAAATCAAATACAAAATCCTAGAGGTAACCATCTGTATTCACCTGGATGTCAGTACAGCGCTGAACAGTGGCGTAGATAGGGGGGGAATCAGGGGGCTATATCCCCCCCCCATTGGGATTGATAATTGTTCAACATAAACAGTCATGAACCAAATAAGTTAAAGAAACGCACTCTGAAATTTTTTGTACGTCTCTCACCAATTGATAATAGGTAAACGTGCAAGAAAAAGCGCTTCCATCCAGCTGTATATATTTTATTAAAGATATTAGCTACACTGCCGGTTTCAACGTCAACTCCCGAAAGAACTTTCTCCAGTCAGTAAAGAAGCATGACCAACGAAGTGAGATTATTAAAAATATGTTTATTTTAATAACAGTGTGATAAGCTTTGGATGTTTACTTATTTGCAGGATCGTTTGAATGGTTTGGCTGCTCTAGCTATTCATCGCGAAATACCTATACTAGCAGACGAGATTATAAGTGTTTTATCTAAAAAGAACAGAAAACTGGATTTTATTTTGTGATTTATTTTTTAAATTAATATTATTTTACTTACTACAGTGGCTTGCATAAGTAAAACCGCATCTGTAAAAATGCGTTTTGTAGAAAATTAAAATGGGAAAGACACCCTACTATTTTTTATTGAATGGCATCACCAATTAAGTAAATTGAGAAGAAAAAAAAGTTCCGTTAGTTTCTCTTCTGGTGGTTAAAAATTAAAACAGATTTTTTTTTGTATTGCAAAAGTATAACCGCTTTTTTATTTTGATCTGTTTTTTTTTTTTATTTTAGGTAAATTTTTTCGGCTAAATTAGTAAAGGACATTGCTGCCCCTATTTTCGATCAATCTAAAAATTGTTTTTGACATACTGTTGACAAGGTTATTTAATATGGAATCGTCTATACAGTTCCATTCTTCCACAATCGCCTCTCGCAGCTCAGCAACACTGTATAATTGCCTATTATGGGCATACATTTTGCGGGTCAACATTCCCCAAAGATTTTCAATAGGGTTTTGTTAGAGTACAATAAATAATAACTTACCCTATCTTAAATTACATAACAAAACATACATACAATTGAATTCATCTATGTATATTATAATCTATATTACACTGTAAATCTTATTTGCTGAATTCCAATACATTCTTAAAACCTATACTATATAAGAAATTACATAATATGAATAAAGTTCATTCCATTATTATAACATTTAAAGTACGCTTTGAGTTTCAATTCTCCAACAAAGGTTATGGGCCCAGTGTTCGCGTTATTTTTAAATTAAAGTCATAGCTTAAAGTTTTTTTTTTTTAAAGTTAAAATAAAAAGTTAGCAATTTTTTAATATTCATTATGAGTTCGTTCCTTAATATTGAGAAGCTGGATGGAGAGAACTACGATGGATGGAAGGTCCAGATGCGAAGTGTTCTCATCCACAATGATCTTTGGTCATGCATCAGCGAAAGCAAGGGTTCGAAGGTGAAAAATGATACGTTGAATGAGGCAGTCGAAGAGGAGAAGGAGGAAAATGATACGCAGAAAGAGGCAATCGAAAAAACTCTGGCAGCATGGAATAAAAAAGACGAGAAAGCTTTAGCAACTATTTTTTTGTGCGTAAAAGTTTCACAGCTGAATCATATTCGCAACTGTAAAACTTCAAAAGAAGCATGGGAAATGTTAGAAGCTCTATATCAGCCCACTGGACCTGCTCGAAAAGTCACGTTATTTCGAAAGCTTCTATCACTACAGATGGAAGAAGGTTCTCAAATATCCGAGCACATGGATGGATTTCTGGACGTAGTGGAAAAGTTAAAAGAGATAGAAATAGTTTTACAAGAAGAACTTTTGACCATCATTCTTTTATCGAGCCTACCGAAGTCGTACGAAAATTTCGTTGTGGCGATAGAGACGAGAGACGATCTCCCGAACCTTACTTCCCTAAAAGGAAAACTGGTCGAAGAAGGACAGCGAAAGGATAGGGATAAAAAGAGTGGTGAAATTGCCTTCGTAGCTAAGGTAAAAGGGAGACAAGATAATTCACATCGACAAGCTTTTCATAACAAAAAGCCTATGACTAGAGTGAGATGTTTCAAGTGCAAAAAGAAGGGTCATCTTGCATCTCAATGCACCGAACGAGTGACTAGGCCGACAACATCATTTGCACTTTTAAATGCAATGGAATGTGGTGATTTGAAACGAGATGAATGGATCCTTGACAGCGGCGCGACGTCTCACTTATGTTGCGAAAAAAGTTTTTTCATGAACATAAATTCACATGAAGAATCCATTGAGCTAGCTGCAAATAACTTCATAAAAAGCTCCGGCAAAGGAATTGTCCTCATAAAAAGTGAATTTTTTGATATACAGCTCCGCGACGTTTTATTTGTTCCCGAATTAAAAACAAATTTCATATCAATAAGTAAAGCCACTGATAGTAAAATGAGCGTGAGTTTTTTCCAAAATAAAGCTATAATTAGTGACGAGTTCGGTCATTCTATATTGAGTGCGGAAAGATCCGGAGACTTATATTTTGTGAAAAATGTTTCGATTTGTAAAGTTTTAATGTCAAAGGCCGGTAAAGACAACAATTTTTATGACTGGCATACAAAATTCGGGCATTTAAACACGAAAAGTATGTCCCGTCTAGTCAAAGAAAATATGGTTCGCGGTTTGTCTTTAGAAAATTTACCCGACAACATTCGGTGTCATATATGTTTAAAGGGCAAAATCACTCGACAGCCATTTTCTAAAGAACCTGTTCAGAGAAGTGAACATTTACTTGACCTCATTCATAGTGACGTTTGCGGCCCTATGCGCGTTCGATCTCTTGGCGGTTCGGTTTATTTTGTAACTTTCATTGATGACAAATCGAGAAAAGTGACTGTTAACTTCTTAAAAGCAAAATCCGATGTTTTCAAGGCTTTTCAAAACTTTAAATACAGAGTCGAATTAGAAACCGGTCGTAAGATCAAAATGTTTCGTTGCGACAATGGTCGCGAATATTTGAGTAGAGAATTTCAAGAATTTTTCGATAAACATGGCATACGAAGACAACTCTCGGCTGAATATACACCGCAGCAAAATGGTGTTGCCGAGCGTGCAAATCGTACTTTGCTGGAAATGGCTCGATGCATGATGTTGGAGTCTGGTCTTCCTGAGATGATGTGGGCAGAGGCCATAAATACCGCCGCGTATATAAGGAACAGATCACCAACTAAATCTGTTTCATCGATGACCCCATATGAGGCTTGGAGTGGTATGAAACCTAATGTTTTCCATTTTAAATCTTTTGGTTGTTTAGGTGTTATGCTGGACAAGAAACCAGGCAAGTCAAAATTTCAAGCCAAGGGTGTGGATTGCGTGATGGTTGGGTATTCAGCTGAGGCGAAAGCCTATAGAGTGTATATTCCTGAACAGAGGAAAGTTTTAAAGTCTCGTGATGTTAAGTTCATTAGTATGCCTGAACATAATCCGAACCGTGATATGCTCCAGTTATGCGATACTATAATGATCGATGACAATAGTGATGATAACGATCTGAGTCATGGGGCTGCTGTTTCTGATGTCGTTGTTAACAATGGTGGTAATTCCGATGCGAAAGTTGCTCGTTCTGATGATGTTTACGATGTTGATGCTTCTAAAGTTGTTGTTGACAATTTTGTTGTTGAAGATGTTGCAGATTCTAATGTTGTTGTTGAAAATGTTGCAGATTCTAATGTTGTTGAAAATGTTGCAGATTCTAATATTGTTGTTGACGATGTTGCAGATTTTGATGGTGCTGTTGGCAATGTTGCTGGTGCTGATGGTCATGTGGCTGATGTGGCTGGTGGTCTCGGTTGTGTTAATGACGGCAGTGATGAAGATTATTATGAAGATGCTGAACAAGAATTTAAGTCCCAACCATTGAACAACATGACGAAAACAACAAATATTCCAAGACAATATGGAGTTCTTACAAGAGCCCAAAAGAAGAAGCAAAATAAGTTCTTTTTTCACGAAAAAGCTCAAATAATCCCTCAAACATTTGATGAAGCAATACATTGTAAAGAAGCAAAGCATTGGGCACAGGCAATGGAATGTGAGTATAAGATCTTAATGTCAAATGAAACCTGGATACTTGTAGATCTTCCACCTGGCAGGAAGGCTGTTAGCAGCAAATGGGTGTTTAGTTTAAAAAGAGATAAAAATGGCAAAATTGAAAGATATAAGGCACGACTGGTTGCCAAAGGCTGTTCCCAGAGGCCAGGGATTGACTTTTCAGAAACATTCTCGCCCGTTGTCCGCTACTCCACGGTGCGTCTCATTTTCGCGCTTTCCGTCAAATACAAACTTTACCTTCACCAGATGGATGTGACAAGCGCATACCTAAATGGAAAATTGAAAGAGGAAGTTTTCATGTTCCAACCTGAGGGTTTTGTTAATGAAGACCATCCCAGGCGCGTCTGTAGGCTGAAAAAGGCACTTTATGGGCTGAAACAGTCCGGCCGAGAATGGCACAACAAGTTGAATGGTGTTTTAACAAATATTGGTTTCATTAGATGCAGCTACGATTCTTGCGTCTATACACAAAATAAAAAGGGAGAATACAATATACTCGCAATCTATGTTGATGACATCTTACTCGCGTGCTCAAATAAGACAAGCTTGGAGGAGATCAAGAATAAACTCAAGAATGAATTCGTTATCATTGATAAAGGCAAAATGAGATATTTCCTGGGGCTTGAAGTTCATCAAAACGAAGAAAGGAATTCCGTCAATATATCACAGAAGCTGGCGATTTCATCACTTCTCGAGAACAACCATCTGAGCGATTGCAAAGGACGATATACACCCCTAGACCCTGGATTGAAGTTAATAAAATGTGAAAGCTGTGTGAACTGCGAATTGACTAATGAAAAGGAGTACCAAGGTTTGATCGGTTCTCTCTTATTTATTGGGCTAGAAACGCGACCTGATATTTTGCATTCGGTCAACAAATTATCGCAATTCAATGCGAAACCACATGTGCAACATATGCTTGCAGCAAAGCATATACTAAGGTACTTAAAAAATACAATCAATTTTTCTTTAGTTTACAGTAAACCAGATGATGTTCTCTGTGGTTACTCTGATGCTGATTGGGCCTCCAATTTTGATCGCAGATCCTACACGGGCTACGTTTTTCAATTGTGTGGTGGAGCTATAACATGGGCAACAAAGAAGCAGCCAACAATAGCTCTTTCCAGTACAGAAGCGGAATACATGGCGCTTACGGCAGGGGTGAAGGAAGCTGTATATTTGAGAAACCTCGTTTCTGAGATTGGTTTCGGAATGTTGGTATCTCAACCTATGACGATTTTTTGTGACAACCAGAGCGCCATTTGTCTGGCAAAGAATCCGTCCCATCACGAAAGGAGTAAGCACATAGATATACGTTTTCATTATGTGCGGGAAATCTATGAAAAATCACTGATATCTCTGAAATATATTCCAACGGAAGATATGAAAGCGGATATTCTAACAAAAAGTTTAATGAAGATAAAACATTTAAAATTAGTAAATCTTTTGGGAATTAACATTTAAAATCATTAATTTAAAATTTAAGTTTTTGCGTTTATATTCATTGAAGGGGAGTTTGTTAGAGTACAATAAATAATAACTTACCCTATCTTAAATTACATAACAAAACATACATACAATTGAATTCATCTATGTATATTATAATCTATATTACACTGTAAATCTTATTTGCTGAATTCCAATACATTCTTAAAACCTATACTATATAAGAAATTACATAATATGAATAAAGTTCATTCCATTATTATAACATTTAAAGTACGCTTTGAGTTTCAATTCTCCAACAGGTTTCAATCTGGAAAACGTGCCGGGAATACCATAAAATGTATGTTATTCGATTCGTACCATCCCAAACTTTGACGACTAACGTGAATTGGGGCATTAACATGCCGAACTCGACGAAATGGTCTTAAGTAGGGTACCATCTTTGCAGAGGTAAAGGCAAGTGCAATCTTACCACGGTCGCAGAAGGCCCCCCAAACCTTACAACTGCTACAACCAAAGTTCCTCTTGAAAAAAAATTTTCCTTTCTCAGATCGTGCCAATATCCGTTAAAACCACCTGACCCATCAAAAATACACTTTTTTTCGCCACTGAAAATAATCTAAAAAAAAACATTCATTAGATTATGCCATTTGGAATAACAAGAGTTAAGTGTAAATTAATGGAATGTTACTTATGGTTCTCCAATTCCGTTTCATGTTTTGCTGGGCTAATTCTTACTTTTTTTGTAGACTGTTGTTAAATTTGGAGCTGGCATCATTTTGCACCGAACAATCACTTTACTGCTTTTTAAGGCATGAAAAACCGTTGAAACCAAAATTCCTAAGACCAATTCGTCACGAACATCCCGCAAAGAATGCGCCGAATTGGATGCAGCTTTTATTAAACGCCCTTTATCTCGACGTGTCAGCTTCTGCAGATGCCCAGGTCTTATTTTCGTCTCATAAGATTCTGGATCTTGTAAGAAATTTCGGACGACACGATCGGATCTTTAAATTTTCCTACCAATAGCCCTTAAGCTTACGCCAGTTAACCGAAAAGTTTGAATTTTGACTTTTTCCGTATCGCTTAAAAGTTTACCACGCGGCATTGTTTCTTGTCATTTAGAAGCACATAACTGAATGAAGCTTCAGAGAGGTTTGCATTGTGCGGTTATACTTTTGCAATATATACAAATTTGTTTTTAATTTTTAAACACCAGAAGAGAAAATAACGGAACTTTTTTTCTTCTCGATTTACTTGATTAGTGATGCCATTCAATAAAAAAATAGTAAAGTGTCATTCCCATTTTAATTTTCTACAAAACGCATTTTTACAGGTGCGGTTATACTCATGCAAGGCACTGTATATCAATATTTATTCTAGTTCATATTCAAATTAATGCGTATAATATATTATCTTCAAAAAATATAATTTTTTTATTGCATACATAATGAAATCAATGAATTCTTGTTATTTGTTTTTTTTTTTTTAAATTATTAAAACTTAAAAAAAATGAGCGAAGTAGGTCTATCCCCCCCATAGCGAAAAGCTATCTACGCCACTGGCGCTGAATATGAGATCGACAATGTAGGTGAACAAACAAGGAACTATTTACGAAAGATCGAGTACTATAGTGACTACTGCGGACTTGCCGCCGTAATACAGCTTGTGGATTTGGAGCAGTATGTGGCTGTGAGTTCTTACAATTACGGTAAGTTGCGCTGGCCATGCTTCACCAATGCCTTATCAAGGGAACTATGTTAAAAAACAATAATTTGTTCCCACCAAATAACAAGAATTTAATAAATATTGAAATAGACGAATTTTAAGAACAAATGGAGGATGCAATCAAACGCACAATGAACAAAACAATACAAAAATATAAAGGACGTTTGTTATTAGTATTTTCCTCTTTTATTTTATTTTCTTTTTCAAAGTTATACACAAAATAATTAAATTAATATTTCTCTCTCTTTTAAAATTTGTTCTTGCTGCTTAGATATTATTTTTAATTACATTATGAATACTTTTTCATTATCACCTGATTTTACCGTGCATGAAATTTCTTCTCGGGCGATTCTGAATGTGTTATCTGGTTGTAAGGAGGGTTTTAAGATTTGCTGTCTTAACGCGCGCAGTTTGAATTCCCCTAAGATTGATTTTCTTCGCCATGTTTTTAAAAATGGTAACATCGATCTGATTTGTATTAATGAGACTTGGTTCAAAGAATGCATTGATGACTCTTTTTATAATTTGCCTGGTTATAGTTTACTGCGTAACGATCGAGTCACTTGCACTCAAGGTGGTGGTATAGCAATATATTTTAAATCATCCATTAATTGTAGAGTTCTAAAAAAATCTCTTGGTTCTGAAGTAGAGTATATCATTGCAGAACTATCCCTGAGCCTTTTTTCTCTGCGCTTTCAGATTTGTCTGCTATATATGAGCATGTTATTGTTTGTGGTGATTTCAATTGTGATCTGTTATTAAAGGACTCTCGTGCACATCAATTTCAGGACATGTCGGCTTCTCTAGGACTTAACATAATAAACTCACACCCTACCAGATACGGCCCGAATCAGAGTCCTAGTTTACTCCATCTGTTCATTGTTGCTGATAAAACCTCCGTAATTCTGTTTGATCAAATCACACTGAGTGGAGTTTCAGATCATGATATGCTTTTTTGTACTTACAACCTTGATTTCTCTCGTCAAAATGTTTCAAGTACTTTTAATTTCAAAGATTTTAATTCTATTAATATTAATGAGCTTCATATTGCAGCTAGTGCGGTTCCTTGGGATGTTTGTCGATTGATATTAGATCCAAATGAGAAACTTAAATACTTTCAGTCATTAATATCGGAATTATTTGATCATTATGTCCCCACAAAAACAGTTTCTGTTCGTAACAAAGATTGCCCATGGTATACTACTGATGTCCTACGTGCGATAAAAAGTAGAAATAATCATTACAGCAAATGGAAGCACAGCCCTAGTGGTAGAAGCTGGTTTGCCTATAAAGTAGCTAGAAATATTGCCACACGTACCCTACGAAATGCCAAAAGCCATTACTTCAGATCTAAACTTAGTACTTCTCTGCCTCCCAAGGTGCTCTGGCGCAATATTCGTGAAATTGGTGTTGGGAAGAGGAGCATTGACGATTCAAATCTTGACCCTGACGAACTAAATGACTATTTTATATCCAACAACACACAAAATCTAAATATTATTTCAAACGTCATTGCCAATGTTAACACAAAACCTTAATTTTTTTTTGGTATGGTATCCTGTTTTGAAGTTTTGCAAAGCTTAGCTGCTAAACAAAACTATGACAAAGGTAATTTATCACTTCTTTGCTTACTTGACTTTTCTAAAGCATTTGATAAAGTTAACCACAAGATTCTTTGTTGGAAACTCAGAAATTTCTTCAACTTCGGAAATAATGCAGCAAAGTTGATAGAGAGTTATTTGCATAAAAGGTCTCAAAGAGTCGTTATTAAGGAAAAATCATCGTCGCAAAAATTTCTCTTTCAAGGAGTACCTCAGGGTTCAATTTTAGGTCCGATCCTATTTTGCGTTTTTATTAATGATCTTCCAGCAGAATGTCAATTTGCTACAGTTCATATGTATGCGGATGACGTACAACTTCATATTGCACGACCTTTCGCATCTGTCCCTGAGTTAACTTCCCTTTTGAATGATGATCTGAAAAGAATATTTGAATGGTCAGTTAGAAACGGCATTCTCTTAAATGCAAACAAATCACAAGCCATTGCAATTTCCCACAAGCATTTTGATAAAAACATTTTAGAAGATTTATGGTTATTCAATCACAAACTTTCTCTGGTTGATTCATTTTCGCGCCTGTGGAAACTCGTAAACGTTTAGTCATAACTCTAATTTTACCAATAATAACATATGCAGATGTTATCTATAGTAATCTTGACTCGTTATCTCGTCATAAGCTACAGGTAGCTTATAACGATGCAGCACGCTATATATATGGAATTAGAAGATATGATCACATATCAGCTTTCTCTAGAGACATCACAGGATGTTTGTTGGAAAATTATTTAAGGGCTAGAAACTGCATTTTTCTCCATTCCTTAATGCAAACCAGATCACCTTTGTACCTATACAATAATTTTATTTTTTCGCGATCGCAACGCTCTCATAACCTTCTTTTGTCTAAATTCAAATACTTAATCTCGTCCCGTTTATTTTTATTCATAAGGATATGGAACACCTTACCCGTCTCTATAAAAAGACTTATTAATACTTCAAATTTTAAAAAAGCAATCATGAACTATTTTTCTACGCAGCAATAATAATTTTTTTTTTTCTAATTTTATGAATTCAAACTTTCAATTTATAATTATTATTTTTATATTAACTCACTTAATCTAAAATTAAATACTTTTTTTTCTTTTTATTTTTATTTTTTCATATAATTATGTTAACATTTAAAATGTTTGTACTATGAAAGAACCATTTCTTAATGTACTATTCTTATTAAGCTTTAATAAACTGAAACTGAAACTGACGTTACTCTACCGACATGAGCTGTAACGCAACCATTGACTACACAGACGAAAACTAGGCTACTGGCAGTACTTTAATGCGTGTCCCAAAGGACAGTTCACTAACACGCACGAGATTAGGATACTGAAGTCGTCAATCAAAAACTTCAACAGTTTCACCGGGTTCAAAGATGATCATTTGGCAAACGCTGTAATCGCCGAACGAAACGAGCTTAGTTCCCTGTTAGTTTCAAAGCTGGAGCTCCAGCTCATCTTCGACTCTTTAAAGAAAAAGAAAGCAGCAGGAGTCGATATCCAACTGTAATTGTAATACGACGTCTACGTTCAGATGCAGTCGACATTTATACCACGCTATTTAACAACGCATTGAATATTGCACATTGTCCAGTGCCATAGAAGAGAGCTTTGGTACTTCCCGAAAAAGGGAAAGGCCAACTCAAATCAGTTGAATTTCTGGTATATACGAGTAAGTCTTTTTCCATGCCATTGGCGAGTGTAGTAAAGTACACTGGTACCTGTTTGCATCAGTATTTGTATTTCGAGAGACATAGAAATGCTGCTCTTGGCAGGGCTAGAGGAGTCTTTGCCCTGCCGAAACGTTTTTAGGATATGTAGGTGTATTGGCCGACTTATATAGGTGCTATTTTAGGTAGGGACAGTCAAGGTGGCACAACCCGAAACACTTTGATTTGTGAAAATAGTAAAGAGTATGTGGCGAAATATGTTATCGTTTGAGTATACAGCGCTTATTCTGTTTGGTAGGAAACATTTATTTGAATAGGTCTATCATTATGTTTTCATCGAATTGCATTCGTCTGTGTTTACTTTTGAAAATTATTTCTCCTATGCTACCTTCTTAAAAGACTATCTTAATATTAAATTCATTAAGTGGTTCCTCTTATATGAGTACTCCATCATTTAAATTTTTATTCGCACTATGTTCCTTACTTAAAGTTTCTGGCGTTGTTGATTTCAAGATTAGGATTAAAGCGTTTACATCATCATCATCGGCTCGACAACCGGGTTCCGGTCCTGGCCTCTTTCAACAAGTCTCTCCACCTATCCCGGTCTCTAGCCGACGCCATCCAGTTGCGCACCCCAAGGCTTCGGGCGTCCTAGTCTACGCCATCTCTCCAGCGCAAGCATGGTCTACCACGCTGTCGTCTACCATAGAATGTACCACAAAGAACTTTCCGAGCAGGTTCCTCTTCGCTCATGCGAGCTAGGTGCCCTGCCCACCGGAGTCTACCGAGCTTAATTTTTGTCACGATATCTGCTTCTAGGTAGATTGCGTACAGTTCATGATTGTACCGAATAGTCCTTCCTCACATATGGGGCCAACAATTCTCCTTAAGACTTTGCTCTCGAACGCAGCTAAGAGTTCGGAGTGCCTTTTGCTAAGCACCCAAGTCTCGGATCCATATGTGAGTACTGGCAGGACTATGGTCCTGTACAGCAGCAGTTTTGAAGTTATGGAGAGATTTCTGGATTTGAAGAGCTTTGACAGACTATAGTAGGCTCTGTTGGATTTGAGAAGCCGCCCGCGTATTTCTTCTTCTATATTGTTATCGGCTGCTACTATTGACCCAAGGTATTTAAAGGATTGCACCACTTCAAATTCGTGCTCCGCTACCTTGATTGTTTGACCAACTGTTCCTCTCGACTTAAAGCGTTTACGTTGGTAATTAATTGTCCCTTTTTGAAGAAAATTTCATAATCAAATTCCACCTAACAAGTTTAGTGTTCGGTTCTTTAGCCTTAATTTCCTTCCAAATAGATAAAGTCGAGAATATGGCTAAAAGTTAATTTTTTATTGTGGAGTAACTTTGTTGTTGTCAGACTTCCATTTTTTTCTTTTTTTTTTTTTTATAATTTACTCACGCTCAAGGGAATATGAATACCCTTTAAATGTTTCAACACAGCGTTGTCGAGAAGTTACGGGAGAGAAAGAAGGATAGG
Source organism: Philhelius festivus (assembly GCA_963931855.1). Classification (NCBI taxonomy): domain Eukaryota; kingdom Metazoa; phylum Arthropoda; class Insecta; order Diptera; family Syrphidae; genus Philhelius; species Philhelius festivus. The sequence goes on from OZ007555.1 coordinate 94,542,793, forward strand.
AAAGATGTGTGGCACGATGTTCTGAGACTAAGGTGGTTGTCTCAGATTTTTTATCTCCAGGGATGGCGGCTGAACTAAAGCGGAGAATTGCCGTGTCTTATTTCTATGTCCCTTATAATTCGCATTATTTTATTCGTTTTTCATCTTTGTTGGGCATACTAGTTTAACTCAATCACATGTTGTTAGTGTTATGCCTAAACAACATGTAATGAGTAAACCAGCATCCCATTGATGACAATTTATAGAAGGTTTTAATGGAATTAAAGAAGACATAGACGACGGCAGGAATCGAACCTGTTATATTGAGGAATTGAGGTTGACAGGCGAGCACACAACCATCGTGCCACGGCCACCCATAGCAAATAGGTCTGTCACTACCTACATAGCCTTGCTTCGGTACACTTTTTGTTTATTAATATGTACGAGTATATCTGCGTTCTTTTTAAAATAAATTTAATAGTAAAGGGTTTTGTTAACTTGAGTAAATCTTTAACGAATTTCCCATATTATCATACTATATTATTCTAAGTTCTTTTCGGGTTGTGGTATAGGAAAGTATTGTATTGGTTCACTTTTCATAAGGTTTGGTTTTACGCCTTCAGGGGTAATGATGTGGCTTAAGAAGCCTATTTTTGTCTGAGTTTCTCGCGTACAAATTCTGAACTCTGAAGGTTATAGGGAAACTAGGCAAACCTTTCGTATAAGTTCTTTCAGGACGTTGTATATATATAACACTAGTTTACACAAAAAAAGTACCTCAACAAAAAAGTGTTTTCTAGACTAATTTTGGCTCTCTGAACACGAAAATGGCAATCATTTATTTTTCCAAAGAAGCGTTTTCGAGATATGACCAAAAAACGTGTTTTTCTGCTCCTTTTCCATGTACAAGCCTAATTCTCAAAAACGGTTGAACTAATTAACATATACTTTATAGTTTTGAACAGATATTTTGTTTGTCTTTCCAACAGTATACGACTTGTGTAAATCGGCCCAACAGTCATTAAGAAAAAGCCGTTCAAAGTTTCAAAAAACACAATTTTTCGCCGTTTTTTGAAAATCCATTGTTTTAAGTCATTCCGTAAGGATAGAAAAAAAAATATTTAAAATAGTTTTAAGATCTCAGGGTAAAGATATTGTTTTTACAAAGCTAAAACGCATAAGATCAATGAAATCGAATAATAAATGTGGAAGTTATGAAACATTACGTGAAGGCAGACCATTTCAGTTTTTTTCAAAAAAAATATGTTTTTTAGTTTTATCTACCTGTTTAAGAATTGTTGGAAAAAATATACAAATTCAGAGCATTTACTGTAGTGCTTTATAGTAAAGTAATGCTATATTGTCAACCTGTGCTACGTGCTTTGTGAGGTTAATTGCATTTGGAAACGGAAATAGGAAGTATTTATCGTTTAGAAAGCCAGTTGAATGGAGAAACCCAATTGATCATGTGACTGACTGTTACTTCTGCTTAACTAAAATTCAAGGAGGGAAATTTCGGAAAGCTTTTTATCCCGAAGAACAATCAGTAACAAAGACGGTGCCACATTCTTCTCGGTATCCAAAATAAGAACCACCAGGAACAAAAATAACAGCCGGAGAAGTATCAGATTTGAATTCCAGTATCATAAGCAGTTTGGAAATCGAAAGTCCAAAACTAAAGCTATTTAATCAATTCCAACTCAATGATTTATGCCGTGATCTCAACTTATCTTAAGAGACGTCTGAGTTGCTCGCTTCGAGATTGCAGGAATTTAACTGCTTGGAAGCAGAAACAAAAGTCACTTATTACAGAAATCGGAATAAGAAATTTGAAAGGTATTATTCAAAAACGGGTGACTTTTGTTATTGCAATGATGTGACAGAATTTATTTGCTGAATTTGGAGAACACCACGAAGCTAAGGATTGGCGGCTTTTTATCGGCGGCAGCAAGTATAGCGTGAAGGCTGTTTTACTTCATAAAGGGAACACGAAACCATCAATCCCGATTGGTCACTCCACAAATGTAAAAGAGGACTACAAGACCATGGAAAAACTTCTTCAACTTGTGAAATACAATTCCTATAACTGGAAAATCTGCTGTGATTTAAAAGTCGTGGCTTTACTTACTGGCCTGCAGGGTGGCTACACAAAATACTGCTGTTTTATGTGTTTTTGGGATAGCAGAGCAGATGAAAAGCATTTCATCCAACGAAATTGGCCACTTCGTGAAAATCATGTAGTAGGAAAGAGCAACGTTGCTGAAAAAGCACTTGTTGAAAAACAAAATGTAATACTTCCATCATTGCACATAAAACTCGGCATTATGAAACATTTTGTAAAAGTCTTAGCAAAAGATCCCGAAAACAAAGGATTAACATATTTAAAAACAAAGGTTCCCAAGCTGTCGACCGAAAAAATTAAGGCGGGTATATTCGTTGGTCCACAGATAAAAAAAAATTGTTTAGTGACAACGGATTTCTGAATTGTCTAAAAAAAAACGAGAAAAGAGCATGGAATGCTTTTCAAGACGTAGTTCATGGATTTTTGGGAAACTACAGAAGTCCAAACTATCGTCAATTGATCGAAAAAATGATGATTACATTTCATGCTATTGGTGAGTATTTAGCAGATTAGTGTTTCAAAAACAATGAACTCTATTGACAACCAAAATTTAAATATTTGTATTCCTTTCAGGTGCTCGCATGTCTTTGAAAATGCACTTCCTGCACAGCCATTTGGAAACTTTTCCCTCGAATTTAGGAGCTGAAAGCGATGAACAAGGTGAAAGATTCCACCAGGATCTTGCTATCATGGAAAAGATTCAACGCCACATAAAAGAAGAAGTGTAAACAATACTTCATATTTTCAATAAAAATTATGAAAAAAAAGAAAAAACCTGAAACGATCTGCCTTCACGTAATGTTTTATAACTTCCACATTTATTATCCGATTTCATTGATATTGTACGTTTTAGCTTTGTAAAAACAATATCTTCCACCTGAGATCTTAAAACTATTTTAAATATTTTTTTTTTCTATCCTTACGGAATGACTTAAAACAAGCGATTTTCAAAAAACGGCGAAAAATTGTGTTTTTTGAAACTTTGAACGGCTTTTTCTTGATGACTATTGGGCCGATTTACACAAGTCGTATACTGTTGGAAAGACAAACAAAATATCTGTTCAAAACTATAAAGTATATGTTAATTAGTTCAACCGTTTTTGAGAATTAGGCTTATACATGGAAAAGGAGCAGAAAAACACGTTTTTTGGTCATATCTCGAAAACGCTTCTTTGGAAAAATAAATGATTGCCATTTTCGTGTTCAGAGAGCCAAAATTAGTCTAGAAAATACTTTTTTGTTGAGGTACTCGCCAAAAACCGAAAATTTGTAAACTAGTGTAATGTATATAAATTGCGCATTTGCCTAATTTTCTGGAATTTCTGATTTTCCTTTTTTAGAGCTATCCAAATTAGAACTAGAGAGTTGCTGTGTCTGATTATTCCTTGATTAAGCATATTTTCAACCTCGATTTTCACTTCATTTTTATAAATATAGGGATATCTACAAGAGTTGGTGTGTATTGGTATCTTGTTGGTAGTTTTATGCTGTGTTTGATTTTTTTTATGAAAAATGATTAACTCTCTTTCTATAACATGTCAGATGTCGCTATATTGTCTGCACAATTGCAGACTCTTGCTCTAAATGCTTTGTTCTTATAAGTTGTTTTTATTAAAAAATAAAAATTATTAAATCCGATAAAATCAATTGGCTCAAGGGTTTCTCCACAAGAATACTCTAGTCTTTTAGCAGTGATACTGTTAGAGTCCGTGGAAATAGCGGTTATTTTAAATACTTTGGAAACTGTGCCTGTTTCACTTTTGGTTACCATTATTTATTTGGTTAACGGTATGAATTCAGGGTTAATAAGAGAAATTGAAGGGGTCTTTTAAATGGTGCGGAGACTTTAATAAATGACATGGTTACAGGGTTCTTTTTTAAATGTATGTTTTCTGTTGGGCTTGCCAGGCACATTTAGAAAATTTTCTTTCATCTTGAATGTTAGTTTGGTCATTATTAAAGAATTTATCCAAATCCGGGAAGCTGTCTTCTTCAATATAATGATCTTGTTGGAAATTGAATGTTCCGGTTCTTGAGCTTCTAGTTTGTTGGCTGATACTTACTTTAATTTGTGGGTAGAATTTCGCCTGACTTCAATGGACATGTGATTAGTTGGTTGGTCTTTCGATTTGATTAGTTTTATTTTGACCTAGATTGCGTGTAGAAAATGGGTTTGTCGGTTATATTGTCAAGTCTGCTTTTCACTATATGAAAATGCTTTTGGATTATCATAATCTCGAATTGGTTCTGTTTTGTGGGGGGTTATAATGTCTATATTGGAATAATTTGTATTGATTTCGATTTAGCGAAATTTTTTATTATGATATATTTCGCTCTTTTATGCAATAAGTAAGTGTCATGGCCATGGTTCCATAGCTCTGTCTTGACATCCTGGGGCTTGTTGGGACCACTTAGAAATGCTTTGATATATTTCTGAGTATAAGTCTTTTTTGCTTTGATAACGTTCTTGACTTCTTTATGTAATAGTATAGTGCATAGTATACAAAGTGTGGATTCCAATTCTTCTTTTTTGTACGTAAAAAATGTCAACAGTTTTGTTCGATCTTTTATGACATCCGAAATCCGTAAGAAGTTAAATGTTTCCACTAGTGGTTTTTCCTAGCCTGTCAACCTCATGATCACAGGTTTTATTCCTGCCGTCGTCTATGTCGTTTTAATTCCATTGAAACCTTCTAAAAATTGTCATCAATGGGATGCTGGTTTACTCATTACATGTTGTTCAGGCATAACACTAACAACATGTAATTGAGATACAAAAATCTGAGACAACCACCTTCAGTCTCAAAACATCGTGCCACACATCTTTCCTATCCTTCTTTCTCTTCATTAACTTCACGCCCGCGCTGTGTTGAAACATTTAAAGGGTAATCATAATCCCTTGAGCGCGAGTAGGTTATAAAAAAAATAAGGAGAACTGGAAGACAATGATGTATCGAGAAGGTTTCCAGAATCGGTAGTTTCCTTCAGTTGTGACGAATGAATCTATTAAAAAAAGAAAAACAAATCAGTAAAATATAAATACAAATAATATTGTTTTTTGTTTTGTTTTTTATTTAATTTAATTTAATTTAATTTAATTTAATTTAATTTAATTTAATTTAATTTAATTTAATTTAATTTAATTTAATTTAATTTAATTTAATTTAATTTAATTTAATTTAATTTAATTTAATTTAATTTAATTTAATTTAATTTAATTTAATTTAATTTAATTTAATTTAATTTAATTTAATTTAATTTAATTTAATTTAATTTAATTTAATTTAATTTAATTTAATTTAATTTAATTTAATTTAATTTAATTTAATTTAATTTAATTTAATTTAATTTAATTTAATTTAATTTAATTTAATTTAATTTAATTTAATTTAATTTAATTTAATTTAATTTAATTTAATTTAATTTAATTTAATTTAATTTAATTTAATTTAATTTAATTTAATTTAATTTAATTTAATTTAATTTAATTTAATTTAATTTAATTTAATTTAATTTAATTTAATTTAATTTAATTTAATTTAATTTAATTTAATTTAATTTAATTTAATTTAATTTAATTTAATTTAATTTAATTTAATTTAATTTAATTTAATTTAATTTAATTTAATTTAATTTAATTTAATTTAATTTAATTTAATTTAATTTAATTTAATTTAATTTAATTTAATTTAATTTAATTTAATTTAATTTAATTTAATTTAATTTAATTTAATTTAATTTAATTTAATTTAATTTAATTTAATTTAATTTAATTTAATTTAATTTAATTTAATTTAATTTAATTTAATTTAATTTAATTTAATTTAATTTAATTTAATTTAATTTAATTTAATTTAATTTAATTTAATTTAATTTAATTTAATTTAATTTAATTTAATTTAATTTAATTTAATTTAATTTAATTTAATTTAATTTAATTTAATTTAATTTAATTTAATTTAATTTAATTTAATTTAATTTAATTTAATTTAATTTAATTTAATTTAATTTAATTTAATTTAATTTAATTTAATTTAATTTAATTTAATTTAATTTAATTTAATTTAATTTAATTTAATTTAATTTAATTTAATTTAATTTAATTTAATTTAATTTAATTTAATTTAATTTAATTTAATTTAATTTAATTTAATTTAATTTAATTTAATTTAATTTAATTTAATTTAATTTAATTTAATTTAATTTAATTTAATTTAATTTAATTTAATTTAATTTAATTTAATTTAATTTAATTTAATTTAATTTAATTTAATTTAATTTAATTTAATTTAATTTAATTTAATTTAATTTAATTTAATTTAATTTAATTTAATTTAATTTAATTTAATTTAATTTAATTTAATTTAATTTAATTTAATTTAATTTAATTTAATTTAATTTAATTTAATTTAATTTAATTTAATTTAATTTAATTTAATTTAATTTAATTTAATTTAATTTAATTTAATTTAATTTAATTTAATTTAATTTAATTTAATTTAATTTAATTTAATTTAATTTAATTTAATTTAATTTAATTTAATTTAATTTAATTTAATTTAATTTAATTTAATTTAATTTAATTTCATTTCATTTCATTTCATTTCATTTCATTTCATTTCATTTTATTTTATTTTATTTTATTTTATTTTATTTTATTTTATTTTATTTTATTTTATTTTATTTTATTTTATTTTATTTTATTTTATTTTATTTTATTTTATTTTATTTTATTTTATTTTATTTTATTTTATTTTATTTTATTTTATTTTATTTTATTTTATTTTATTTTATTTTATTTTATTTTATTTTATTTTATTTTATTTTATTTTATTTTATTTTATTTTATTTTATTTTATTTTATTTTATTTTATTTTATTTTATTTTATTTTATTTTATTTTATTTTATTTTATTTTATTTTATTTTATTTTATTTTATTTTATTTTATTTTATTTTATTTTATTTTATTTTATTTTATTTTATTTTATTTTATTTTATTTTATTTTATTTTATTTTATTTTATTTTATTTTATTTTATTTTATTTTATTTTATTTTATTTTATTTTATTTTATTTTATTTTATTTTATTTTATTTTATTTTATTTTATTTTATTTTATTTTATTTTATTTTATTTTATTTTATTTTATTTTATTTTATTTTATTTTATTTTATTTTATTTTATTTTATTTTATTTTATTTTATTTTATTTTATTTTATTTTATTTTATTTTATTTTATTTTATTTTATTTTATTTTATTTTATTTTATTTTATTTTATTTTATTTTATTTTATTTTATTTTATTTTATTTTATTTTATTTTATTTTATTTTATTTTATTTTATTTTATTTTATTATGGTTTACTGAAGTGCCCGAAATTGAGATTGCAGTTTTATTTATAAAATTTCCTTATTTTACTCGAGTGCTCAAGATAGGGACCACAGTTTTATTTTTTAAATTTCTTTATTTAACTGGAGTGCCCAGTCCATGATAGAAATTGAAGTTTTTTTTTTATTATATATGAGTATTGGCTATTTCTTTATTTTCCTGGAGTAGCCAAAAAAGGTTTTTTTATTATAATTCTACACTTTTTGAGCACAAAAAAATCGAAGTTTTTCTTATTTATTTTTTGAATATGTATATAATTTTTGTTTTTACTATAAAAATCACACATACAACATAAATAATAACTCACATGTACCCAATTGAAATTGAAGTTGCGATGATTTAAGATGGCAGTATTGATGAGGAGGCGTAGAGACGCGTTAGTGATGGTCCACGAGGTCCAGCGATAAAGAATTAAAATCCAACAGATTTTGTTTTTAGAGTTTTAATTTCTCTATGAATAAAAATTGTTTTGTTATGTTTTAGATAATTTTAATTTTATGTGTATTAAAACATTTATAAAAGGGTCGCAAAGTGCCCTTATTGGTTTTTTTTTATGCATGCCAGAGCCCGTTTTTGAATTTCAGTGCGAATATAAATATATTGATGCTAGCTGCCTTACTTTTAATAACGCTTCAAGAATACGTTCTTAATTCCATTAAAGTTAAAAAAAAACCAATACCTTATGGTCAAGAGGTCTTGCTTGCCAGTGAACTCCCTACCATAGTGGTCAAAAAAATAAAGTTAGTTTAAGGGTTTTGCAGGTAGTTTTTTTGGCCTTAAGCCCGCAAAAAATTGCGTTTCGTGCCGGCGCGGCGATCTCACATGGACTCATCAGTTGAGGGCCTTATTGCCAATAGGCAATTATAAATATATAGAATATATTGAATTCGGTTCATCTTACGAGTATATCGGCCACGAGCAAAATCTTCCAGCGTTAATGTTTAAGTATTTTAAAATTGGTTGGATATACATAGTTCACATTGGATTTTTTTAAAAAAATATCTAGATGTAAGATTAACTGAATTTAACAAACATTGCGTATTGACAAAACCCTCACAGTCAATTGATGAGACCTTGTAAGATCAACGGGACGAAACGCCAATTTTTGTGTACTAAAGGTTAAATGTACGAGTATTGTAGCATTCTTAATTGTTGGAAAAGAATTCTTATAAATCTTAAATTAATTCTTTTAACTTCTGCAGGTTTTCCCAAGTATTACAAGATTTATGGATTTTCCCGCAAACTGCTTATTGATCTTTATTTATATTATTGTTACGTTAATAAAAAAAAGATGTAAACGATATGTTTATTATTCATTTGTTGGAGAAAATTGACTGCAAAGTCAAAAATTAGCGCTGATAAGAAAAAATGAACAGCTTAGAAATTGGATAACTGAAGACTTCAATAAGATATAAAATTTATTTAGATAGACCTTTTATATAATCCCCGAAAAATGAGCTGGTGGTATGGTTGCTGGACTGGGTATGGTGGGTCAGGGGCCGACAAAAGTCGTAACTCGCGATCTGTTCTGAAAATCATAAAACAAGTTAGTGCAAATCAAGCAACATTAAAAATGCTTTTCTGAATGTCAATGAAGCTTAAACGTCTAAAACTTGGTTAACTTTTGGTGCCAAATTGTCTAATAAGGATTTTATTTGCTACCGACTTGATAGACATGAAAGAATGGGAGGCGGTGTTTCCGTGTTATTAAAAAGCAGTACGGCTTGAACTTTGACTTTTGGTTTACATACATGAAGTAATTAAAAAAGACCAAACTTTCTACAAAAAATTGCTCATCAAAAACTAAGCAAGCTTCTGATATTTAAAGTCGTTGTCAAGCAATTATATTTTAGATATGGATCGACATCTTGGGGGGATATGTGCTAATTGTCATATTCAAAAATACAAATTGCTCAAATTAAAATTATGAAAATGATTTTTAAGCTTACGCTTATGGAACCAGTATTGCACAGAACTGCCAGACTCAATGAACGCTATATTATATCCTGCCTATCGTCTGACATCATGTTGGTTTCAAACCTAGCTTCTTAGTTTATATTGGTTACAATAATATGACTGATTTTATGATATTTACTAATTTATAATTTCATTCATTTATTTATTTCAAATGTATTTATTTATGTTTTTTTTATTTAATATTATTTTTTTATTTTTATTAATTCATTTGTTGGTTTAATTGTTCATTTATATATTTGTTTATTCATTTATTTAGTAATTTATTTATATATTTGATTGTTTACATATTTATTGATTTTGTTTTTAATTTTTTTATCTTTGCATGTGAAAAACTTGTTAATTCAATTATTTACACATTTATGTATGTAAAAACTTAAGTTTTGTTCTGAGAAAATTAAAACACTTCAACACCCACCCTTGTTCTTTCTAAAACTTCAAAAGATATGTACTTTTAAATGAAGTTTTTACGTAGCTTTTCCTTCAATTTATACGTATTCCTTTTTTGGTTGTATTAAAATTTGTATAATAATTGTCTCTGTAAATGTTTTATGCTACACTAAAATACAAAGAAAAAACATTACCACTTTGTTATTTGAAATTTTGAATGCAGACTTATAAGAAATAAGAAACAAGGCATTAATTTTTTTTTTAATTCTACTCGTACATTTCACAATTTTCTATTTCGAAAATAATATCTACGAACTTGAATTTTAAATTGATTAATATGCAATCGGTATACTAAAAACAAAAGTAATTTTCTTTCTTTGCCATGTTAATTCAAGTGGTTCTTATTACGACAATAACTTATTTTATTTTACCCATAACCAACGTCAGATTCCAAAAATACAATAGCTATTCATCTGTAAAAAAAGAAATTCTTTATCAAGTCTTTATATGGACTTACCTGTGCGGTCGATATAACCATTTTTTATAATTGTTGTTTTTGGGCTATTCTATGAAATTTTTGGTTGTTACATAGGTATCTAAGTAAGTACCTATTCTTTAAACAATTTAGTGTTTTTTTATGTAATTAGCTTGTATGCTTGTATTATTTGCAAAAATAAGATAAAATAAAATAAGATAGTTATGCCTGCGTTTCTTTGTTTTTAAATTATTTAAAAAAAAATGCGTTTACTCGCAATGAATATTGTACCGAAGTACTCGTATACTTAATGTATGTTCATACACACCTAGATACAAATTCCAGTCTTTTTGTAATGAAAACACTTTTACCCACCGGAAACTCATATGAATTCATTGAGGCAAAGGGTGAAAAGGACGTTTTACAATGAATAATGCTTTCAAATGCCTTAGGCCAGTTGGGATGTTATTTGACAAACATTTTCATTGGTGTTCTGTTTTTTTTTTAATATTATTGTGGTTTTCAAAAGAAAATGTACTTCACGCACAATATCTACCCTTACTATACGCATTAAACGTCATGCATACATAAATTACAAAAATCAAAGTTGAATAAACAGCGGAGTGTCACAAATTAAAAAAAAAAAAGTACAAATTAAACCAATACTGATTGCTGTTAGGTTCTCTTGTTTTTTTTTTTTGTTCTCTTGACAGTTCTCCTTATAGCTTCTTTTGTATTATTTTCTTTAAACATTATCATTTCAAATAATATTTGCGTTCTAAAACGACCCCGGTGAACAGCTTCGATGGATGTGTAAATTATTGTTTGTAGTAGAAACTTGAAATGACCGACGAATGTTAAACTCTGCTTCGAGGCCGATTTTTTACTGTTTCCGGTATCAACATTAAAACTTAATCGAAAAACCAACAATTAAATCTGAATTTACATCTAAAACCTGGTGGAGAATCTTTTTTGATGTTGGATATATATTTCAAGTTAATTGAGCGATACGGGAGAGTTCAATAGGAAAACTCAAACTGTGAGAATATTTGTTTGTAAATGAAAATCAGGAACTGAAGTTGGTAGGTAGTTAAGTTACGAGTACTTCCAGGGAAAACTTGTTTACCACCGGAAGACGTTTAAAAAAAAGTTATCGTCTTCGGCAATTGATCTATAACGTAAATAGTAACATGACGCAGGTTATGATGGGGCAAGATGCTTGGGAAGTAAAAATTCTTAATTTTATATTATCTAGATCTTAGATAGGAAGTACATATGTATATGTATATGTAAGCAATTGAGATAATTAATTATATTGAGTTGTTGTCATAATTTCTTAAAATTATAACATTATTTGTGTGTACATATGTTTACATACATATGTACATAATGAATGTAGTTCTTGCAGTGTGAGCAAATTTACTCCACATATTTTTAATGATATTCTGATTTGGGTGAGAGCTTTTATTGAACTTGTTTTAACGTTGAAACGAACATTTTAGAGTACCTACACTCCTTGAAGTTGCTACAGTAGCAATTTTCTCAAAATTATGAAATATGTTTTTGACATTCGTAAAATTAGTGTGTTATCATAATATAATATTTTCTGAAATGAAGTGGATGAAGGATGTGTACGACTTTTTCTTTTCTACCCACTTTTATTCTAGCCTGTCTGCAATACTAATTGGCGTAATTGTTATTACGTTCGGCTGTTATGCCGAAACTCTAGGTTTCAGTACATATGTATCTGTTGTGTGAGGTTAACTTTTAGTGTGTGTTTTACGAGTATCTTTTAGGTTAAGGAGTTTAGTTAGATTATGGTGTAAAAGTATTTCTTTTCTTTTTGCTTTTAGTAGGAAGTGGCAAATCCTCTGAAAATATTCCTTTCATCTTAGCCATTCGGAGTCGGTAGAAAATTCTAGTTTTAATAATTTATACCCAAATTGCATTTTGGACTTAAATTCGGAAACATATAGTCCTTATAACTGTACGTACATTAGTCGAACGGTTCTGTTCAGAGTGGAAGGAATTAATTGTTGGTTCAAAACCGAAAAAGATTTTCTAATCGGCTGTAGTTTGTGCTGAAATGAAGGGCGGAGTCATGCTGTTACAAAATATTACATACCTACTCTTTAAATTAAATTTGGTGGTACATTAGCTCGGAGTGAACCAAGACTTAAAACTCTCAACCATTCCTGTGTGCGTGTTACCAGGAACGGAAGGGACCTACAATTTTTTGCTGATTCCGAACGGCTGATGAGCAGGGGTGGAATCGCGTAAGGTGATAGTTGACTATCAATTCGTTGATTGTCGTTTTTGACTATAGCTGTCTCTATCATATCAATTAAGAATTATAGAGAGAGCGATGCTCAAAACGACAATCAACAAATTGATAATCAACTATCACCTTACGCGATTCCACCCCAGCACTTTACATGGAAAATTGGTCAACTCCTCGCAAGAGGCAATACACCCCTGAAAAAAAAATTCTTGCAACGGCTGAGAATCGAACTCGAGACGAGACCTTCCGCATGACAGTCCAAATCACTAACATACTCTATAGTTTTCCCAATTTGATTTGTTTTCTGCTTGTGTAATTTCTAAGGCAAGTTCTAGAGTCACATGTGACCTTTCACGGTACTATGGATGGTATAGACTCGTTTTAGCTTTATTAATTTTTAAAGTACGGTTCGGCTTTTTTTTTAATCTTAGCAGTTAAAAGTTTTTTTTTTCAATCTTATCAATGAAACATGAATATGAAAAAAATATTTTATCTGAAAATATCAGTACCCACCATATAAATGTTATAAATGGTTTTTGAAAATCGAGGTTACAAACATTGTGTTCTTTCGCTAAATTTCTACGATCTATAATTTAAACAAAATTTTATTTTAAATTGAGTACAGTAATACATATACATTTTTTCGAATTTTAACTTTTTCATAACCGGCAAACTGGATTTCAATGATTTTTTTTATACAGAATCTTCAAAAAAATTTGCATACCAAATTTTTAACAAGAATATTTTCTGGATTTTTTGAAAAGAAAAGAGATTGATAAAAACTTAAAATTTGCGCTTCAAAATTATTTCTTAAAAATATTTTAATAATTTTATATCACGAAACAATTTTTTTCAAAAAAACAGCTACAACGATTTATTATTTTTGTTCTTAGATAAATTCATATTTGCATGAGAAATTACATGACGTTCAGTTTTAATTAATTTTATTCTTATGAATAATAACATCCCTGATGGCTCGCTTACAACTGAAAACTTTATTAATAATAAAATACATTCAAATTTCGTTATGCAAAATAAACTGCATTCCCAGCAGATTTGACTTACAAAAAATAATAAATTAAACTATGTTATTCTACTTTTCATATTTTTTGTGGAGTTAGGGTTACGAGCAAAGGAATGCAAAGCCTAAAAAATGCGCGTGCATTATGTTAATAAATTGACCAATTTTTTTAAATATTGCGCGGGCATTAGGTAAAGTTAATGAAATGAGATTGATTTCTGTGGGAAATCAAGTTGAGTGTAATAAAATACTTATGTATGGATTAGAAGGAATAGAATATGTAAACTCTCAAACGTCTTTTTTTTAAATTCTCCCGAATTTTGGAAGTTTGATTGAAATTTTTAAGTAAGTATTGCAAAAATTTGAAAAAAAATATTGAAATTACAGAATATCGTACATTTTTGCGAAATTTGAGTAGTTTTATACTCTCCAAATTTACAAACTTTTTGAGTATAATTTTTTTCAAAATTCTGTTTTTCCATGCAAATATATTTAAGTTTTTATTATAAAATAAAACTATAAGTACACAAATTAAATATTCATAGATATTACCAAGAGTCTGGTTTCAATATATCTATTAAAAAATTATACAGGGTGTCCCTTAATTCGTGCATAGTATTTTAGGGTGTGATTCTTAGGTATATTCTATGAAAATAATCGCTCCACAGTAAGGGCCCATCTCCAATTTTTATATCATATAGCAGGATTTAAGAAAAGCCTTATTTTGGTGTACCCTGAGCCATATTATCGGTAATTCCGCTGTTAGTGCTCATGCTAGAAACTTCAATTAGGCTTTAGCTTTTAGAAGAAATACCAAACTTTGTAACATGGACATGTTTCTAACAACAGTTGACAATAAAACTGCTTTTCCCAGAATTTGTCAATGTTTTTAAAAATAACATAGCGGTTTTAAAACGTGCCCGTTTTTTTGAATAACTATCAAAACCCTCAATTCCTTTCCCGTTTTCTAAAAAGTTCTCAAAAAGAGTTAGGTTTAGGTATGAAAGCCTATTTGAAAAATACACTTAAGAAAATGGTAGAAAAGATAAGAAAATGAAATTAATTCATCAGTTTAATTTTTAACGCCAAGGCAACAATTGATTAGAAACGCTGCCGCTGTTTGAAATGTCTAAATTTACAAACCAAGAATACGCAGACATTAATTATTTAGTTTATGCGCTGTGCTTCCTTCCTAGCTTACAAGTATTTTGAAATACATGTCGAAAGCTTCGAGAACCGGGGGCAGTCTTAAATGCACGGCCTAACACCGGCAAGCCAGCGTAATTAGAAACAAATTGATCAGCCCTTCAAACTCCCCCAAGCTGAATTCTATAAACCCCATCTAGAATTTTGGCGCAATTATTTACCAAAACTATTAGAGGACATTCCACTTTTCCAACTAGCTTCATCATATTTCCAACAGGATGTCGCTCCAGCTCACTATGGCCGAGAGGTTAAGAATTGGTTAGATGAAGAGTACGGTAATCGTTGGTTAGGAAGAAATGGACCGTTTGACTGGCCTGCAAGACCTCCTGACCTTACAGTATTGGATATCTTTGTATGGGGAAGAATGAATTGAAAAAACTTGTTTATTCAACCGACATAGTAAATTTTTGTGAATTAAAAGAGCGTCATCAAAAGTGAAGCAGCAGCTTATATCAATAAATATTCGCAGAGATATTCAAAAAGGGGCTCTACCATGCATACAAAATCAAGGAGGACACTTTGAACGCATGTTATAACTGTTAAAGTATTACACGCAGAAAATAAAATATATCCAAGCCCACACAAAACCAAAAAATTATTTGAGCCCAAAGTCAAAAACTTAGCATGAGCAGGAAAAACGGAACAAGATATATGATATAAAAATTGGAGATATGTCCTTACTGCACAACGATTTTTTTTCTTAGAATACACCCAAGAATCACACCCTTAATTATTATGCACTAATTGAGGGACATCCTGTAAATGCAATTAGGTAAATTCCACTTAATTTTATATATCGTACATCACAATTGTATATTAATTCTATGTTATTCATATTTTTACGAAGAGTCGTGTAATCATCTAATTTTGTATCAATAAGATTATTTTTTGTAAGTTTACAGTTATTGTTAAAAATACAGTTGCTTATTTGTATAAGATCTTTTTCATATTTTGTTTCATTGATTACTATAAAGTACTAAATAAATAAACAAATTTGGTGGTGCAACAGCTCGAAGAGAACCAGAACCTAGTGAGTTACAACTCTCAATCATTCCTGTGTGCGTGTTACCACGAATATGGGGGCCTAAAATTGTCTGCCGATTTCAAACGGCTAATGAGCAGCACTTTTTATGCCATGAGATACTCTTAGAAGATTTGTCAATTCCTCGTAAGAGGAAGAACATCGGCTGAGAAAATAAAAAAAAATAAAACTGGTCTTCAATATCTACATAATTATTTGTTGTTTTTTTTTCTGTGGGAATTGCTATTATGAGTTTTAAACCGACTAATTTGTAAGTACTCGGAATTTTCATGGCTATTATAAGTCTGTTTTGTTCGTATCTTAAAATTTTTGGATCAGCTCGGCTACAATTGCGTTATTGCTAGCATCAGTAAATACTGTAAATGTTTTTGTCGAAATCAGGGAATCGGCCGATGTCTTATATGATATGTATGTACTCTGGATCATTTTCATTACTGTTAATTTTCATATTTTTTCTTAGATACTTACAGCCATATTTATAAATTCAGTGCATAAGGTTAGAATGCCCTTATAATCCTACTGACTCAAAATCCTAAACGTTGCTCGTTTAAGGAATAAAACCGGCTCTACTTAACACAGTCGTTTAGTTTCGCGACATTGTCTAACTTTCTCATAATTTTAAACACTTGGGCACAAAATTTTAAAGAGTTCTCGTTTAAGCAATAAAACCGGCTCTACTTAACGCAGTCGTTTAGCTTGGAGACTTTGTCTTACTTTTTCATAATTTTAATCACGTTAGACAACTCTTATAACTAATGTGGGTTTTACAACAGAATCTAAGCGAATTTGCGTTGAACAACCCTTAATTTGACAGATACATAACTCACACAACTACAAAAACAAAAACAAAAGTAAAAAGAACAGACAACTTCAAACCAAATAATTTTTCACCGAAAAAAGTACATTTTATATACCATTCGGTATAGATTTTGATTGTTTATAAGTTATTTACATTATTTAAGATGGAAATAAAGTATAAATCGCAAATTTACAGCATACAAAATTAAAAAAAAAATTGTTGTTGCAAGGTGCAGATTTATTTAGCTATACTCGTCTCGGCCGGCGGAGTGCATACATAAGATATGTATAGATTTGTTAATCGTAGAGCACTTTCGTACGATTGTTTCGAATTTATAATATTCAGTGATTCAGTCTATTAACAAAAAACATCATTAAAAAATAGAATAAAACATCAGTAAACATTTTTTCTTCGATTTGCTTTGGTATGAAATGAACATTGTCAATAAGGATAAAGTATACTTTTAAAAGATAAACTAGCTATTTGCTGCTGTTAAAGTAAGACGAGCTCTTTAACATTAAAGTATAGTGTATGTCCTTTAAAATTAACAAAAAGTCGGTTCTCGTTTTATACTCAACATTTAGAGTCGACTCCCATTCTAAAATTGATTTAGTTTAAAATTTTGGGCCTTTGATGTTAGACAACTCTTCTGTGTAATGTGGGTTTTGCAACAGAACGTAAGAGAATTAACGTTGAACTGAACAACCCTATAATTTGACAAATAAAGAACTAAAACACAACTACAGTTCTCTCATGAAGACGAACGATTGGGGCGATATCTTAAGCATAGCGATAGTACTTGTTAGATTTGTCTCTGCTAAATTTAATAATAAAATATTCTCTTTTGTACTATACTCTTTTTTACTCTTTTTACTACTTGTTTTTCTTATCCTACTCTCCACTGTAAAATCTAGCGCTAGTTTCAGCGCCACCACCAGACTAGAGTTCGCAATACAAAATCATGCTCCATGATAATACTATAGGTTATAACTTATAATATATACAAAGATAATACTATAGGTTATGTATACAAAGATTTAATATAATACTTACATAAATATTTTGATTGTTTATACGTTATTTGAATTATTTTAGATGGAAGTACATAAAGTATATGTCGCTTATTGACAAAATAGAAACTCAATTTTGATGTTGCATGGTGCAAATTGATTTGGCTTTACTTGTACATGCATACATACATGCACCTACATTTTTTGTAGGTACAGATTTTTATTTGTGACTTATATACATAGGTACTATAAGGCAAGATATGCATTCGAGTTTAGCAATTATGTCTGTCTGTTTGAATACAGCCTAAGCGACTTGGCCGATTTTTGTTAAACTTGGTAAATATCATTTTTAAATTTTCCCCCCCAGAAGTTATTTTCTTTTTTTTAAGACTAAAAATAACGGTACTTGTCATATGATTTTTCTTTTCAAAGTTAATAATTTTTTCAACAGATTAAAAAAAAAAACAATTTAGTTAAAGCTAGGTAGTGGTTGAAAAATTTTTCCCGCCTTGGAAACAATTATTTTGTTTTTGCTTTTCTCAAAAAACGGTGCAAAGCTCCCTTAAAGTTTGAATAGTATTGTGCATTCAAATTTTCCAAACAAAAACTTTTGAATACTTAAAAAAATTATCATTTTTTGCTTATTTTTTTTTAAAACTAGAAAAATAAAAGTTTCTTGATATAATCAACAAGATGTGAGGAAAACATTTTTTTTACCTACAAATAACGGTACCTATCATACAAATGTTTACAAAATTGTTTTCGAAAATCTTATTTTTCTCGAAAACGGCGCCTAAATTTTAATAATTTTTTTGATTAATACTTACGGTCTATAATTTAATAAAAAAATTGAAACTAAGGTAAGTATTACTGACTGTACCACTGACCATAGAACTATTTTTTCAAATTTTGAATTTATCATTGTCGGCATAACGGATTTTGATGAAATTTCTTATAAGGAAGCTTCTAAGAATTTAAAAAAAAACATTGCATTTCAAAACATAACAAAAATATTTTTTTTTTATTTTGAAAAAAAAAAAAATATATTTTCTTGGAAAATTCCATATATCGAAAACGGCCTTTTATTTCTTTTGGAAAATGGCATACCAGAAATCTTTCTTAAAAATGTTTTAAAATTTTTGTTTATAAAAATTATTCAAAAAAAAAAAACACTACAACGACTTATAATTTCTTTACTTGCATAAACTAATATTTCTTATATCCTGTTTTTAGCCGAACTACTTAAGTAGCTGTCTTAATCGTTTAAAAACTTAATTTTATACATATGATCAATTTTTCTCGAATAACATTAATTTTTGAAATTTATGATCTTTTACAAAGATCACCCACCGCAATATTTATTTATTTATTTATTTATTTATTTATTTATTTATTTATTGATCTACAAGCGTCTACGGCTAACAGATTGTGAAATAAAAATATCTTAAAATATTTACATGTATTTGCATAATGAACATATATAAAAACATATTTAAAAAGTATATATTAGGACTAGATTAGCTTTAAACAAATCTCTAGAGCAGCTTAGTTCAACTGGGCAATGGTAGATCTGATTCAATGTGTTTTTTAATAACACAATGTCAATAAGGGTTGGTTGCAAATTGGCGATCAGTCCCCTTTCTTTTACTTAATTAAGTTTTTTATGTGATTTATTTTTTACCTAGGTAGGGATTAGGCCTACTGGGGATACTCTTAAAAAATCGCACCTGCTATCTTACCTCTTCGTGGTGTGGGAAAAGATGGATTCAATTTATTTAATTAATCATTGTTTTTTATTTGCTACTTTTCAAGACAGCGATTTGAATGTTTAGTTTGCAATACAAATCAGGTACAAGACTTTTTTTTCTTTCGTCTGTAATTCCTTAACCGTCTGAGATAAAAATACGAAAAAAATATGACAGATGAAATGGGTTATTGCGCATCGGATGGCACCAAAATCTCATTTTCGACATAAGTCGACTTATGCTGTTATTCCTTGTTGCTTATTGAAATCCATAATGGTCAGACTGAAAGGCAAATACCTTATCTTCTTTGTACTGCAAATATAAATTGAAAAATTGTTATTTTTCAGTTGGCTAGCAACGATCGTCACCACTACAACCTAAGCTACATATATATGGTTCATATACATATACACATACACAATCTTCAACCAGCTTATTGATCAAGTGTGTGATTAAAGCAAAAAATACTCTGAAGTTATTTTGCTTAAAAATTGTCCTGTATTTTAAAATATACTCGTAATTTAATTTAAAATAAAAGTGAATATCCATGAACGGACAGTTAAGTAAAGACAAATACGAAAAGAAAAGAGCGCACAACGCGATGGAAAATTAGTGTAATGCCACTAGAGGGAACGCGATAAAAAAGGAGAAATAATATTTCCTTGTGTTAATAATAGCCGTGTTTTTTTGGTAAAGTTATCCGTAGTACAGTAGGATTTTATATGAAAAACAAATACAACATCCGCAGTAGGATCACTGCCGATACTCGAATAAACGTCTATCCGCAGCGGAATTTCACTTCTCCTTTTATCGGCAGTGATCCTACTGCTGATGTTGTATTTGTTATTCATATACAATCCTACTGTACTACTCATTAATTATGGTTGTTTGTTGTAGAACTCTTAAACTGCAATTACAGATATAGGTAGTGGCGAAAAATTTTAAATATTTGAAAACTGCTCTCAATTAATTTTAGAATGGGAGTCGACTCTAAATGTTATGTATGAAACGGGAACCGACTTTTTGTTAATTTTAAATGACATAAACTATACTTTAACGTTAAACAGCTCGTCTTTTAAATTAGCAAATATCTACTTTATCTTTTAAAAGTATACTTTATCCAGATTTAGAATTTCATATCAAAACAAATCGAAGTTAAAATGTTAACTTATATTTTATTTGATTTTTTAAAAGATGTGTTTTGTAAACAGACTGAATATAAGAAATGCGAAACAATCGTACAAAAATGCTCTACGATCTGTAATTTTGCAATATTGAGTCTAACTCAATCTCACGTGTGGACAAAATTAAGGATTTAGGCATTATGCTTGAATCAACTTTCTCTTTGAAAACTCATGTCGATTATGTGGTTGGAAGAGCAAATTCACTGTAGGATTTATCAAGCGAAATTGTGCTGATTTTAGTGATCCTTACGCGTTGCTATCCCTTTATACGGCTCTCGTAAGATCTATACTTGAATATGCGGATGTTATATGGGATCCGAGTTTTAAGACATTCTCTCTCCGTATTGAGAAAATCCAGAGACGTTTTACGAGATTTATATTTTATAAAATGAAATGGAGTTTCATTCCGGATTATAAAGCCAGATGTATTCCTTGGAATTAAATCTCTCGAATCAAGACGAACTATTCATGGTATAATGCTTGTGAGGGATATTTTATGTTATCATATAAGATGCCCTGCCTTACTTTTTAAAATTCCAATTTTTGCGCCGTTAAGATCTTTACGTTCCAGAAATTTGCTGTTTGAGCAATATCACAGAACAAGCTATGGTAGTAATGAACCAGTGTGAAGATCAATAAGGCATTTCAATGAAATTTGCCAATTTATTGAACTAAGCTGCTCTAGAGATTTGTTTAAAGCTAATCTAGTCCTAATATATACTTTTTAAATATGTTTTTATATATGTTCATTATGCAAATACATGTAAATATTTTAAGATATTTTTATTTCACAATCTGTTAGCCGTAGACGCTTGTAGATCAATAAATAAATAAATAAATAAATAAATAAATAAATAAATAAATAAATATTGCGGTGGGTGATCTTTGTAAAAGATCATAAATTTCAAAAATTAATGTTATTCGAGAAAAATTGATCATATGTATAAAATTAAGTTTTTAAACGATTAAGACAGCTACTTAAGTAGTTCGGCTAAAAACAGGATATAAGAAATATTAGTTTATGCAAGTAAAGAAATTATAAGTCGTTGTAGTGTTTTTTTTTTTTTGAATAATTTTTATAAACAAAAATTTTAAAACATATTTAAAAAGTATATATTAGGACTAGATTAGCTTTAAACAAATCTCTAGAGCAGCTTAGTTCAATAAATTGGCAAATTTCATTGAAATGCCTTATTGATCTTCACACTGGTTCATTACTACCATAGCTTGTTCTGTGATATTGCTCAAACAGCAAATTTCTGGAACGTAAAGATCTTAACGGCGCAAAAATTGGAATTTTAAAAAGTAAGGCAGGGCATCTTATATGATAACATAAAATATCCCTCACAAGCATTATACCATGAATAGTTCGTCTTGATTCGAGAGATTTAATTCCAAGGAATACATCTGGCTTTATAATCCGGAATGAAACTCCATTTCATTTTATAAAATATAAATCTCGTAAAACGTCTCTGGATTTTCTCAATACGGAGAGAGAATGTCTTAAAACTCGGATCCCATATAACATCCGCATATTCAAGTATAGATCTTACGAGAGCCGTATAAAGGGATAGCAACGCGTAAGGATCACTAAAATCAGCACAATTTCGCTTGATAAATCCTACAGTGAATTTGCTCTTCCAACCACATAATCGACATGAGTTTTCAAAGAGAAAGTTGATTCAAGCATAATGCCTAAATCCTTAATTTTGTCCACACGTGAGATTGAGTTAGACTCAATATTGCAAAATTACAGATCGTAGAGCATTTTTGTACGATTGTTTCGCATTTCTTATATTCAGTCTGTTTACAAAACACATCTTTTAAAAAATCAAATAAAATATAAGTTAACATTTTAACTTCGATTTGTTTTGATATGAAATTCTAAATCTGGATAAAGTATACTTTTAAAAGATAAAGTAGATATTTGCTAATTTAAAAGACGAGCTGTTTAACGTTAAAGTATAGTTTATGTCATTTAAAATTAACAAAAAGTCGGTTCCCGTTTCATACATAACATTTAGAGTCGACTCCCATTCTAAAATTAATTGAGAGCAGTTTTCAAATATTTAAAATTTTTCGCCACTACCTATATCTGTAATTGCAGTTTAAGAGTTCTACAACAAACAACCATAATTAATGAGTAGTACAGTAGGATTGTATATGAATAACAAATACAACATCAGCAGTAGGATCACTGCCGATAAAAGGAGAAGTGAAATTCCGCTGCGGATAGACGTTTATTCGAGTATCGGCAGTGATCCTACTGCGGATGTTGTATTTGTTTTTCATATAAAATCCTACTGTACTACGGATAACTTTACCAAAAAAACACGGCTATTATTAACACAAGGAAATATTATTTCTCCTTTTTTATCGCGTTCCCTCTAGTGGCATTACACTAATTTTCCATCGCGTTGTGCGCTCTTTTCTTTTCGTATTTGTCTTTACTTAACTGTCCGTTCATGGATATTCACTTTTATTTTAAATTAAATTACGAGTATATTTTAAAATACAGGACAATTTTTAAGCAAAATAACTTCAGAGTATTTTTTGCTTTAATCACACACTTGATCAATAAGCTGGTTGAAGATTGTGTATGTGTATATGTATATGAACCATATATATGTAGCTTAGGTTGTAGTGGTGACGATCGTTGCTAGCCAACTGAAAAATAACAATTTTTCAATTTATATTTGCAGTACAAAGAAGATAAGGTATTTGCCTTTCAGTCTGACCATTATGGATTTCAATAAGCAACAAGGAATAACAGCATAAGTCGACTTATGTCGAAAATGAGATTTTGGTGCCATCCGATGCGCAATAACCCATTTCATCTGTCATATTTTTTTCGTATTTTTATCTCAGACGGTTAAGGAATTACAGACGAAAGAAAAAAAAGTCTTGTACCTGATTTGTATTGCAAACTAAACATTCAAATCGCTGTCTTGAAAAGTAGCAAATAAAAAACAATGATTAATTAAATAAATTGAATCCATCTTTTCCCACACCACGAAGAGGTAAGATAGCAGGTGCGATTTTTTAAGAGTATCCCCAGTAGGCCTAATCCCTACCTAGGTAAAAAATAAATCACATAAAAAACTTAATTAAGTAAAAGAAAGGGGACTGATCGCCAATTTGCAACCAACCCTTATTGACATTGTGTTATTAAAAAACACATTGAATCAGATCTACCATTGCCCAGTTGATGGAAATTTATAATACATTTTCTTTGGTTTTTGCTATGTAACTTTCAGGATTCATGCTTTTTTAGGCTAGGCGCGCACATTCAATTTTTAGTTTCGCAACTGTTTAGTTGCTAAAATGAAACATACACATACTCCAAAAAGTCTCCGTATAGAAGTCTAATTTTGTATTTATTTGCAAAAAAAATAGTAATGAGTAATAGAATAGATTAAGTGGGAACACAGAACGAGAATAGTTTTCTCCCAACATCTTTTTACCAAATCCCAAGAATTTTTATTCACGAAGGATACCGTTATGATCATTATGATCGGGCGAGTCTGTCAAATGGCGACAAAAAAGTTTCCGTACAGGCCACACTTTTTGCAATAGTTGGCTAATGTAGAGGGTGTGATTAGGAATTGCGTTGTGTTTTTGTAAGTTTAAGTGTTTTTAATAATATTTAGTTAAAAACATCCTTTTGTCCCAAGGAAATAAAAATGTCAACTAAAAATAAGCCAATTTTCTTGGCTAACACAAAAATTACTATCTACTTGAGACATAAAGGAAAGTCTCTGGGGGAAATAGCGAAAATTGTGAAAAGACCGCATTCTTTAATTGAGTACGTGTTACAACAATTTAATAAAACAAAAACAATTGCAAACAAAAAAGATCTGGACGGCCAAAAAAAATTGATCGTCGTATTGAAAAGAGAATACTTAGGAGTGTCGCAGAGGATCCCAAGCATAGTACACCCGTTCTTGCAGGTAAATTATAAAAGATCGAAGGACCTGATGTGTGTTCCCAGACAATACGAAATCTGTTGACAAGAAATGGATTTTATGGTCGAGTTAGCCGGAAGAAGCCATACATTCGAAAAGCGAATGAGAAAGACAGGCTACATTACGCTATGGAAGACTTGGGTAAGGACAATTTGTTCTGGGATCAGATTATATTTACGGACCAAAGTAAATTTAACATCTTTGGCTCAGATGGTCGTCGTATGCTCTTTAGAAAGCCAGGCACTGCTCTGGATTCCAAAAATTTAATCCCTACTATAAAGCATGGCGGCTGCAATGTTATAGTGTAGGAGTATATGGCTTCTTCGGGCGTTGGAAACAACCTGGTTTTTATAAAAAAAAAACATGGTCAAATATGGATACTTGGAAATACTTCAAGAAAATCTCCATGCAAGTGTTGGAAAACTGGGTCTCGCCATCAATTTTGTCTTCCAACAAGACAACGATCCCTAAAACACTTTGATGCTGATTAAGGAATGGTTACTACCCAACTAACAATTTTGCTTCCGATTTCTGAAATTAAAGAATCATTCGTAGCTATAGTGCTCATATAACCGTTCTTTCTGGAAGTCAAATAGCTATAGGAGTAAAAATTGATATAATTCATGTCCTAGACATTCTCTGGGTCACTTTTTATCACCTTTATAGGCGTAAAGACTCAATATTCCTTTAATCATACTATATTTATACTATAAGATCACAGGTAGCTCATACTCCGATAGTCATCCAAAGAAACTGCTATAAAAGTCCTAATTTGGTATTCGTTATCTTTATAGAATCATTATTGGACAGTTTAAGTCAAGGTGGAGTATAGTTCCTGTAGTACTTTTATAAAACTGTGCAAATATATGCAGTCAAAATGAGTCATTGACCCAGAATACACCACGTGCTTTTGTACACATGAGGGACATATATGCTACACTATCAAGTACAACAACAAAATGCGCAATCTGCGTAACTCTGTATAAATTAAATGTACGACTGGGTCGAACGAACTTGAACGAAAATGTAAGAAATGCAATTTTTAACAAATTTAAGTTTTTAAACCAAAAAAAAACTTTTTTTAAAAATTGTTTTAGTACGACAAATAAAAATGAAATGCCATGTAATTTTTTAGAAAATATGAATTTATTAAAAAAAAAAAAAACAAAAATTAAAAAATTAAAAAATTTTAGCGGATTCTTAAAAAAAAATAAGTTTTTATATACAAAATTTTTAAAACATTTTTGAGAAAAACATATGGTTTATCTACTTTCAGTGTTTATAATTTTACGGATAAAAATTAAATCTAAAAAAATATTGACCTGTTTTTTTTTAATTCAAAAAAATATTTTTTTTTAAAGATTGGATAAAAATTTTTTTAGCTTTCAACAAGCTTTTCTAAAAAAAAACTATTATTAAAATCCAACAAGCTGATACTGAGAAATTCAAAACTAGAAAAAAAAAATTATATGGTAGGTAGCCAGTAAAATCTTAATTTAAACCGTTTATCGAATTATACATCGTTAAAATTAATCGAAAGGAAAAAAATTATTAAAATTCTCTAGGTGCCGTTTCCGATAAAAATACGATTTTTGAAAACCATTTCTTAACATTTGTAATTGTTTTTTTTTCATATCTTGCAGATTGTAAACAAATTTTAGTTAAGTTTTAAAAAATTAAAGCATGGTGTTTTTTTACGAATGCATAACTTGCTAAATAGCAGCTATGTCGCAAGTAAAAAGTCAACATTGCAATTTATTTGAAAAAATAAATTAAAGTTTCATTCATATAAAATTTAGAAAGCATCTATAAAGAAAGTATATGTGGCTTTATAGGAGATAAATCACGATAAAAGCGATCCCAATTCAACGCCGGCTCTTACATATACCAGTTTGGCCGAGCGGTTAGCGAGCAAGAGATTTGGTGTGAGAGGACTCGAGTTCAAATCCCAGGTCTGCCTATTCATGTAAGTAATTTTTAAATTAATTTTAAAACTAAAAGTAGAAATTAAATCATAAATAATAATCAGCTCTTAAGATCTTTACAGAAATCATGCGGAAAAACCCGAAAAACATATGCAAGAAAAGCATCAAAATAAAAATGAAATCAAATAAGCACAAAATAAATATTTTTTTTTTTTTATTTTATGCATACTCCTATAAGTATTTTATTCTTGTGACAGTAAATCTTCTTTTCATTGCCACTATCGATGCAATTGCTGCAATAAAGCATATATTACCTCTATAACATAACGATAAGTATGTTCTTCGGAGTAACACAATTTACTCCATAAAGGTCCAATAGGAGTTAAAAAAAGTCGCCCTTTTAACTCTATGGAGTTTTATATAACCCTTAAATGTGTGCAATAGACAGTAACAAGAAGTTTCTCTAGATGAATATAGAAGTAAAATTGTTAGTTGGGTATACAACGTTAAAACAAAGGCTAAACATCCCGCTCAATCTTCAGACCTCAAAATTCGGGAGCACACAATTAGCAGCAAAACAGACCTGAAAACAATCCTACTTTAAGAATGGAACAGAATTTCGCCGGATACGACTTAAAACCTTACCCTTTCTATGAAAAACCGACTAAAGAAAGTCATTGAAAATAAAGGAGGTCCTACTAGATATTAAGTGTTGATTTTTTGTTACGTTAAGTTATATGTTTTACTTTTTTTAAGGATATCAACAAAAAAAATTAAATGTACGGAGACTTTTTTGTTCCTTTTTTCATACTTTGTGCTCTGAATTATTTTTTATTTTAAATATTTTCAATGAAGTGTTGTTTTTTCTTACAATATCCTATCTTTCATATACTGCAAATATAAATTGAACAGAGTGTAGAAGAAACAGCTCCCTCGCCTAGAAACTATGTTTTCAACTCTCCAAATTTACCAAATTAAATGTAGATAATATTAAAATAAGAAAAATAACATAATTTTTCTTCATTTCATTAAAAATAACAAAATAATTCGAAATCTTTATTAAAATTTATTAATGGACATAAAATTAAAATTAAAATTGGACATAATTTGCAAACTTTTCTGGACGCTGACGATTTCTTCCTGGCTCATAAGTTGTTTTGATCGTCAATTTTATTTGGTTTTCAGGTTCTTAGTTGACTGACATGTATGGTTGAAGAATATCTTCGACCAGATCTTCTCTTATATCGGCTACTCTCAGTGTGGCCAATTAAGCATTTTTCCTGCTAAATCTAGCAGAAAAAATTGTTTTTTAGCATTTTTTTTTCAAATCAAGCCGGCATATTTTTTAGCATGAAATCTGGTCTTAGCATGAAAATTTAGCAGAAATTTACACGAACCATGCAATTAAATTGAATTTATAAAAAGCTCAAACAAAACCTACGAAATGTAATATTTATTGTAGGTATTTTTGAACGGAATCACTTTTAAGTTTTAACGAATTTAGCAAACTAACATAATTTTCCTTGACGAACCACCTTCTATCGGAAAGTTTTTAACGATTTATCTCGCCTCATTTTATCTCTAATTAAAAAGATAGCTGTGTTTTCTGAAGATGAATTAAAAGTAGATATGACTATCGACAAACTATTACCCAATTCTTACTTCGGCTTTCAGTGTGAAGAAAAGTTACAAGAATTCAAGCTACAAGATTTAATAACATGCGAGGATGAAAATGAATTTAGAAAAAACTGTAAAAACTTTATTTTGAAGCTTATCAAAGAGCTTCAAAAAAGGACACCAAAAAATCTGAGAATTTTACCGCAAATACATTTTTTTTTTCGGTTTAAAAGTGTTTGAGAATACACAAGCCACCGTTAACAGATTTTTTTTAAAAGTAGACAAATTAATTCCAAGCTAATATCTAAAATGGAAACACAGTGGAATAATTTACATTTAAATGCTTGGGAAAATGTGGAAAACACTGGAATTTTGGTGTGAAGTAAATAAATTTACTGACGCTTCTAATGAAAATCCATATTAAGACCTCTCAAACTTTGTCATTTCATATATGGTCTTACCTATGGTCTTACCAATGCTGCTGTTGAAAGAGTTTTTAGTTTCATGAATCTCGTCAAAGACCAGCGGCGAAACAGGATGAACAAAAAATATGCTGAATAGCATTCTTCTTATTAGGGATAATTTATCTGAAACATGTTGTGATAATTTCGCTGTTCCCAATAAAGTTAATGAACAGGTTGGAGCATCAAAATTTTATGTAACCCAGGAAGAAGAAGAAAATATGCGTGATATTTTTGAAGAGGCTTTTGAATGGGGCTCAACATTTTTCTTTTTTTTTAATAATTTAATATTTATATTTTAGTTTTAACCAGAGTGAATTATTTTTAAAATGCAAAGTTTTTGGCAGGTTTCCAGCTAAAAAAAATATTTAGCATGATTTTTAGCATACTTAGTACACAAAAAATCATGCTAAATAGCCGAATTTAGCATAAACTCAAATTATGAATTGGCCACACCCTACTTTATAAGTGTCGTTTAGCAATTTTTTTTTTGAATATTAATAGACCCATTTTCTTCAGATATAACTTTTTTGAATCTTCGGTATACAAGTGTCATACTGTATGGTTAGCCCTCGATCGTAATGTTTCTTATATCTTGCTTGTTCACAGAGTATTCGCTCGATAGCACCTTTGTGTAGTACTTCTGGTAACTTGTAAGCATAGCTGGGCATTAACTCGTTCATCCATTAATCGTTAATTAACGAAGTTAAAATTTTGATTAACGGATTAACCTTTAAGTTAACTTTTAAAAATGTTAACGGACACGTTAAATCCGTTAATCCACGTTAAGTCCGTTAATCGTTAATCCAATGCCTACTATTTACCGCGCGGCGCGAAAAACAGGTTCAGACAAGAATGAGACAAGTGCCGTACGGCGCGTGCCGCGGGTGAAACAAAAACAGCTAGGTACGTATTAAAAAACTGCGAAGAAATTCGTTTCGTGTGATCATTTCATTATGCCGGTCGTACACTATGTGCGCGATAAGTTCAACCAACTTCGTTCAACTTTTTATATAACTCTTTCGTTGGATAAACGAATTTACAACCTCTTACACTAGTGCAGCAACTTACGTAATTCACGTTGAGCAACTAAAGTTGAACAGAATGCGTTTGGAACCCCGTACACATAATTGACCAACTTTCCCATATGTTGATTAACCCCGCACACCTAGTTGATCAACTCTTAAAACTTATTCCAGTGTTGAATAGCTCCGTACACCTAGTTGACCAACTTACTCAAATGTTGAATAACCTCGTTAATAAACTTGTTCGATTTTGACAGAAAAATTTTTTTTTCGAGTTGATCAACTGCGTTTTCGATATTGTTGCTCAACCAGTTGATGAACGAGTTGATACCTTCGTACATTTAACCAAGGATCACTCGTTGGGGAACGCGTTGAACGCACCACGATAAACAAAAAACTCAAACGTCAAACCTGAAATAATTTTGACTTCAGTTGGGTACATACATTTATTGTCGACGCACGCCTTCGCTTTAAAATATTCTTAAATTTGTTCCGTATGAGTATGATTTCCTTTAAGAAAAAAAAAAGTGGCTACCGCATTAAAAATATTAGAAAATGAACGCCAAAGGAAGAAAAAACAGCCAAGACGATTCTGGGTAGATGATTTTTTCTTGAGTCGCGAAGAAAATTGTTTTTTCAATGAAATATATGAGAAATTAAAGTCGATTGATCCCACCGCGCCCGTGAATTCGAATTCAAAGTTTAGGCAATTGCATTTTCGAGGAAATTTGAGACCAAGCCAATTCCCTGGCATCTCGATTTTTATAAGAGGGGCTCTTAATGTCCCATATATTGGGCTTTTCCTCAATTGCTGAAATCATTTGCAAAATTAATTCCGTGGTCCACTCTGATTTTTTATCACCTTCCATGACGAAAAACCAAAATAAACTACAGTTTGCAAGTTGCAACAACTGCAAGTTCAACCACGTAGACACATTTCACTGCAGCCAACGCAACGCAACACAATATTGTCAAGAAATTCCAAAGAAAATTAAAAAGTTGATCAACGCGTTGAACAAATAAAATGTGCAACACATTATCTTGAAAATGTTGCTCAACGTGTTGATCGAACATTTTCAAGGAGCAACACGAGCTCGTACACTACCCGTACACTTGTTGCACAATTCGTTGAGCAACGGCCAACAACTAGATCCAACCCGTTGGTTGAACAGAATTGAAGGCACCGTACATTCAAGTTGAATGCGTTGAATTCGAAATTTGTGCATTGATCGCCTAGTGGACGACCGGCATTACTTAGCGCCGGTGCTCAGAGCAAAAAAATATAAAAAATGCAATTTTTATCACATGTTAACGGATTAACGATTAACGTTAACTTGCGTTAATCCTTCCGAAATTTAACGCTTTAACGTTTAACAAAGCTAACTTTTTAGTAGCGGATTAACGAAGTTAACTGTTTGATTAACGGTGCCCAGCTATGCTTGTAAGTAAGAATTTTCTTCGTTCTTAGTGGTGGTACAAAACCTTCTTCAAATCTTAGTGTCTATCTATAGAACAAGTGGCAACACGATCGATTGATTTTACATCACTACTGTTGAGCTCGCGGGAAACTTTCTTTTTTATCTTCCCAGTCTTTACCTTTATTTTTCCTGTTTAAGGGCCAGTTATAGCTATCATTGAAATGCATCATTGAAAATTTTCATTCCCTTTTTTAAGACGAGTAAACAAACTGCAATGTCTTTAATTGGTACAAAAATGAAGGTAATGAATAGTAGAATTTTTTTACTCTATAAAATACAAAATTCTGATTTGAACTTTCTTTTAAATCCATTTTTATTATTTCACTGATAGAGATCAATTTCAATGAACATCTGATTTTTGTTTCTTTAATATTGAACACAATCGTTCCACTGAATGTGTTCGATTCTCTATCTATTCTCAAATGTGAGTTTTCCTTTCAATGATCAACTCTATGCTCAAATGCATATAATTGGTTGTAATCAGCCCCCGACAGGATCTTTTACTGAAACCAATTTTTCAATTACTGCTATAACTGGCTTGTCAAAAGAATAAAGTCAGCATTCCACTGATTTGTTCCAATGATGCATGTCAATGAAAGCTATAACTGGGGCCTAAAGGTTGTCATAATCGTAGGAAAATAGATGTTTAACAGGTAGATACATCTATTTGTAATTATTCTTTTGGGAGCTCCAAAATCCATGATGAAGTTTTTCAACCGACGAATTACATTGTTGGCATTTGTATAACGTACGAGTATGTATTTGTTTCCTCGCGAACTGATTATAAAGAGTCTCAAAATGGTCTAATATATGAAATGTAGCAACTGGTTTTCCGCCTGGTATGGGGTATATTTTGTCTGCTGGTTTTCCATTCTTGGTTTTGATAACAAACAATGCAAGCACGCTCCAATGTATTGTCTTATTTCGGAAAAAAAGTGAAATTCTGTTATTTTTGCTATCATTCTTTAAAAATCGAAATGGCCTTGCAGATCGTGGAAACGAATAGTAATTGCCTTCCGCTTACCCTTTGAAATAACATATTTCTTTTGCTCGCATTTCATCTTGTACAATATAGTATTATAAGAAGAAAATCTTTTACCAATCCTTTTTTATCTTTTTTATATAAAGAATGCATATTTTATGTTTTGTTTTGTAGGATTTCCATTTTAGTTTTCAAGTTCTCCTCATTATATTGTTTCAAAACTATTACGTTTTCGTAGGTTATCACTTCAAATAAACGATCTCTGAGAAGATTGAACCAACGACAAACTTGAGAATTTCTCGTTTACTATGCAATCAATTGAGCAGTTGGTTATTAAAATGGATTTTATATTTATAAATAGAAATCCAAATTGACTACAAACCCAAACAATTGATTAAATGGTATATGAAATAGAGTAAACTACCTAGTGACCGACACCCTTTCAGTTATGGTCACCTATCACTGTTTTTTTATTTTATTAAGGTTTCCTGTTGCTGGATACTGCCGAGGCTATTTTTAACGTGTTTAGACTGGCAAATGTCATAAGAAAAGACTTCAATTGATATTTTGTTGTCAATCATTGACGTGTAATAAAAGATGTACCCAAGTTGAGAACCCCAGTAAATCAAAAAAAACTTGTGAATTCCTTAAGAAACACTTGAGTATAAATCAGTATTTTATCAATTTATCCGTGTTTAACATGGGAAAGTGCATATTATTTCAAAACAATAATTAGTGGATCTATTTGTTAATGTTTTTCTTATTAAAATAATAAAATAACTTAATTTAACGTGGGGTGTTCATAACTCAAATGTAATGTTCAATAAATTCAGTGACCGACAGGGGTGTCTATTACTGGCGCGATTAGACGTTTTTGAGGATGTTAGTTACGGACATCATCGTTTTTGTTTTTCTTTTTTTCTGTCATTATTTACAAACCGCTTTTTATTTTGCTATACTGCCACGTTTTTTCAGGAATTTATCACAAAATGCCTGAGCTAAATTAATTTAAGAAGAAGATTTGTAAAATACATTTAAAAAAAAAGTTTACTTTCAGAAACTTCCATGGTACATGTGAAAAAACAGAAAAATACATTATACTAGTGATATTAACGTATTGATTAATTACAATATTTACATAAATATTTTTAATTCAGTAACTAACGATAACTAACATTCAAATTATATATATTAATTTTGTGACTATACAGTATTTTTTTTTTAAATTTGCAATATTACTAGTTGAAAACTGTTTAAGTACATATACATTTTTGTTTGCTTGTTTTTATTTAAATAATAATTTATCTTCATTTTATTCATAACTTCATAAGTACCTACCTTCTACATAAAAAGATTTTAAAAATAATATCCCCACATTAAGGGTTTGTAATTAAATGGATTTCTTGTGTACATAGGTAGTTGTATCTTTTTGTTTTTGTGCGTATTAATATTTATTTATCTTACATATTAGACAAAAATTATAGTATTTTGAAAAACCTTCCAAGTTGAATATATTCTGTTTTATTTCGGTATCAGTTTAGGGGAATTATCGGTTTAGGTGAAAGACAAATTAAAAACAGAAGTTTTCGCATTCATTTTTGACGAACCACAAGTTTTTATAAACCACAAATTTTGATAAAACCTATCAAAATCAAGTTCAAATTAAAAGATGAAAAAAAAAAAAAAAAACAAATACCACTTTGAAACAATCAGCGTTCAATAAAACGATAAAAGAACAGCAGGCGGAATGCTTGTAAGAGAAATAAATTTTACTGCTGGAATACAAAATAACCGACGCCGGATCGATTATTATCCGTACTACTAAGCAAGCCGCTTCGCTTCGAAATGAGTTAAATAAAATGAGTCAGGATTCATGGTATTCCCAATTGACAATTGAAATGTCAAATTAAAACTTTTATATATTCGATTTTAACATTTGGCGAGCTTATGTAAACTTGTTGCCGAAAACTCCTCTTATAGTTTAGTGTGAAAAGCTACAGAAAAAGGGTGTCCATAACTAGTATTTTACGGTTGTCGGTTACTGAAAAAAAGGTGTCCGTAACTAAAAAACTGGTAAGCTATTACGATTTTGTGTTTTATTTATTTTTAGAATTTCGTACAGATTTATTTCTTTTTATGTTGTAAAAGAAATTATTAACAGTTATAATAATATACAAAAATCATTAAAATCGATCCAGCGATAGAAAAGTTATGAATTTGCAAACTCAAAATTTCCCTTAAAGGTGTCGGTCACTGGGTGTCTTACTTATGTAATGTTTCTTAGTTGTGGGAAGTCCGAAATGACTTTTACTTTTCTTTTATAAGGGCCAATGCCCTTACTCTATATTTCAAATCCTAAGTAAGCTACTTTTCTCTTAAGAACCAGCATTTTGGAATGCTTGAAAAACTAAAATAAATGTTTCCTTTAAATCTGACCAATTCTTACCCGGTATGAGTATGTCGTCAAGATTTTATAACACCACCTTGATTTTGAAAGTTTAATTGTTGAGTCGTCAAATTTCGACAAAAAGTCTTGAATCTCCAGTCTTCTTTTTTAGTAATACGGGGCTGGTGTATGCGAACTCAGTATCTGCAACTATTCTTTGCTTTCAATACAAGAAAATGGTTTTGACTGACGTGGCTTACTTCCTGAAACTTCGATGACTCTCACTGTGAGGTTCTTACTACATCAGATTTCATTCGGCTCTAACGAAATGCATTCTAGAAAACTATTCTAAATTTCAAGGAGTTCCTTTACTGTTTTGTCTTGTACATCTCACTTTTTGTCAATATGAATCTATACGATTTCCTGACTTATGTTTTGTTTGTGCAATGAAAAATGTTTCTCCGATCGTCACTGGTCCTTTTGCAATGTTCTTCATTGGAAACAAGGTATTTTCGTCTTCCAAGGTCGCTCTAATGAAAGATATTGTTTCACTATAACTATTGTTTTTCCTTCCATATTGATGTGGTTCTTTTGTTTTTATCCAAAATAAAATCTGCAAACGTGTCTTGTTTAGGTTTTTTTTGAACATCAATGAGTTATCTTCCTTGACGTATGTATACTATTTCAGGCAGTTGTATGAAAGTGCGACCAACTATCACATCGCATGTTTGGAATTCATCTGGGACAACTCGAATCTTAACATCTTCAGCTTCCTCGAATTTTAGCGTAGCCCTTATAGTTCTTGTAAATTTGAAATAACTAACACCAATAAATTATATCGCTGAAATATTTCATCAACGCTGTTTTTTTTAACGTGATATGAATGCCATAATTATTTAAGTCGAGTGTTTTATTTTCGTAAAGTTAAAAAAAAAAAAAACAAAAAAATATTTTATAAATCACGAAAAAACATTGCGAATTCATCATTGCAGATGTAGACAAGGGAATCATTGGCGAATAAGAAGGTGATAGAAGCAAAAACTCATTTCATTTTGTGAACTGTATTTCTCAGAAATCAACCTACAACCCAATCAGTACAATAGCACAGGACATGATTTACGTTGTCATTCTCAACCAGTTCAAAGATTTTACAAAACCTTCCGTTTTGGACGAAAACACACTGAAGATTTCGAAGCATCACGAAGGTGCCAACCTTGTATTTTGCGAAAACGTTTGCTCTTCGACAGTGCCGCCGCTGGTTGTGCGTGCGCCCTTGTGCAAGAACCTTAGATTGCCGCCCCATATCTTGGGTGCCGGGTGTATATACGTTGAATAAGTGGAAGTTTTATTTATTCTCCATTTCGCAGTTGAAAAATTTAAGCAAACGTGCATTGTTGTTGTCGCGTTCCAATCTACATCAAATTCTTATAAAACGAACGTAGTCAGACTAGGATTTGGGGGGTCTTTCATGTAAATGAGTTTGAGAGTTTCTGTTATAGCATATACAATATTTGCATCCTCTTAAGATTATTTACTCTTTTTACTTGAGACTTATAGGTACTATGTATAAGGCAAGTTATGCATTCGTAGATTCGAGATTTTGATCAAAGTTGACATTACGATGATAGCGAAGACGAAAAAAAGTGGGTCTCGAAATTTTGTCCCCACACGTTTTTTTTCTTTTTTTTTTTACATTTTCAAAAAAAAAAATAGTTTGGATTTGGTAGATTTTTTAAAAACTTGATAAATAAAAGTTTCTTAATATAAAGAGAAAAAATGTATTACCTAATAATAACGATACCTACTCTACAAAAAAATGTTAAAAAATGGTTTTCGAAAATCGTACTTTTCTCGAAAACGTCTCCGAGAATCTTGATAATTTTTTTTTCTTATGATAAATTTTTACGTTCTATACCTAATAATTTAACAAAAAAAATTGAAATCAATATACTCGTATTACTGACTGTAACGACCATAGAACCATTTTGTTGATTTTTTAATTTCTCATTACCGGCTTCACGGATTTTAATAGATTATTTTTTAGATTAGATTTTTGCATAAACTAATATTTGCTTGCATCACATGGCATCCTATTCTTAGCTCCAGCTACTACTAAGATTTGTTTTAGTCATTTAATTGATGAACTTTATGTTTATGAACAGTTTTTTTTCTAATCGCATTAATTTTTTAAGTCTTTTACATAAGAGCAAGTTCTTGCGACTCAGTCGTGCATTTTAAGAGGAAACACAAAATTTGGCGATTGCGAATAATTTCCTTCAACAAAACCATTTTCAAATAAAATGCAAAGATTTGCGTTCCTAGCACAGTTTTTAATTTATGTATGTCAAATCAATCCTTTGGTAAAAATCAATAGTTTATAGCTTGACAGAAAGAAGACAAAGTAGTTTTTGATACTTTTAAAAGTTTTTGTTTTCACCTCTCTTTTTAAGACACTTAGGGCCATTAGCTGAAACGAAACTTAAGTATTTATGTTCAAGCTAAGCGCTTATGTTCTACTACATACATAAGAGTTTATGTGGAACATAAGTGTTTATGTTCTGTATCAGCAAATGGGCCTTAATCATTTACTTCCGGATCTGAAAGTATTATATATAATTTCTTGACATCTTAGGTATCCTTTGATGGAATTTGACATTTTGTGATTTGTGTGCGAACTATGTATATTTAGATATAAATAGAGTCTGAACTCTGAATGTCATTTGAAAGCTCAAATTCGAACGATCAATGAAACGTTAAATTTCTGGGTTATACTGATTTTGTTCAATCCGTTGACATTTAAGTTATTTATCAATTCAATTCTAAAATTAATTAAAAACTATTCGTAAATTCTTATTTAAAAACAAACATAAATATTTAGAGACACAAAACTTTTTTTCCTTTTACCTAAGACCCTGTCGCTGTTTTTTTTTTCCGTTGTAAAGGTGGTTTGTTTACATTTATTTACAATGTTTTAAATCATCTTCTATTAATTTTGTTCTAAAGTTACCAACTTAGATTTAAGATATTTAGCTATATCATTGCAATCAGAATATTGATACCGATTTATACAAAAATACGAGTAAATAGTAAAATTAATGTTTTCGAGACACTGTTTTCGTTTTATTTTATGGAAAATACATGGGGGCTGTAAATGTAAAAAAAAATCAAAATCCTTTTCGAGTTTATAAGTCTGAGATGAAGGTTGCGTGGAAAGCTATTTCCCAAGTGTCAATCTATGGCGACATGGCATTAAGCAGCTTAGACTACGACTGCAATCGAAGAGGTTATTTGTTGTGAGGTGCGACAGTCAGAAACAAAATATGAATAAAGATTAGTAGTAGACTGTGTGTGGGTACTACGTAGTGAACGGTCAAATGTAAACAGGTTCTAATAACTTAAGGAAAAATTTGGAGCATGCTATAATTGTTGAGTTAGATCGATCTCTTAATTTTCCGCCCCTAGACGTTGGCGCCCTTGTGCGCCGCACATTTTGCACATATGGTAGCGGCGGCCCTGCTCTTCGAAACTTCAAAGTTTCCGACGCTTCATGGATAGTAGGATACAAGTATTTGGTCTGATATTTTGCCACTTGTTATGTTAGGACTTAGAACCACAATCAAGCATGATCTCAATGTATTTCAGCTAAAATGCCTTACGGTACAACTATCAAGCTACCCGGTGACGTTCTAGACCATAGAACAAAAATCTTAATTCTGATTTCGTTAATGATGCACCTTATACTGCCCATCATATGATTGCACATGCAAATTTAATTGAAGACAATATATCAAATTATGTACATAAATACTATTCTATATAATACATGTCAAATATTCCTTCCGAAATGAAGAATTATTCCCGCGCAAATTATCATATAAAAGAAACCTTAAATTGTT
Source organism: Philhelius festivus (assembly GCA_963931855.1). Taxonomy (NCBI): domain Eukaryota; kingdom Metazoa; phylum Arthropoda; class Insecta; order Diptera; family Syrphidae; genus Philhelius; species Philhelius festivus. The sequence continues at coordinate 94,581,144 of OZ007555.1, forward strand.
AACCTATTATCTTTTAAGTCGTTGAATATTAAATAAAGTTCCTGAATTTCTTAAGTATATAATAAGATTTCTCTAATTATATCAGTTAAAGATCTCCAGAAATAAATGAACAATTTAAACCCAATTGGAACGTCAAATTATTCCGAAAGCAAGTCATGTCAACAATCCGAAATTGTCGTTCGTACACAAGTAAATCTATGAGATGACCCTGTAGGAATTCATAGTTTTGTCCAAAGCTTGAAAGACTTTTGACATAGACACTCAAGGGAAACGGAAGAAAATCGACCGAGTCAGAGTTGCACATGTACCTTAAAGCTTCACTAAGATGAGGAATAATCAACGAATGCAACATCTTCAGCACGTCAAAGAGACACATACAACCAAAATAAACCACGCAATCAAAGAACTTTAGTCACCCGATACAGAAGAAAAGTAAAATTCGTAAAAAGTTATAATCCTTTTTCGCTGAGTCGATTGCTGGTGATGTGGCACCTCTAAACATTTTCACTATAAGTTTATTCTTATCATATTGTTCATAGTAATTCATTAATACCTTTTATCTATTTAAATTTCCAAATTCTCTTTGCTTTTCATTTTACTATTTTTCCTTTTAAAATTCATATTAATCAAATCTTCTTATACTTTTCAATAAGTAAAATTAACTAATTATTTTTCTGTTAATTTTAATTATAAGATTATAACGTATGTACATATATGTAAAGAAAATGTATTGCCTTTAATTTAATTGATCAGCCTGTGAATCTGCTAAACTTCAACATGATGGACTTGATAACATGTGCAATTGATTGTCAAGCTTGGAATTGCTAAAATTATTTATAAATAAAAAATCATAATTAATTCACATTAAATGTCGTTTCGTTTCTTTGATAACAGGTAATATTTTTATTTATTATATATTATTATTTAAAGTAAGAATTTGTAAATAGATAATAAACAAAAAAATCTTTGATTACTCAGATTTGTGTTAAATTATTGGTTCACCTTTTCCAATCAAGAAATAACCTTATATATACCTACTCGTATAATTATTTATCATTGGCTATTGAAATACAACTTTCAGTTATTCCTTTTAAGTCTGGTTTTTGGTTGCTGACTCTAGGTAAGTAAATGGCTGAGTTCGTTATTGTAAAACTTCCGCAGTCCTGCTGAAATTGCGTTCATAATTGTAAGTAAACAGCAATAACTCCTCCTGAGCATGACTGTCAAGTTGACATTTGTTTTTTTTTTATGTTGCTGGATTTGCAGCGAAATGACAGTAGAGAAAATATAAGTCATTTTGTATTAAATTGATTTCCGCCGGAAAGGATGAATTCTTATTTTTTGGAATATGCCTAAATAACATTCTAAAGGTTTTCGTAATCAAAAACATTTACCTCTCTCTTCTGTTTTTTAATTTTTTTATTTCTCTGTCCCATGTTTTTAAAAACAGTTAGGTACATCTTTAAGACTGAGAACAATAAACTTTAAAATAATTAATAAAATGTATTAGAAAATAAATAATGATTTTTAAAAAATAGCTTATGTATCTATATATTCCTCAGTTTTTGCTATTTTAACAATTCTGATTGATGACAGCACACATGCATTACTAAGAGTGTTCATAAAAGTATTTGGGACATATCTAAGTTAGGACATGGGCAATGAAGCTTGCAATTATGAACTCGGCCTATCTCAAATATGTTTGTTGATAAATAACAGCTTTTTATCAATTTAATTTTTTTGCTTAAGTCATTTTTTTAGTTAATTTTTCCCGAATTCAACACTTTCGTCTATAATACTCTGTATTCCTTATGGTCATGATTAATATACACACATGAAATCGGAGGTCATTCTGGTTTTAATTTCTTCGCTACTACCATAGGAACTGTAATGAAAAAACTTGTATTTTTATGAGAAACAAATTTAAATTTTTACCTTTTTTAGTATCGTTATCTATTTAAGTTTATTCATTGGTTTGATCAAGAATGCCAGAAAGGTCGTAAGATTTCATTTGCATTGTTGAGAAATTTTAGAAATTCTGCCCAAAGTATATCCAGAACAAACTCGTACTTAGAAGTCAACAGTAAATATAAAGAGCTATGCAAAAGTAAAAAGAGAAAATATGAAGAACAACAAGCATGGAGATTAGTGTCCTGCAAAAATGCATCTGACTTTTGGAAACTTGCATGGGAATTGAATGGGAAACAACCAATTATCCACACAAAAATTTGTGCAAATACGCTTTTTGCACAGTTCAAGGATCTACTGAATCCCGAAACAATTCAAACAAATTGGCATTATGCGATACCTCGAATTAAAAACGAAATTTTGGATCCCGAGTTTAGTTTGCAAAAACTGGAACAAGCGCTATAGACACTCAAAGATGGGTAAGCGGCGGGTTCTAATGGCATTTCAGTTGAGCTGTACAAATACGGAAACGTCACACTTAATCAACATCTGATATTATTATTTAATAAAGTTTTTGAGGGTAATCTCTCGGTAGAAGAATTCAAGAAGGCTATAATATTCCCAATACAAAAAAAAAGGATCCTTGGTGGAGGCAGCGAACTACAAAGGAATTTCTTTTCTCAACTCAACTTACAAGATTCTTACAACAATGTTACATAAGGCTGAAAACACACCGGATAAAGCAAAACATGTTTTTTGGTTTCGTGAAACAAGAGAACATTGTTTCTTATGAGACTAAACACACCAAAGAAAACAAAAAAAACACATGTTTTTGTTTTGAAGTGTTACGATGGTGGTTGTCGAAAATACATGCTATTGTATACGAGCAAAACACACCGAATGCAACAAAACTGTTTCGAACAAGGGTCGTTGACGATAATTGCATACTTTCTTATAGCGTAACGCACACCAAATGAAACAAAACATAAAAACAAAAGCAAAACAGAAAAACATGTTTCGTTGCCAATAGCTGAGCTACTGCTTTTTGCAAAACAAAATTTTGATTCCGTTCTTTTTATTTTCTTCTTTCGTTGCACCTTACAGATTTATTTGCTTCTACGTTTACTCTGTGCGCAAATTTAAAATAAATATGAACGTAGATGGAGAAAAGTTAATTTTTTTAATTGAGGCAAGAAGCCCTATCTATAAATATAAAGATAAGGACAGGCCAATAAACTTACTATTGATAAGCTGTGGATTGCTCCTTCCTACTATGACATTATTTGAAGATTGGCAAGATTAAAAGCTTTTCTCTTTTATTATAAATAACACCATAATGTCTGTTTTGTAAACACAAAATTGTTATTTGTGTTTACTTGCCGTAGAGTTATAATCTTTCAGCCGGAGTTAAGCTTTTACGATAGTTCGTATTTTGTTTCATTTCAACGCATACCAAACGAAACAAAAACACAAAACGTTTTGTTTTTTTTTTATTCTGTTTCGCTTGGTGTGTGTTCAAATAAAAAATTTTTTTTTGACTATCGAATAAAAAACGTTTTGCTTTATCCGGTGTGTTTTCACCCTTAGTCCAAATGCGTTTCGCCCAGGCCCGACACAGTTAGGCTCATCAGTTAGATGCTGTCGTAACTTTCTAAGGCGCCATATATTAATTGGTTGTTATAAACACAAATAAAATTTACAACAAGAGTGCAATGTAAATTATATTTTTCTTGAGAAATTTTGTTAAATTTAGACACCTAGAAAATAACGCCCGTAGTTTGACTATTTTGATTGAATCAAAAGTTATAGTTATGTTTCATGAGCATTATATACATATTCTAATATAATAGTACACGCGCTCAAAAGAATCAAAATTCGACTGTCTACTAGCATAAAGCGTTGCCTACAAAACCGACCACAAGTTGCAGTCCACAGGAAAACCTGGGCTTCCAGATTACCATTCATACGTAGAAATGTAGTTTTTCAGACGTTTGTATCGTGTTTGTCTTATGAACTCTCAGAATGCGTTCAGACGCATGTCATTTTAAATTAATTTAAGTACGATTACAGGGACCGGAGTATTATACAATAATTTCTAGTTAAAAGTGAAAGAAACTGACATCCATGTCCATAACAGTACACCTAATTTTTTTAATCAAAATCGTTAGAGCCGTTTTCGAGATAAATCTGATTTTACATTAGAGGTGTATGGGGGGTACCATTAGTTTTGGAGCTAAAAAAAATTCAATTTCCCCTCTAAGGCCTCGGCCACGCAGTAAGCGGCTGCGCGGCTAAGCGGCTGAGTGGCTAGCGGCCGAGTGGCAGCTCTAAGCGACGTATGGCCAGGCACTGAGCGACTGCTTTTGAGCGATTAGTAAATCTGGTCGAGATTGCACACACGAAATTAACAACTCAATGTTTACTTTGGCCATCTTTACTTCTTGCCGCTCAGAACATTACTAAAAATTAAAACAGGTTTGGTTGCTGAGCGGCGCCGCTTAGCCGCTCAGAATTTTGTTTCGCCGCTCGCTCATAGCGTGGCCGCTTCTATGTGATTTCACATGTTTTATATTTTTTTTTCCGCTCAGCCGCTCAGCCGCTTACTGCGTGGCCGCGGCCTAAGGAATCATCCAAGACTTTTAAGTGCTGAGTTTGAAAAAAATACCCAATGTAGGCTTTAGATCGAGGTACAGACAGGCTGACATACGGAATTGCCGGACCCACTTTTTTCGTCTTCGCTATCATCGTAATGTCAACTTTGATCAAAATCTAGAATTCGATTTTTTTTCCAAATGCAGGACTTGCCTAAAACTTTTCAAATAAACAGAATTTTAAAAATCATATTGCATTTTTTTTGTTTTCGCACAGTTTACCTTAAAAATAGCTAAAGTTGTGAATTTCAGTTGCTCAGAGTTTACGCTTTCACGAAATTAGAAGTTAGCACTTAACTTCTAGACAATTGTTAGGTACATACTTCACAAAACAAATAAAATTGTTATATGTACATAACTGAAAAATAAAACGTTTAATATAACTCAAGTTCGTTAGTCAGATATTTTGATGGACAAGGAACCATCACTTAGAAAATCATTGCTGATTGAAGGGTCTTAGGTTTTTTTTTTTTTTTATATCATGCTTATCTAAAGTTTATTTAATTTAAAAGCTAACACTGTAAGATAAATTTTATAAGCTAGGGATAGTTTATGATATTAAATTGTTTCAAATTAAATAAGTAACTATGAAAAGAAAATCAAAGGAATGAATCTTATATATTTCATACTACTATTTAAATAACTAATGAAAAACAATATTTAAATTCAAAAGTTGTGATTAATTTTTTACTGAAATACTGATGATTAAAATTAAAAAGTTTTTTGGAGAATTAACAAAATTGAAAAGAAAACTACATATATGATTAATTGTTTGTCACGGTTTGTTAGCTTAGAATTCCTTGTACATTTTCATATTTTCACCCAAAAGAAATAAAATGCACGACTGGGTCGCACAAACTTGTTCCTATGTAATAAACTAGGAATTTTAAAAACAAATGTTATTGGAGAAAACTGTTCATAAGGATAAAATTAATTTTTTAAATTCTTTTAGTAGTAAGACCAAAAACAGAATGCTATGCAAATATGAATTAATGCAAGAACAAAAATTATAAGTCGTTGTAGTGATTTCTTAAAAAAAAAGCTTTTATATACAAACTTTTTAAAAGATTTTTAAGAAAAAATTTTGGTACGCCAATTTAAAGTTTTTATTATTGTTCGAATACAAATTAAATTTACAAAAAAAAATATTGAGCCGTTTCTGAGATATCGAATTTTCAAAATAAGAAAAAAATTATTTTGTTTTTCAAAAATTCAAACAATATTTATTTTAAAGTTTTGAAATGCATTGTGTTTTAGACTTTTTAGAAGCCTCTCTATAAAAAATTTCATTAAGATCCGTTATGTGGATAATGAGAAATTCAAAAATCGAAAAAATGTTTCTATGGTAGGTACAAGCTGTAATATCTCAATATCAAAACTTTTTTATTAAATTAAAGATCGTAAAAATTAATTGAAAGAAAAAAAAATTTATCAAAATTCTAAGTGCCGTTTTCGAGAAAAATACGATTTTTGAAAACCATTTTTTTTTTTTAATTTTTTAGCATTTGTATATACCTTTATTTTTAAGTAAAATAAAATATGCTGAGATTAACGTTTCTTGCAAAAAATTACACATACGTTTTTCAACATGTTTGTTTTCGAAATAAAAAACGAAACCAATTTCTTATACCTATCAAAGGGCACGGTAGTACCCAACCAAGTTCTGGCACCACACCCTTTTTACAGGAACAAACTCAGGCGATTTTTGACCCCTCTCTATCTTCAGTACCAATGAAGTCAGAAACTTAAAATTCCGAGTATTTGCTAAGCTAGTCAGGCACAGCCGTCTCACCAAATTTCATTTTCTTAGCATATGCGGTTCCTGAGATATAAGGCCTCAAAAATCACAAAAACAGTAACTGACTGACTGACAGATCATCAAAATTATGGAGCACTTCCCGACATCGTAGAATCTTGTAATTTTGCACAACGGTAGGTCTTGTCATGCAAGCGTTGAAAAAAATTTGAGGTTTCCCATTCAGGGGGCGTGGTATCCGCCCACTTTCTCTGAATTGGTGTTGGTTGAATAGAGCACTTCCGACTGCTGTAAAACGATGAAATTTGGTAAAGCGGTAAGGCTTAAATTGCGTATAAAGGACTAAAATAAAAATTGAGTTTTTTCATTCAGGGGTGTGGTATCCGCCCACTTTCTCCGAATTGGTGTTGGTTGAATGGAGCACGTCCGACTGCTGTAAAACGATGAAATTTGGTAAAACGGTAGGGCTTAAATTGCGTATAAAGGACCAAAAATAAAAATTGAGGTTTTTCAATTGCAGTAAAACAATGAAATTAGGTAGACCGGTAGGGTTCAATTTGTATATAAAGGATTTTATTTATTTATTTATTTGGTAGAGAAGTATAGCTTAATGTACATTTAAAGCGAAAAATAGAAAATCTAAGATTTAACATTCGAAGTGTCATTTTATTGTCATTCAGTCATTCATTCAGAACTTTTCTTAAAACTAGAGTGCTTGATTTGGTACTCTATGTTATGTTAACATGAAGGAAACAAGAAAACATTTGCATACCTGAAAAAATTATGAGTTTACATAAAAAAAAACGGTTGTTTGTACTGTCGTACAAAACTCAAGTCTTCGAAAACCTTATGCTCGATTTAAAACTTGGTAGTTAAAAGATTTTTAATACAATGAGAAAAAAATCATTTTATCTAAAAATATAGGTAAGCTCCATAAATGTTAAAAAAGGGTTTTCCAAAATCATGTTTTTCCCGAAAACGGCACATAGAGTTTTGCTGAAATTTTCTCTTTCGATTAATTTTTACGATCTATAATTCAATTTAAAAAAAAAAATCAAATTAAGTTATTACTGGGTATGCATACCTACCACAGAACCCATCTTTCGAATTTGTACTATCGGTATAAGGGATTTCAATGACATTTTTTATATACAAGCTTCTAAGAGCTTGAAAAACATTGTATTTTAAAACTTAAAACATTTTTTTTAAATGCGATATCTCAAAAACGGATCCATATTTTTTTAAATGCATTAATTTTTTGTATAGTAATAAAAATTTTAAGTTGGCGATTCAAATTTTTTTTAAATGTTTTAAAAATATTGTATATAAATCCTTATTTTTACTTGCAATATAAGTACTATAATACAAGTTTTACATTTGGGAAAAAATCGAAATCGAGATTTTGATTTAAGTTGAAATAAGGATGATAGATAACATGAAAAAAGTGCCTCCGACAATTCCATCTGTATGTATGTCTGTAGGTCTGTATATCTGTACCTCGACATACAGCCTAAACATTTAAACAACTCGAGCTATTTTCTTCAAACTTGGTACTTTAGGGTCTTCGGTGATTCTCTATCACAGCGATTTTGATAAAAACTAAAATGCACGAGTGGGTCGGACTAACTTGCTCTTATCTAATAGACTAGGAATTTTAAAAATGAATGTTATTAGAAAAAACTGTTCACACGCATAAAATTTATTTTTTAAACTCTTTTAATAGTGATAGGTAAAAACAGAATGCCATATGATTTCTTAAGCAAAAATGAATTTATGGAAGAACAGAAATTATAAGACGTTGTATTGGTTTCTTAAATAATTAACTTTTATATACTAAATATTTTTCAAACTTTTTTTGGAAGTTTATCTATAAATATTATTTCATTAAAATCCTCTATGCCAATAATGAGATATTAAAAATTAAAAAAAAGTACTTTCAGTGATATCTCAAACAAATGTTTACTTGCGATATAGGTACTATAGGGCAAGTTTAGGTGTGATATTATGGATGTGGACTACATTTTGGTAAAAAAAATTTTTTGGGGGAAATGTTATTGACGTGAATTTCGAATTTCTCATCAACGGCTCTAACGATTTTAACCAAAATTTTTATCCAGGAGCTCCTTTGCATTTGAAAAAATACGATTTTAATTTTTTTTCGAAAAAATAGTTTTTAGATTAAAAAAAAAATAATACATTTTTTTTTTCAAAATTCAGTATCTTGATACTGATACACGATTAAATTTTTAAATTACGTTTTAAAATGTATTTTATTGAATACTAACAATTTGCATATCAATTTTTTTTATAAAAATTTTAAGGAAAATTTAGCGCACAAAAACCATGTTTTAGTATGTCTGTACCTCTCCCTACAGCCTAAACCACTAGACCAATGTTCCTCAATTCCGGCAGTTAAGGGTCTTCGGTGATTCCCTAGAGGGGAAATTGAATCTTCTTAGCTCCAAAACTAACGGTACTCCCCATACACCCGTATTGCAAAATCATATTTATCTTGAAAACGGCTCTAACGATTTTGATAAAAATAAAATGCACGACTGGATCGCACGAACTTGCTCTTATGTAAAAGTACTTTGAAATTTAAGATACATTTTATAAATATAAAACATGGATTTAATCAGATAATAATGTTCAAATACATTACATTGCCGTCTGGTTTCCGGAAAAGTATGAATTTATGCAAATAAACTTTAAAAAATCGTTTTATTATTAAATAAATTTTTTATATAAGAAATTTCTCTAAAATTTTTCAAGAAAAAAATGTGGGATGCGAATTTTAAGTATTAAATAATATTGATTTTAGGAAATAATTTCAAAAAAAAATCGTTCATAGGTTTTGAAGATATTGATTTAAAAAAAAAATGTTTTAAAAAAATCCCAACAAATATTTTTTCGAATATTTTTATATGCAATATTATTTTAAACTTAAGGGGACTCCTGCTCAAAATTTTGGGTTAAGATCCTTAGAGCCGTTAATGAGAAAGTCGAAGATAAAAAAATAGCCTATGTTCATAATATCACACCTAATTTTTTTTTTTATCAAAATCGTTAGAGCCGTTTTCGAGATAAATAAGATTTTGCATTACGGGTGTATACAGTTAGTTTTGGAGCTAAAAAAAAAATTTCAATTTTTCCTCTAGGGAATCACCGAAGACCCTTAACTACCGAGTTTGAAGAAAATACCTCCGGTAGTTTAGTCTATAGTTCGAGATACAGACATACAGACACACTGAAACATGTTTTTTGTGTACTAAATTTTCCCTAAAATTTTTATAAAAAAAATTGATATGCATATTGTTAGTATTTAATAAAATACATTTTAAAACGTATTTTAAAAATTTAATCGTGTATCGGTTTTCAAGATATTGAATTTTCAAAAAAAAATTGTTATTATTTTTTTAAAAATCCAAAAACTATTTTTTCGAAAAAAATTTTAGTTTATATTTTTTCAAATGTAAAGCAGCTCCTGTATAAAATTTTTTGTTAAAATCGTTAGAGCCGTTGGTGAGAAATTCGAAAATCAAAAAAAAACGGTTCTATGACAGGTACCCCTAATAACATTTCCCCCCAAATTTTTTTTTGACCAAAATATAGTCCATTTCCATAATATCACACTTAATTTTTTTTTCATCAAAATCGTTAGGGCCGTTTTCGAGATAAATAAGACTTTGCCTTACGGGTGTATGGGCGGTGTATCTTGGAGCTAAAAAAAAACTACCCTTAACTACCGAGTTTGAAGAAAATACCTCCGGTAGTTTAGGCTGTAGTTCGAGATACAGACATACAGACATACAGAAATACAGACAGACAGACGGAATTGTCGGACCCACTTTTTTCGTCTTCGCTATCATCGTAATGTCAACTTTGATCAAAATCTCGAGTTCGATTTTTTTTCCAAATGCAGAACTTGCCCTATAGTATCTACCTATATCGCAAGTAAAAATATGAGTGATATTATTGACATGGACTACATTTTTGTAAAAAAAAAATGTTATTAATGATACATGTCATAAGACAGTTTTTTAGATTTTCGACTTTCTCATTAACGGCTCTAACTATTTTAACCAAAAAATTACGCCAGGAGCCCCTTAAGTTTAAAATAATATTGTATATAAAAATACACGAAAAATATTTGTTTTGTTTTTTGAAAAAAAAAATTACAATTTATTTTTTTGAAAATTCAATATCTTGAAAACGTGTGAACGATTATTTTTTATGAAATTATTTCCTAAAATCTAAATAACTAAGCACTTAAAATTGGCATCCCAAATTTTCTTCTAGAAAAATAAATAAATTAAAAAAAATAATAAAAAATTACTTTAATAAAACGATTTTTAAACTTTACTTGCGTAAATTCATACTTTTCCGGAAATCAGACGGCAATTCCATGCATTTGAACATTTTTATCTCATGAAATCTATGTTTTATATTTCTGTGGCAACGAGGAATAACAGCATAAGGCGACTTATGTATGTCGAAAATAAGTTTTTGATACCATCCGATGCGCAATATTCCGTCTGCCATATTTTTTTGGTATTTTTATCTCAAACGGTTAAAGAATTACAGACAAAAGAAAAAGAGGTCTTGTACCTGATTTGTATTGCAACCTAAAATTCAAATCGCTCTACTGAAAAGTAGCAAAAACTGACTTATGTCGTTTTTCCTTGTTACCACACCCGTATTTACAATGCCCCAGAAACGAAGATTTGGCTGATGGGTCCGTCTGGTGATGTCCAATTGCGTGGCCCCTCCGTCATATGGTTGATGTTTCTTTGTTCTCAGCGACATCGGCAGCTACAGCCGCAGTAGTCTCGGCCGAATGACTAGTCCGGTGGCGGCCACGCCCGTAATTGTCTTGCGCAGGAATATTTGCCAAGTTGGCAAATTAGGAAACTGACGCTATTCTATAATAGAAAAGGATATTTTTCATTTTTTTTCTGAAAATTTCACAATAAAAATAAGTACACACAAGTAAATATATCTGATAGAATTTAAATCAGTTGGAAATCGATAAATGTCGAACCCCCAGTTTCACAGTGGGAGTTTAAACCCCACTTTTGGTTTAAACTTCAGTTCAACAATAAATTTGGTTTGACAATCCTTGAACAGAGTTCATTCTGTAGTTTAAGTTAAACGACACTATTCTTTCAATTTGAAATTTTTTTCCCTTTCATAGGTAACAACTGAAACAAAAAAAACTATCCTTGATTGTTTTTTCTTTGAATCAGATAGATAGATAGATATAGATAGATAGATAGAAAGAGAAAACAATAACAATTTAGATAAGACTTTGAAACCGGACGAGTAGAACTTCAAATTTAAACTCCAGTTCAGGTTCAGCAGAACTTAAGCTTAAGCTCTCACTGCGAAACTGGGGGTTAATGTTGTTAAAACGAGTTTTTAAAATGTATTACTTGAAGAAGAGCGTATTCATGCTCGAAACGTCGCTTAACCAAAAATATCTTGTTTTATTGACCTAGAGCCTAGATCCTGCACAAACTATTCTCTACAATAAATTTGAGAGGTCCCCAATTATTCCTACTTAAACAGATATCGGTAAAAGTGAAATGTACAACCTAGCTGTATAATTTGTCCAAGAGTTTTAGGTTGAATGGTTGTTGAGAATTCGATCAGACTAAAAACATAAATGTTAAAAAAAGAGCCAAGTTCTTCTATATAAAAACCTTTGTGTAACAAGTCAGCCGTGAAAAATTCTGAGATCTAAAAGTACGCCAACTTCTTACTTCATGAAGGTTTAATACCGAATATTTAAAGTAGAATAGTATTGAAACAGCTGCAATGTAATAGAGAAATTTTATTATTTAATGATTACTGACTAAAATTTAATGGGTTCAATTTTTACTTTTGGTCCTTTATATGCAATTTTAGCCCTACCGTTCTACCAAATTTCATTCTTCTACTGCAATCGGAAGTGTGCCATATATAAATTACATCAGTTCTGAGGAAGTGGGCGGATACCACGCCTCTGAATGGAAAACCTCAAATTTTATATTTTGTTCTTTATATGCAATTTAAGCCCTACCGTTTTACCAAATTTCATCGTTTTACAGCAGTCGGAAGTTCTCCATTCAACCAACAACATTCTGGTGAAAGTGAGCGGATACCACGCCCCCCGAATGGAAAAACTCAAATTTTGTTCAACGCTTGCATGACAAGACCTAGACAAGACCTTAGCAAATATTCGGAATTTTAAGTTTCTGACTTCATTGTTACTGGAGATAGAGAGGGGTCAAAAATCGATTGAGTTTGTTCCTGTAAAAAGGGTGTAGTGTCAGAACTTGGCTGGGCCCGTGACCTTTGATTTGTTTATAACTACAATTAATAAGCAGTGATAATTTCGAGCCTCATACACCCCGTCTGAAATCACTAAATCAGACGAAATGTAAGTTGGTTTTATGTAAACACTTCCTGATTCAATATCAACTGTCAGTGAACAAAAAGATTTACTTATTTTTGGAATTTCTAATGTCGATTGTAATCCGCGGTCTTTGATGATATCGATTTGAATCACACAATGGAAATAATTGTGAAATTCAAAAATTAAAAAAGTAATGGGTTCTTTCGTGAAGAGTTCAGGTTACCGCATTAAACGAATTTAGTGTCAAAAATTGTTTTATATTTTAACTGGCTTATGAATGAATATAGAATGAACTACACTTAGACACATAAAAGACCTATTACTGCCAGTGCCTATTAACAACTTTAATGGACTGTTGATGCTTTTAAGGTTTAAATAAGTTATAGTGAAAATTAGCATCATTAACTTCTGCTCCATTTAAACAATTCAATTCACTCGAATCATGTAAATACTGGTTGTACTAAGTTGTTTTTTGTCTCGTTCCAGTCGATGGAAGTACAATACATTATTATCACTTCATTTGCTGGACCCAGTATTCACTTCGACAAATCAAAACTTTTAAACTCTGCAAGTTTGCCTATAGTTTTTTATTTTTCTAAATCTAACTCAAAAAAATGAATCTTGTCTTTTTATTTTACTTGACATAACCCAATAAGTAAACTTATAACAAGAAACTATTTTATTTTTTTTTTATTTTATAAATCTTTTTAAATAAGTATAAGGTACTAGACATAGATATATTTATTTTGTTAATTTTCTTAAATATTCGGTGACCACACGTTTTACATTCAGAGATTTGATAATTATTATATTTCTACCGAAACATTATCTTAATGTAATTGATATTGAATAAAAAAAAACAGGAATTAACAAATTTTTGAAAAAAAACCTTCATTTGATTGTCCAGTACTAAGCACCAATTCTTATAATTACAACTTGAATATTAAAATATGTTTTTAATAATTTTTCTTATTTAAGTTTGCATCTTGCATGGTTAGTAAATGAAAATGAATACTAAGAAAGTGAAGTTGATTGAAGTTATTTTTTTTAGATGTAATGCGGTGTTTTCTTTTTGTATTAAAACTATAGAGCAAATGTTTTTTGTTTGTATTTGCTTTTGGTTTAGTCTTTAGGTAGATGCTCGTAGTGATTCGTTTATGTATTTAAATTTGTATTACAACTTAAATATTTGAAATGTTTGTTTCATCTTCTGAACGGAAATCAAGTTTTTTGGTTTAGTTGTATATACAAATGTTTCGAGTCTTTTAGGATGAAATCTTGGATGTTTGTAGAAGCTACTAAAATTTGTATTTTTCATTTTATTATAAATCCCGATTTAAATTATATACCGACTGCGCCTGCTATTTTTGCTTACTTTAATTCAGCGGCCAGTTATCCTTGGATAGATTACATATATGTTTACCTTATTTCCGCAGCGAGAAATCAAAACAGGTAAAGAAGTTTTTTTAGTATGACCTTTTCACTGTCATATCCAAAATATAACTTATTTTCTAACTTACATTTTATCGAGAAACTTCACCTTGTTTATCATTAGCAATTTTAATTGCAATTATAGTAAAATAGTACATCTACATAATCTTTCTGTTGCTAACTTGACTTTTCGAAGATCGAATATTTAATCCTAATTATATTAGTTTACAGTCCGGAAATGTATGTTGCAAAGGTTTTATTATACATATTATATATGTAACTAGTGCAATATCGTTATCTTGATAGAACCAAAACAATCAACTTGGATGATGGGTGAAGTAATTTAAGATTGTCCTGGACCTTTCTACTATAGTGATTGCCTTGATCATATCTTCTTCCAGCCACGTTTGTCGTTATTTTTTTGGGTTTTTTAGAATTTGATGCTATGATGTTATACTATAAGATGAAAAAATTAAATCCACTTAAAACCATGCATCAAGTTTGGCCACTGGTCCATATTTTCAACACCTGGGATAATATAAAATACTTAATTACCCTCATTCAAAATTTTAATTTCATTATAATAAAATGCAACACATAACCACTTAAAATTTATCTTACTTAATTTCCGTTTAAGAATCCTTAATCAAACTCCCAGAAAAAATTACATCAAAAACGGATAAATGTTACCAAAGTTACTAACAGTTGAGTGCCTACTTTGTTTAATTTAGAAAATATTGCGGTGGGCCATATTAGCAACGTTGGCCATATTTGCAAATTGCGACACTTAGTTATTCTTTCAAATTCTAAGTTTTATTTTATATTTTTGTTGGTCATCATAACAAATTACCAATTGTAAATTAAAAAGGACGTGCATAATTTTATGTACATAAATAAACAAACATTTATTTTTTTCAAAAATAAAAAAAATACTGTTTTTCAGGTTCCTTGAATAAATAATCAGGCACGAGTACGATAACTTGGCCGCCAAGATTTGATAACGTGTTTTTGTAGAGGGGTCAAAAACAAGCAATTTTTACTATTGTCTATCTCCCCCCGTTTAGGAGGTAGGGGCACTTTTAGAAAAAATAATTTAAATTGAAAAAAAAATATTAAAAAACAACGGCAACACAAATTTTGATAAAAAACGTGAAAAAAAAGTTTAGACCGATTGTTCTCAAAATTTTGAAATGAAATTGTAAATAAGCTTATATGCGTTTCATGTAACTATCAGTTCTTAATCGAACACAGAAAACCGCATGGTTCTATGTTTTCTAGTTTTTGAAAAAATTGAAATTAACTAAAACTACTTTTCTATAAAATGTTTGATATTTTTTGCTTGCTTACATAAATAATTCAGTGCTAGCTTCCAACATTACAATATATAAACAGTAAAGTATGCAACCACCCTGCTTGGGCACACTACAGGATTTGGGGTAGTCGCGAGGTTGGGTGCATGCAAAGTTTCTTTTGCATTCACAGAATCTGTATTTAAAAAAATTCAAATTTATTCTATTTATCCAATGTCCACTAAATACATATAAAATACAATAAACGATCTTGAAAACCAAAACAAACTTCCGACCATGTTCACCAATACATGGCACTATTTTTCTATCGAAAATATGCCTAGAAAGGAAATATGTATAAGGACGACTGGGGTTCGCAAATAATAGAGTTTTTGTCAGATGTAAAAAAAGTTTACCCTTGTTATACCGATGGTGATATATGTGAGGGTTTACAGTTAAAAGACATCGATCCTCCCACCCTTCAGAGCGAAAATTTAGAAAGTGTTTTACCGCCAAAACATCCTCGGCTTCCCACCATAAAAGAGTAACTCAACGAACTCGACAGTTATACGAGTAGTACGGGAGATGGCTTTATTGACGAGACTTACACACCTTTTTAATACATTTTGACCATTTTTAACTAACTATGACTGACTAACTCCTGACTAACTGACAAAATAACTGACCCAGATGCAATTCTACCTCCTCATGGTGCATTCTGGGTAACGCTAAATGAATTGTGGTACTGAACTAACAAAGATTCATTATGTTTATTAACATTAATCCTTCAAATGGAATCACCGTCACCACCAAAAATCAAAAAAAGTACTTTTGGTAATTTTCGATTTTCTCAAAAACTAGAAGACATAGAACCATGCGGTTTTTTGTTTTCGATTAAGAACTGATATTTACATGGAACACATATAAGTTAATTTACAATTTCATTTCAAAATTTTGAAAAGAATCGGTCTAAACTTTTTTTTTATCAAAATTTGGACTTTAAATGCGAATTTCTCAAAAACCATTGACATAAGTAATTTAATTTAAATGCACGATTATAGAAAACAAATTTCCAGCCTTCAAATGCAGTATAGCACTTTATTGTAAGTGTTGCCGTTGTTTTTAAATATTTTTTTTTCAATTTAAATCATTTTTTCTAAAAGTGCCCCTACCTTCTAAACGGGGGGAGATAGACCCCCCCTCCCATAGTAAAAAGTGCTTGTTTTTGACCCTTCTACAAAAACCCGTTATCAAATCTTGGCGGCAAAGTTATCGTACTCTCCCCAATAATCATTATTTGGAAAGATTTCTGCAGTATTTTTTTCAACAAAAATATTTTTGTTTTCTAAATAATAACTTGATTTAAGTAAAGGAAAATGTTTCTGATCACAAAAAAACTTAAATATTATTTCTTCCATTGTTTCTTAGAAAATAACTAAAAATCACTTCCTACACCTACCTATAATATTATTTATTGATATCTTACTTGGCAACAAATCTTATGCTTCACATTTAGCATCCTTTGGTTTAATAGTTAGTGTATTGGACTGTCAAGCAGAGGTCATGGCAATGACAAATTTGTTTTTCAGGGGTGTACTGCCTCTTGCGAGGAAGTGACACATACCTACTCTAAGAGTATCTCTTGTCATGAAAAATGCTGCTCATTAACCATATGGAAAGGACAGAAAAATTATAAGCCCCATTCAATCCTGCTAACGCGCAAGAATGGTTGAGAGTTGTAAGTCACTACATTAAGGCTCTTTTAGAGCAGTAATTATTATTTTTAAACGTTCATCGAGAACTGTGAACATCTTTACCGGCCCCTTGTACCTATAGGCTAATGGGGTTAAATGATATCTACTGTTTATTGAATTCACGTCACGGCTACTATTATATTAAGCACAGCTAGTAGAAAGAGTTCAAACTTTTCTTATAACGTGAAGCTGACTATTAGATATAAAATGTTATAACATTTTTTTAATTAGTAGAATGTTAAAAAATAATCTTGTATGATACTAGCTTAATGCTACGATTTTCCATATTTGTATCGAATTGTCTCGTTCTAAATTCTTGAGATTCCTTGCCATTTTAAAATTTAAAAAAAGCACTTCTTTCTTAGTTTTTTGCAGGTTCATTCAGAAACAATATATTAAAAAACATGAAAAATTAGCACCATATACATACTACTTACCTACCAAATTGTTAACTGATATCATACTAAGACTTACACTGGGCAAACAATTTTAGAATTTTACCTACCCGTTCCCATTGGAAAGCACGTTTATCAGTGTAGGTACAATATATTTATTTCCGGATACCTATGTATATCTGTTAAGTAACCGAATTAATTTTTTGATTTGGAGTAAAGAATTACCTACACAGATAGATTCGCAGGCTCTTGTAAATATACAATCTATCTGCCCAGTTTATCTTTTAAATGTCGAGCTAACTCCTTTTTATTAAAGTTTGACATTTATAAATGTTAAAAAGGTGTGTTTGCTTAGAGTTTTTGCACGAGCTATCAGTTTCTTGCGTGTTCAGCTGTAATTTACTAAAAAAAAATAGCTTTCCACTACCTAAGTACCTACTTGTTAAAAAGTATGTAGTTAAAATTTGCAAAAAGCTAGTAAGTAGGTACCTAGATGAACTGTTTTAATACCTACTAGCCAAATGTAAAGTAGCATCATGCAATTCATGATAACTTAGCGTTAAATACCTATATTAAAATTTTACGCTTTTGTTATCTTACCTACATTAATAGATTCACAATTATTTTTCAATTTCGAGACGAACAACTCATAAAAACACCTTGCTGCCTGGATTTAGTATTTGCCTATACGAACAATAAAATAATATCCACTCTTTTGTCCATCGAAAAAAAAAATAAAGATCAATAATACATCAGTCCACAAAGCACTGCGTTTTTATTTTACACAACTCAAAACTGAACAACGCACGACGACATTCGTACCCACTTGATGCAGGGCTGTCAGAGGGGAAGCCCAAAATATACTACACTGAAACTGAAAAGTGCATACGTGTCCGCAATCTATCACACCACCAAAGGCCACGAATTTGTTGCTGAATGCTGGTGCTTCGAGCATCTTTTGTTGTGGCAGCACAACCGGTGAACGCGTTGCACTACTTAACAAATATTTTTCCACAAATTTAAATGCATGCCTAGCAGTTGCATGCCGGTATTTTTCATTTGCAAAAAAAAAAAAAACATACGAAAGTGAGTACCTCGCGGAAGGTTAGTTCCATACTTTTTTATCAAGAATCAAATAATACCTACATACCTAATATATCTGTGTTGTGTGTAACATAATACAGACTCGTCAGTAGCGATGCGATATGATGCGTATTTAGCTTATTTATTTAAAAAAAAAGTATTTAAGTTATTAATTAAACCGACCACAATCCTGCTACCGACCCTCAAGTTGAGCTGCCGAAGTCGAATTTAAAAATTGCACCCAAAGTGCGTGCAAAAGCTCTTTTTCATTGAAAAAGTGCAGTTGTGTTGTGATTTTTTATATTAAAAACGAAAATATTGTCCGTAACCGTAAGTGGCTTCCTCTCCCACAGTTTCCTTCGGTTTTAGTATTGGTGTTGACAAATATTATGGACTAGCTGTTCTGTTGGCTCGCAAAAAGGGGAAACCTCATAGAGTATAATAAGAGTCTATTTGGATAGAAAATACGATTAAAAAAGTGCTTGTAAGTTGTAACATACACCCAAGCAATCACAAAACTTGAATTACAGATACTCGTAGTCTGAACGAAGACAATAGGGAGCGCGAAGAGAAACCTACAACACTAGAACAGCATAAAGTGCACAAAAAACTGCAACAGGAGGAGAATCGAAAAAAAGTGAAAAAACGTAGATAAATATGAGAAAAATGAGAACATACGAAGAGCCGAAGAATAAATGAAACGGAGAAACTGAAAAAAACTCGCAAAAAACTTGGGGTTGGTTGTTGGACTAGTGTGCGTTTTGGGACGGGGGCAAATACAAGGTTACACTTCGCTTCTTGCTATATGTAATGTATATAATACTTTTAGTTATTGAATCGCTCTAAAATTGTTTGGAACTAAAAATATATACACTCAACCTATGATTTTTAATTCCTTACCAACATCTATTGCATGTTTTTGTCCTGATTATCGTTTTTGCCTTGTGTTTCATCCTACATTGTTATAATTTTGTACCTAGAGCAATTTTTATATACCTACATATACCTACATCCTGAAAAATGACTTCCAAGTTTGGTGAATCAAACTTCGAAAATACCTTTTAGATGCGCTAAATTAAAGATAATTAATATTCAACTTTGCAAAATTGTTTTTATTTGTTTGATGTTTGTCGAAAATTCGCGAAAACACGGTTTCATTCAAAATTTAACTGCTTTTGACATTGAATGTGGCGCGACGATAAAATTTTCAGTTTGCGTCTAGTGTAAGAGTGAGACAAATAGTGAAAAAAATGAATAACCAACACATTTTTATCACTGCACTGTGTGTTGAGATGCGAACCTGTAAGATAATTTGTGTTTGAAAGTTTGTTTGTATTTGTTTTTTGTGTGGATGACAACAATTTTGTTTGTTAACACTGAACTTTAATCTCTTACCAACAGTATTAATTTTTATTTTTTATTTATCAACTTACCAAAAAAAAAATAAAAATAGCTGCCACCAATAAAATGAAAGCCACAGCAGTAAGGCAAATTTGAATCAAATAATACCGCTACAGATTTGTTTTGTTTCGGAAGTGTGTCAATGACGTGAACTGTTTTTGTTTTTGACGTTCAAAAGAGTTAAGTGTTAAATTTTTGCTCAAAAATTATTTTTGCAATCATTGTCTTCTTTTTTCTGTTTTCATTAAATGGTTAAATGTGTCATACATAAGTAACCGCCTCACCCACTGACGCTACTTTTCGTGTTCTACAAGGATAAATTACATACCTACATTGTTTAATTGTGTGAGTATGTTTATAATTTATATATGCATATAGGTAGTGTATGTTGCTACGTATTATTCTTAAAATAACCAATTTTTTCTATAGAAGTGACAACACTCAAAACACACCTAAAAATCAAACCTTTTGAAACTTGAGAAAAAAAATCTTTTTGGTTTAATTAAATAAAAAAATTAAATTAAATATTTATATTCTTTTATCAGTATCTACGACATCGTACATTATAACTGTGCTCTTTTATTTTTATTTTCTGGATTAAAAAAAAATATTATTAAAGTAGGTAGGTATACCTACATTCTAAGTGGTTAGTATCACAAAAAGTACCAAAAGTCCTAACTTATCAAAACCTTTCAAGCTCAAAACACAACAGAAATGAAGAATCGGCAAACGGGCAAAATCAGAATTTATTTGAAAGAATACCTACCTGGGAAAATATGCTTGCTTCGTGTTTTGTGTACGTAATTCTTAGTAGAGATGCACATGCTTTTCCACATCAAAAAGAATAACCACCATGCATATACTCGAATGTGCATGTATTTTGTACATGCAATGTATTTCAGTTGTGAAAATATCTATAGAAATATAATAAGTTTGTCTGCACTATTTTTTTTATTATAATATTTTGTCTCGAAGGTCTGAAGGGTACATTTTTTGTACACGTACGCAACAGACGCAAACACCTAGTAAGCTTTATACCTACACACACTAGAAAAATGTGCCCCAATAGAACTTTGTGTGCAATGTGCGTTCTTGATATACTTTATTATTTTATTATGAAATTATCAATAGGCCTTTGTATTAAGTACCTAAAACTCGATAGGTCAAAATTTGCAATTTTTCAGGAAACGATTGTCCGCAATCAACTTTTATATTTTGTCGTTCGGTTAAAATAATAGGTAATATATACATACATATAGGTATCTCCGGAAAACACTAAAATTATTTTTTCCAGATTGAAAAAAAAACTAAATCTTCGCCCTATAATACATACCTATTGATTTGACGTTAATATATATACATATGTATGTCACATTTCGTTTTGCTTGTTTTCGACCGCTCTTTTTTTTGCAAAAAAATTCATTGATTTTATGATACTTGGGAAAGTGAAAAATTAGCGTAGGTAAGAAAAAATTAACAGGCTTAAAAATTGGATGTCGGAAGACCCCAACAAAATATCAACTTTATTCAAAAGCAGCTATAAATATAGGTTTGTATTTGTAGGTATATTTTCTAAAAGTAAAGTCCGAAGTTTTTGTTTTTATTAACATGGGCTAAGGTAGATCAAAGTAGGCCTTTTCTTCAACCCCCAAAAATTATGTCAACATACCTATACATAGATAGACCCATAATAAAGATCGATTTTGTTCTTAGAATATACCCAAGAATTATATCCAAAAATAACTTTACGAATTAGGGGACACTCCAAATAATAGTAGATATACATAGGTATCAGGTACGAGGTGTAACTTTTTCGGTACCGGAAGCACGACGTTAATTAAAAAAAAATTCCAGTCAAATCATACCTATCACTGATTTCAGTTAGGAACATAAAAGAAGTAGCTATTTTAACATAATCTCTATATAAAAAGGTACCTAAATCCTTTTAGATCAAATATAATTTTTGGAAAAATTATCTTTGATTTGGTCATACAAATTAGTTTTGGCTTGCATTTCTTATACTACCTTACCTTTTTTCAATCACGATGAGGGATAAACTTGATAATTTTTGTTGCCTACATTTGATGTAGGTTATTACAGGAAAAGTATGTAGTTATTATCGCCCAATAAAAAAGAACACCTTGAATTCAGGGCGATTTGATTTCAAACGATTTGAAAAGACAACACACAAAACTTATACCTATACTGCTTTTTGAATATTGTTGCACTCAAAATTTGTTCAACCCGTAATTATTTAATTCTGTAACTAACGTTGTTCAAACGGTAATATTAAGATATTTTACTTTAAATTTGGGATCGGGTTTGAGTTAATCAGGCGATATAGAAGAATGTTCAACCGTTGTGCATTAAAAGTTTTTATGGTATGAGAAAATTGGTCATAAGTTAATCAGTTACTTACTTAATTTACTTTATGTACTTAAAAATATAAAAGATTATACATGGTGATCATACCTTTCTTCCAGACGAACGATTTGAATATAAACAAATTCTCTGAAAAAAAGATCTTAATATATACAGGGTGTCCGGTAATTCGTGTGCCATACTTTGGGATGTGATTCTTGGTCATATTCTAAGAAAAAAATTGTTATACACTAAAGTCTGATTTTGAACTTTGACATCACTTTTTGACGATTTAAAAAAAGGCTAACTTTGGTGTACCCTGACCCATGTTAAGGTCAATTTCTTTGTCAGTACTAATAGTAAGTACCTCATTTTAGATCTTTTAAGTAGAAATACTAACCTTTAAAACTACGTTTAAATTGAGCTGATATGTTTTTAGGGTTGCTAGATATTCAATTTTAAATGGTATTCAATTTTTCTTGCCCGAGCTCTAACGATTAACCAAAAATTTTCACCAGGAGCCCCCTTAAGTTTAAAATAATATTGCTTATAAAAATATTCGAAAAAATATTTTTTTTTTGTTTTTTGAAAAGCAATATCTTGAAAACGTGTGAACGATTATTTTTTTAAATTATTTCCTAAAATCTATACTACTAGGCACTTAAAATTGGCATCCCTGATTTTGTTCTAGAAAAAATTGAAAGAAATTTGCTATATAAAAAATTACTTTAATAAAACGATTTTTAAACTTTATTTACGTAAATTCATACTTTTCCGTAAATAAGACGGCAGTTCCATGCATTTGAGCATTTTTATTTCATTAAATCCATGTTTTATATTTATAAAATGTATTTTAAATTCCAAAGTACTTTTACATAAGACCAAGTTCGTGCGATCCAGTCGTGAATTTTATTTTTCGAGCGATGGACATTTTTTGTCTACTCACTTGGAGGTAACGGTAAAATTGTTGTTAAAAGCATTGATAAGGTAAGGACTTATAGACACACAAACTCTACAGTAAAATGCTTTGCTTCGACAATGTTTACCAATGAAGTATTTTTAAGACAAAATTTTAATTAAATCTTGGGTGGGCCCTATTTTGTTTTGAGTAGTTTATACATATATGTACAGTGTTGGACAAAACTAAAGCACGAACAAATATCACATTGGAAACATACGAATAAAAAGTGAAAACACTCGTGATACTTTTATATTTTTTATTTTTTTCTTAAACACAACATATTATTCTATATTTTACAGCTTTTAATTTGATTTTAAATCTTAACATATTTCTAAAAAATAAAAATAGTTAAAAACTCTTTAAAAGTAGCTGGACAAAACTAAAGCACATGTACCCTATTTCTGTTTATAGTTATCGAATTTTACCGTTTACTTCTTAAATGCTAGTACCTTCACTTGTTATTTTGTCAATCATGTTCTTTCTAGGCAAAACAAAAAAAAGTTAATAGCGGATCTTTGATGGTGCTGAAATAAAAATTGTTAAAATGGTGCGGAATAAATATACCAACAAATTAAAAGAAAAAATAGTGTCCGACTTTCAAAGCAGTAAATCAATTACATTTATTGGCAATAAATGTGGTATAAGCCATACGGTTATTTCTCAGATAATAGCTCGATTTCGTGCTCGGAGTGGTGTTCAAACAGTGCACAATGGTGGTAGACCTCGAAAAACCGCGTCGCATTGCGATAAAAGAATAATGAGGTTAATCAAAAAGAACCCTTATATTACCTCTAAAAAAATTAAAAAAAAGAACTAGACATACTCGTATAAATCTCTTGCAGAACGATCCGGCGAAGAGCGGTTGATAGCGGCTGGAAAACTCATCGTGCTGTAAAAAAACCATTTATTTCCCTTAAAAATAGACGTGCAAGATTAGAATTTTCCAAAACGCAACTTTGCTAGACTAGTGAAAAATGGAAAACGGTTATATTCTCGGATTTTTAAAAGGATCGGACGGATTTCGTACGGTATGAAGACCGAAAGATGAACGCCTCAATACTCGATTCACCAGCGCCACTGTCAAGCACGGTGGCGGGGAGAACATTATTGTCTGGGGATGTTTTTCCAGTCAAGGGATCGGGCCACTTCATACAATAAGTGGTAATGGATTGTTTCATGTACCAGGAAAGCCTTCAAAACGTTATGCTTTCGTATTCGGAGGAGAATATGCCGCTGCGATGGATCTTCCAACATGACTACGATCCGAAACACATCACTAAATTAGTGAATGATTGGCTTTTTGGCTTAATGAGGATAATATTATGGTTATGAAGTAGCCAGCACAATCCCCATGGAGAATCTATGGGAAATTGTAGATCAGAGGATTGATCGAACAAAATGTAACAATTTTGACTCGCTACTACAACAAGTACAAAATGCCTGGGAAAAGATCCCTATATAAATAATTGACAATCTCATTGCCTCCATGCCTTGTCGATGTGATGCAATCATCAAAAATAATGGTTATGCCACCAAATACTACCATTATAACTTTTTTTTTATTTAGTGCTTTAGTTTTGTCCAGCTACTTTTTAATAAGTTTTGAACTATTTTTATTTTTTAGAAATATGTTAAGATTTAAAATTAAATTAAAAGCTGTAAAATGTAGAGTAATATGTTGTGATTAAGAAAAAATAAAAATTATAAAAGTATCACGAGTGTTTTCACTTTTTATTCGTATGTTTCTAAAGTGATATTTTTGTGCTTTAGTTTTGTCCAACACTGTATATACAGTGGTGGACACAAATTTAGCACACTGAGATGGGTACTACCATATTTTTAATTTTCTCTCTTGTTTTGTTCCAAGCAACGGTACATTTTGAACTAATATATATGACGAAAAATCAGAGAAAACAAAACTGTACATTTTCATATGCAATCCAATTACGAGTACATAGTGAAAAAATCGTTGATAGTTTGTCATTTGCATTGTTTTTGGTTGGACATTAATTTAGCACGTGTACAAATTTTGGTTATTTTTTTTAATTTGTGGGTTTTTAAGAGAACAAAATTATTTTCGAGGTAATTTTACATCTTTTTAATGTTGTATATTCAAATAAAATTTAAAAAAAACATTAAATACTCGTGGCAAAAAGGCAATGGTGTTCTGAGGACAAAAGGAGTCTTATCATTAAGATGAAGTCAAAGGGTCGTACATTAACGGAGACTTCTGAGCTCCTAGAATGATCCAGGAAGATGACCTACAATGCTCTTAGACATTTTGAAAAGTATGGAGTGCCAAAACATGTAAAACAAGCCCCTCGCACACGAAAGACAACAAAGAGGGAATATAAAGTCATTTACATGTTATCAACCAAGGATCCATTTAAGACCTCTAGTGCCATTTGAAAGAATTAATGGAGAATTACAATGTCAACGTATCCTCAAGAACCGTGAGACGACGCCTAAATAAAAAAAATTTGAGAGGGTGCATTGCACAAAGAAAACCATTGGTTTCGAAAAAAAAAAAAATGAAGGCTAGATTAGAGTTTGCCAAATTACATCTAGGTAAACCACTAAATTTCTGGAAAAATGTACTTTAAAGCGATGAATTAAGGTTCTGTTGATTCGGATCAGATGGAAAAAAATATGTGTGGCGTCCACAAAACAAGGAACATGATCCAAAATACACCATTAAGACGGTGAAGCACGGTGGTGGAAACGTGATGGTCTGGGCTGCCTTTTCTCGGCACGGTGTTGGTCCAATAGTGAAGATAGACTCCAAAATGGACCAGCACCTGTACAAAGATATTATCTTGAACCATATGATACCATATGCCGAAGATAATTTGCCGGTTTTATGGCGCTTCATGCACGACAATGACCCTCAGCACACTTCAATACTAGTGAAAAGTGCCTTAGAGGTCAATCGAGTGAATGTTTTAAAGTGGCCTGCTCAATCACCCGATCTGAACCCGATCGAAAATTTGTGGAATGACGTTGAGCAACACATTGAAAAACAAAAATCGAAAAATTTCACAGATTTGTGACAAGAGATACAGAATGCTTGGTATTCAATACCTAAGCAACGCTTTGAGGCCTTATACGAGAGCTTGCCAAGAAGACTCAATTCAGTATTTAAGAACAAAGGATTTCCAACAAAATATTAAAGAAAATATAGTTTTAGTAACGGTTTGTAACATAACTAAGCAAATTTATTGAAATGTGCTAAATTCATGTCCAGACAAAATAGAAAGTTTTCTGTTATTTTTTCATTTTTTCTTTCAGATATAAAAAATATAAGATTGTATTTTGGAAAAATATACTTATATGCGTAAATAATGTAAATAACATAAAAATGAAAATATTGAAATTGAAACAAATTTTGTAAATAAAGTTTAATTTTTTCTTTTATTAATGTGCTAAATTCTTGTCCACCACTGTATATATAAGGGTAAATATAATTTTGATTTTAAAAGTTTTCTTCAATTATGAATTTTCTATAACGTAGTGCAGTAAAAACTTATACTTAGCAACTCGTCACCATTCAGCCAGCTTTTCTTAAAATACCTTATCTGAAACTCCTTCAAAACAAGACATATCTTCTCGCGTCTTCATATTGCAGAGCTTACAAGGTATTGGAAGATCAGATCTGTGTGGTGTACAGGGTGTCCCTTAATTCGTACAAAATATTTTAGAGCGTAGTTCTTGGGTATGTTCTAAGAAAAAAATCGTTATACAGTGAATGTCTAGTCTCCAATTTTTATATCAAATATCGGGGATTTGAGAAGTCATATTTTGGTGTTTTTTTTTAAATAAAGAGATTTTCTGATTTTGGACGCTTTTCTAACAACAGTTGACAACATAAGTGGTTTTCCGAGAATGTTTCAATGTTTTTTAAAATAGCATAACGCATTTAAGATGTGCTCGTTTATTTGTTTACCTGTCAAAATCTTGAAATCCTTTCCCGATTCCTTAAAAGTTCTCAAAAAGTGTAAGGTTTGGGCTACGAAGGCCTGTTTGGATCTAACAAAAATGGTACAAAAGATTAGATAACGAAATTAATTCATCAGTTTAATTTTTACCGCCAAGGCAATACAATACAAATACATGTCGAAGGCTTCGAGAAACGGGAGCAGTCTCAAATATACGACCTAACGCGAGGAGGCGTAATTGGAAAGAATTTAATCGGCCCTTCAAACTCCCCTCAAGCTGAATTCTACAAACAATCTGAAGTTTTTGCACAATGATTTAGCAGGACATTCCACTTATGCAATTAGCTTCATCATTTTTCCAACAGGATGGCGCTCCAGCCTACTATGGACGTGAGTTAAAGAATTGGTTAGATGAAGAGTACGGTAATCGTTGAATAGGAATGTATGGACCGGTTCACTGGCCTGCAAGATCTTCTAACCTTACAGTATTGGATTTCTTTGTATGGTGAAAATTGAAATAACTTGTTTATTCAACCGAATTAGTAAATTAAGGTGAATTAGAAGAACGTGTTGTCGAAGCGTCATCAAAAGTGAAGCAGCTATCATCATTAAATATTCGCAGTGCAATCCAAAAACGGGCTCTAGCATGCTGACAAAACCAAGATCACTTTGAACACGTGTTATAACTGTTTTAGTACACACATAAGAAAAAAATATCTAAACACACAAAATCATTTTTTGTTCATATAGCTTTTGGAGCTTAAACAAATTTAAATTTAAATTTTTCATGTATCGTTTATGTTTTCCCAAGTATCATAAAATCTATGAGATTTTTCGCAAACTTGTCGTTGAGTTTAATTTTTATTATTATTACTTTCATTCAAAAAAAAGTAAAACGGTATGTTTATTACGCATTTTCTGGAGAAAATTGCCCAAATTCCAAAAATTGACATGGGCAGGAAAAATGGAACATGCTAGAAACTAGATATCTGAAGTCCAATAAAGCATATCAAATTTGTTTAAACACAATTACTTGTATTTTTTCTAAAAATAGAGGTCTAAATGAAGTTTCTATCATTAGTACCAACAGCGCAATTAACATTTACATGGGTCAGGGTACACCAAAATAAACCTTTTCTTATATCCCCGATATATGATATAAAAATTGAAAATGGGCCCTTACTGTAAAACAATTTTATTTTTTATTAGAATATACCCAAGAACCTTGCCCTAAAATATTACGCACGAATTAAGGGACATCCTGTTTAGTACATAGGTATACGTATTGTTTCCACGGTTGTATTCAAAGTGACTGTAAAAGCATCTAAACAACTAGGATTTGGCTTCAGCTACATTTGTGTCATTGACACTGCTATAGAGTGGAATAAACTTTGCTTTGCACTATGTTCGATGTAGTTGCTCTTGATGCAGCATTCCTCTACAGCAAAGAGCGTTCGGTTTGCTTCGGATAATTTTTCGTCGAAGTGCCTCTTTATGTACAGGTTTAAAGTTATAAGAATATGCCAAGGTATTTAGCTTCGCCATTGAAAGTCGATTTCGTTTCTTGAAAGTCTGGCCCCACCAACTCTGAAAACCATCATTTTGGATTTTTGTAAATTCACTACTAGATTCCAGTGTTTGCAGCAATTTTTTAACCTATGCATCTTTAGTTGCATTCCATTAACCGTGTCAGCAAAGAAGATTATATCATCTGCGTACATAAGTGGAGGGTTCGTTCCTGGTCAAATTTGTATTTCGCCTCTGACTGCATCCGTTATGTCATTTATGTTTTAGATCCCTTGTTGTTTGTAATTCGTCTGATAGAACAGCTCCATCCCATACGCTTCCTGTGTTCATATTAAACAACGCTCTCAGAACAATAATGATCTTACTGGACAGTCCTATCTCAAATAATTTGTAGAAAAGGGCATCTCGCATAATAATCGAAGGCTGCACGGAAGTCAACAAAGAAAGCTTATAATGTATTCTTTTTGTTTAAGTATCAGCAATATTGTAAATTGAAAATATATGGTCTTCTGTTGAATAGTTTGGTTTAATTGATTTCTTGATGCTGTCAGGAACTGCTGCACGTTCGAAAATTCGGTTGAATTCAATGGCTATTGATGAAAAGCAGTAGCTTTCTTAACAGCTTTCCAGAAATGGGCGGAACAACTAGTCTAGTACTATTGATGACTTATATGACTATATATATATTTCTTCTGCCTTTTTCATGTAACGCTCTTTTTTGAAACTCTATTCATTCTCCACGGTGGACTCTGAGGGTTAGAGTTTTTAATTATGTTTCTTAGTGAATTCATGTATACTTGAATATTCGAATTATTGAGCTTTTTAAGTTCCTCTGTTAATTTCCTTTCGTAAGTCAGTCTGTTTTTTTCTTTTCAGTGTAGTTTCGGGTCAAGGTTTAGTTGTTTTGCACTATCAGATATTTCCGATACATGCGTTACATGCCTTATAAAGGTGAATTCTAGGGACATGTCTTCGGAGAATGTCCTGATTACCATCTTAAAATCTCTTGAAATATTATTCCAAACTCCAGACGTAAAGCAGTTGTCTATTAGAGAAGAAGCTGTATGATGTGATGTTCTGAATTTTCAGTTGGTTTGAGAAAGAGAGTCATTTTGACCTTGTTCCTATTATAGAAATGGAATTTTATTAATTTACATTTAAAGTAAATACATACATACATATATAGATATACGATTGGGAGTTTCAAATTTATAATTCTGTGCTATATATATTTTTTGAATTGCCTTTCGAAAGCATTTATATACTATGTTAAAGGTAAAGGTAGTAGCAGCTTTGTATATAAAACTTATAGTACTATCAAGAAGACGAAAGATTGTGGCGACATCTTAAGGCTAGGAACTGCAATTGCTAGATTTGTCTTTGCTTAATTTAATAATAAAATATTCTCTTTTTTACTACTTGTATTGTATGTTATCCTATTCTCCACTGTAAAATCGTGCGCTAATTTCTGCGCCACCACCAGGCTAGCGTTCGCAATACAAAATCACGCTCCATGATAATACTATAGGTTATATATATGTATAAAGGTAGTAGGTCTGGACATCACATCGACATGAAAAATATTTTTTCTTCGTCTGACTTACTGAAAATTTTACGGTAGTTATTACCACATATCTTGGAATCTCCACAACCAATTATTAGAATTTCCTTCAGACAAAATTTCAAAACCTACATAAATGTACATATGCATGTATAGAACAATACATGTACATACTATTTGTGTTCCGACATTCTTATAAAAAAAAAGAACTATTTTCAGAATAGTAAAGTAAGAATTATATGGTTTATATCCTATGTCCACCTCAATTAATTGTCAATTTCATGTATCTGTTTCCTACTTGTTGTTGTTTTTTTGTTTAATAAAAGACAATCATGTACAATATCACCAAAAAAAATGAAAAAAATGAAAATTGAAGGTTTAATAACACAAGATGTTTGACAAGTCTATTTCTTACTTCTTCGCTAAACCACCTTCAATTGGTATATTAATTCAGAACTTACTGATAAAAGTTCTTAACCGTCTTTAATAATTTTGATTATAGCGTTTGGGAATATCGAATAAAGTTAATGAAACAAAATTCAAAAATATATGTACATACATACATATGTGTGTATATTGTGTAAAAATAAAAAAAATCATAAAAATGACGTACATATTTATAAGGTAAATCGATTGTCTTTCTGTGTATTAAACTTATTTCTTTTCATACTAACCGAAGATAATGAGTTTTTTTTTAAATTGTAGATAATAGTAGTTCTTATACATATGTATAAAAGCATTGGCGCAAAATATTAAACAATTTAGCGATATGTTAAAGCCATTTTATGATTTGTGAGCTAATTATTTTAAAAGTAAAAATTTTTGATATACATATGGTCACGGCCACGAGAAATGAAACCAAGCCACAAGTTTTTTTTTTAGAATTTACCGCTACTATGCTCATTTTTGAAAGAATATATCTCATACTAATGGTTGATATCATTATCAACAGCAAAAACATTTTTGGTGTGTCCTAAGCCACACTTAAAATTAGCTTGTTTGATCTCTTCACACGGAAATTCAAGTACTTGAAAAAAGGTAATATAAATTACCTTTTATATTTTCTTGTTTACCTTCAACTATACATTTTATGGAAAAGTCTTACTTTAACTAAATAACTCGTTTTTTTGGTAAAAAAATATTCAAACTTGTAAATTTTACAAAACAAAAGCGCTCTACTTTCGTGTAACGTTATAAGACCAAATTTCTTAAAAGTTTTCTTACTTATGATATGAAAGTTTTAGAAACTGAACTTTTAGAATTTTATTGAGTATTTTGTATTTATTTAATAAAACTATTAAAAAATCATTCAAATTAAGCTACCATTTTTATTTAAACAATATTGAAAGACGTGTAACGTTATAAGACATTTTCTGCTGAAACCAATAAAGATGAAGTTATGTACCTAACTTTTGAAACTCTATTGACTTTAGGTGACCTTGAGTAGGGCTGAAGGTAATAAGAAATACTTCAATATTCATTCGACTCATTTCCACTCTACAGAGTTTCTGAAACACAGTTTTATCAAACGTGAATAATCAGAAACATTCAATAAACACGATCGCCAAGATCTACCTTATTATCAAAGCAAATCGAAGTAAAAATGTTTGCTTATGTTTTATTTTTATAAAGAAAAAAAAAACCACATTACTTAAAAGAGTTGTCTAACGTGTTTAAAATTAGGAAAAAGTTAGACGAAGTCTCCAAGCTAAACGACTGCGTTAAGCAGAGCCGGATTTATTCCTTAAGGTACTAGTACGGTCTAGAATTCCAAAAAAACGCATGATTTTTGGGAACTTTTTTCTCGGAAACCTTATTAGATATTAACATATTTTTTTTTTAAATAATGAATACATGCGTCAAGAATACAAAAAAAAATTGTTTTTTTAATTTTCGAATTTGGCCGAATTATAGAGAGCACCAACGTCGACTCATCAAAAATCACATTGTCCCATGGCGGACAGTTAATCTCCGGATCTACTGAACCGATTTTCAAAAAATTTGTCGCAACTTTATTGTTTTTATGTTTTCCAAGACAATTTACCACAATTTGACCAAAAAGTTCTGAACAAAAAAATGGTGACCCAAAAATGGCCAACAAAATTGCCAAAAAAATTTTTTTCAAAGCTTGACGTTTTTGTTTTGTTTTTGACTTTTTAAACAAATTGTGGTACTCGTAAATTGTCTCCTAAGAAACCTTCCTTTAAATAACCCACTTTGTTTTTTTGTTTCAGTTCCCTTATAATTCGCATTATTTTATTCGTTTTTCATATTTGATGGGCATACTAGTTTTACTCAATCACATGTTGTTAGTGTTATGCCTGAACAACATGCAATGAGCAAACTAGCAACCCATTGATGACAACTTTATAAGGTTTTATAATGGAATTAACAAGACATAAACGACAGCAGGGATCGAACCTGTGATATTGAGGTTGACAGGCGAGCACACAACCATCGTGCCACGGCCACCCTAAGGTTTCCGAGAAAAAAAATTCCCAAAACTCGTGCGTTTTTTTGGCATTCTAGACTGTACTAGTACTTTAAACGAGCACTGTTTAAAATTTTGCGCCACCTTGTTTATTTCTGTTTTTTATTTCAATGAAAATTTTCAATCGCGCGTTTTTGTAACAGACAATTTGAGGCATACTAAAGATACCATTATCCCGTATTTGTATACAAACTTCTTTAACACTTCCAAGTAAGTTGAAAGTTTTTAAAATTTGGAGCGATTCGACCATCTTCCCACTTCAAAAACAAATTCTTTGCAGCCTTCTGTCTTTGAATCCAAATTTAGGATAAAATTTTCTTAAAACTATTTTGCCACTTCCCATGGCAAAGGATGTGTTGAAGGAATTGGTGCCAACAATTTAAAAAAAAAAAAGATTAAATAAACCTGCATTTGAGTTTAATAATATTAAACTAAAACAAGACAAAAATAAGGTCGTGCGAAAGCACGTACGGGCTCGAGACTGTATTGTCAAAAACGCATCCCATTTTGTGCAAACTCTTAGCCGCACTTCTTCAACAATTTACGTTGAAGAAGTCCACAACTATGACATCTTGAAAATTAATAAAACTTTGAAGTCATCAGCCATTTTAATAATGGCAAAATAAAAACTTACTATACTTCAAGATTGGGATATAGTATTTATTTTCTTTGTTTATTTATATTTTAATGTTATCACAAATGAAGTACTTACCTTATAATAAATAAATTAACTTTGTTCTATTTGTTCCCATTTTTCATACAGAAATTCGAAAGGTAACGTTATAAGACTTTTTTCTGTAACGTTATAAGATACACATTTGAGTTGAAATATCGTAAATAATATAACTTTTTCTTTAAAAAAAGTTGTAAGCGATAATTTGGAATTTCATCTCAATTCTCTAAAAAGAAAAACTTAACTTAGCACACCAAATTCGCAGAGTTTTCAGAATATAATCAGCAACCTCAAAATCTACTTCCAAAAAATGTAACGTTATCAGCGAATTTGAACGGCAATATTTACAAATCTATAAGAGATAAATAAAAATTTTTTTCTACAAAAATTAGACTTTAAAGAGATCTATCAGATGTATGTTTAAAAGTTAAACTAGCATTGCAGTTTTCGAGTAATAAGCAAAAAACACGTACAATGTAACGTTATAAGACCATGGCCGTGACCATATGTATATGTTTGAAGATTCAGCTTTGTGCAGTAAAGTGCGATATTTTAAGTCCCGTGCAAATCCTTTGAAGAGCCGGACGATGGAGAATTTTACTCCAGGTATAGGTTTGCCAAGATAGCAAAGACACTACTAAACAATTTGCTAACCTTAAAGTAGTATACTTACTGTTTCATAAATTTGAACATTTTGTAGCAATGTGTTAATTAACCTTATTCTGGAATTTTGGGGGGTAAGACTGAAACACTTCTATTAACTCGATATACGAGATCTTCTATAAGTCCAATTGGTCTATCGTATGGGAGAGGCGAAATTTTCTAAAAAAATGACTTAAAACAAAAAAAAAAAATTAAAAACAATGGTAAGACTTGCAATGCCTTGCCAAATTTTTTTGGAAAGCCATAAATCTCTTCATTGATTTTCATTTTAAATTAAGTTGTGTTTGTGAATAGTTTTTAAAAAATTAATTTTCAAACTCAAAATTTTGAAAAAAAAAAATTTTTTAATTTGAAACTATTTTTTTTTTTTCAAAATTTTATGTAATTAAGTATAATTTTTGTTTTCAAAATTCAATGCTCTTATTATTTTTCAATAAATACAGAAAAAAATGTAAAATGTTATATCTTTGCATAGACCATTAGTTTTTTATAAGCAGGTATTAAAAAATAACTTAACCAAATGGTAATATTTTTAAAATCTGTTATCTATTCTAATAAAAATTAATAATATTTTAGAAAATTTTCGATATGATCCCAACTCTTTAGAAGGCAAAGGTTGTATCTTCTTCTTATGGCTACAGATAAATTTATGTCCGCCAAATTCTCCTGCAATTTGACTCCAGCGACTTCAATGCGTTGTTTAAGTTGCTCCAAAAAAGAAATTTCAACTTCATATACATAGTTCTTCATGAATCCCCAAGCGTAAAAATCCAAAGGACTTAAATCTGCTGATCTTGGTGCCCATTAAGTGGGACCTCCCCATCCTATCCATCGGCATCGGTCATTGAAATGATTATTCAGTCGGTTTCTCACAGCCAGGGGGGTCATTCCGTAATTTTCTAAGCGATAATCGTCAAAACGATAATCGTCGATGATATCGTCCATGATTTGCTTCACGTAACTCGACTATACTATCGTCTCGTCTATCGATCACAGTTTTAGAGATTTGTATGCATTTCAGAAACTCTCATACTGTAGTCAATCTGTCAATTCAATAGAAAACAATACAAAATGTCAATTTACAGTGGAAACTCAATCACTCTAGACGATACACTTTAAGACGATACCTATTATTGACGATTATCGACTTACGTGAATCAAAAAAAGGCAACGCTATCGTTCGAACGATATCGTCTGACGATAATCGAGTTACGGAATGACCCCCCAGGCTAAAGTGGGCTGGAGCTCCATGTTGTTGGTATATTAAATTGTCTGTAATAGCCAAAGGGACATTTTCTAATAAATCGTGGAAAAGGGCTCTTAGGAATTGCAGATAGGATTCTTCATTTAAAACCGTATTCAAAAAACGTGGTCCAATTGCAGTTCGTCCTACAATGCCAAGTCACACATTGCAGCTAAAGCGGTGCTGCGATTTATTTTGTTTTTTAACATGTGGATTGTTGTGACTCCAGTACTAATACAAGTTGTGGAAATTGTTAACTCCATCTCTGGTAAGCTGCGCTTCATCTGACCAGACTATCCTTGTAAAATAGTTGTGTTCTGGTGCTAACAGTGGGATTACTTGATACCAAATCCAAAATCGGTTCCTCTATGTGTGTCGATCCACCAGATGACATTTCTCTCCTTTGAGTCTCCAGCACTTTATGTTCCCGAAGACGATTATGAAGTCTTGCAAAAAGTGAATAGTGAGGACATCTCCTATTGGGGAACCTTTCAACGTACAAACTCTCTGCTTCCCGCAATAGCAATAGAGCATATCTGTCAATTCTTTCGTTCTATGTTGACGATTTGATAAGTAATTTAGAAATAAGTTTTAAGCAGAATGTCCTTCCAAATAAAAAAATGTATTAACTGCCATGTTTTTTAATTAAAATAATGTTGCCCCCTGAAATTTGTATTATCCGCCAACAAAATTATGCTGAGCGACATTAATAAAGATCTCATTGTCGTGAGCAACAAAAAATTTTGTTAGATGTCACTTAGTTTAACCAAAATTGTCTCTTAGCACACTATGATTCAGCTAGAACTTTCTTCGTTTTTTTCGTTTCCTGAACAATTTTAGAAATGTCGCTTAGTATACATTCTTACAGGAAGGTATCGATGTATAAAACAACATACTTTAGAAGGCACTATCGGTGTTCATTCCCAAGAAGTTCGACTTGAAATACAATTTTAACTAGATTTCACTACAATTTATAATAGTTTTTTTTTTTAAATTCAATATTTGTCAACATTTTACCAATTGTACAAAATTATACTATGTATAAAATAAACTAAATTAGAAGTCAATATCACTACTAGTTCTCGAGAAATTTGAGTCGAAAAACAATTTTTACCAATTTTCAGTAGAATTTTATATAGTTTTTTATTTTTTGTAAGAAAACTGTAAACTGATTTTTTTGGAAATTTGCACCAGTTGTCAAACACATTGTTTTTCGTAAAATAAAATTATTTTGAGTTTCAAATTGTTTTCCGTTCTTAGAATATCTGGGTTATGAAATTTTTTTTTTCAGTTTTTTTTTATTTAAAAAAATAACGGTATGTTCATTTTTTTCCAAATTCATACCAAATCTGTATGACCTTATAATGAGTCTATTAAATTTTATTTGAAATCAATAGCATTATTTTTTCGTGAGATATTTGAAAACTAACCAAAATTTTTACTTTTTTTTTGAACCGTTATAGTGAAAAAACTACTCACTGAATTTTAATAAACGCCCTTTCAGCCTCTTTCGAAGTTATTATCTATTAAGCAAAATTTATTTGAAGTCGATATCCGAACGTAGGAACGTACGAACGTACGTACACACACACACACAGACATCTCTCTAAAAATGATTGATATAGCCTCTAGGGAGCTTGAAACGTCGAGAAATGTCAAAAATACCAATTTGACAAATCGGACCGATTACAATACATAACTCCCTATGGGAAGTTGAAAAAGGTGAAATCTAGTTAAACCAGTCCAATTTTGTTGTTATTTGATAAAAACCGGATGGCATGCAATAAAAAATAAAAAAAACAATAATCCGCTAATTTAATAATTGACCTCAGCAGATCAAACTTGGGAAAACCAAAAAAAGTGTTTTTCTTGAAAAAAAAGTACTTTTCATTTTTTTCAATTTCTCAAAAACTAAGATACATTTTTCCGGTTTTCTATTTTTTATTGAAAACTAATAAGAGCATTGAATTTTGAAAACAAAAATTATAGATACTTAATTACATAAAATTTTGAAAAAAATTAGTTTGAAATTTTTTGTTAAGTTTTTTTTTTTTTGTTTTAAATTCGAGTTTGAAAATTAATTTTTTTAAAACTATTCACAAACACAACTTAATTTAAAATGATAATTAAAGAAGAGATTTATGGCTTTCTAAAAAGGTATGGCAGGGCATTGCGAGTTTAACCGTTGTTTGTAAATAATTTTGTTTTCTGTTTTAAGTCAATTTTAAAAAAAATTCCCCTCCCGCCTAAAGGGAGGGAAATAGACCCCCTCCCATACGATTTTTTTCTTATCTTAACCCAATCTACTCGTTATAGCTTTTTGGTGCACCTTTTACCAATCACCCTGTATTTAATCTTTATTTCTCCATACCCGAAAATGATACAGCCGTTATTACAATGTATTGGTATTATTTCAATTCGTTGTCCATTAATTTCTAGGTGTAAGTAAATAAGTCAGCAATAAATTCATTCATTTATAATTGTTATTTTTTCACAAGTTTATAACTTTATGAATCTTAAAGCCTGGTTAGCAATTATACAAACACTATGTTTACATAATGCAGAAACAATTTTAAATATATAAACTTAAAAATCACACATATTTCGTTGTCAATAATATTCTATAGCTAAAAAATACCTAATTTCATTGATTTCAAGTTGCATGGGGTACAAAACTGATTGATGCTCCCGTTGTAAGGTGTAGCGTTTAAGCTGATTAGTTCGTATCTTGCCTTGTAAAAAAAAGAAAAAAAGGTCTTTGTCGCTTAATCCATCTTGAAAGTATTTTCTTTGGTTTAGATCATTACAGTTGACCTTAGATTATAAAACTCTGCTTATCGGATTCACGAGCCTTATGAACAAATTATTTCTGTATATAGATAGATAGATACATTTTATTGTTTGAAAGAAAATTACAAAGTTTACAATATTTTTAAGTCATTGCACAGCACAGAGATATGATAACAAATTTTATCTTACTACTGAAAATCAATACTAGGTTTCTGAAATGCATATATTTTAATATTTTTAAATTTGAAGGAAAATAATTACAAAAAACCTTCATTTGAATTTTGCTTATAACTATATCACAGATAATGCTAAGATAATATATAATTAAAAAAAAAGAGAAAAAACAATATGTTAAGGAAATGAATAAATAAATAAATAAATAAATAAATAAATAAACTAATAAATAAATAAATGATCAAATAAATAAATTAATAAATAAGTAAATAAGTTAATAAATATAATTAAATAAATAAACATCAAAGAAACGAATTATTCAGTAAACAGGTAAATTAATAAATTATTTAACGAACAAGTAAATAAATAAATAACAAATATGAATAAATATGAATAAATAAATAAATTTGTAATTAACAGACAAGTAGGTAAATAAATAATTAATCAAAGAAGTACATACATAAATTATTAAATAAAAAAGTTAATAAATAAATAATAATAAACATAAATATCGTCGGCTAAATGTGTAAAGCTGCTAAGTCCACTTTGGCAAATTTTACAGGAGAGTTAAAAAACTACATAAAACCTAAATTAGAGTATATTTAAAGAATTCCAAAATCCCGTTTCTGTACGTTTACCTCCCTTAGCATTATTTAAAGGAAAATCTATTTTTTTGTATGTTTGCTTCATTTTATCAAGAATTTTTGGATTTAGCATATTTTCTTATCTAAAATTTTGTTAAATTTCTTGCATGGAAGGACGTAGCAGGTTTTCATTATATAAATTTGTTATTGTTTTTAATTGTATCTTTTAGTTTTATTTAAAATATTTACATTATTCATAGGGCAAACTATCGGATTAAGAGTGATAATCTTCAGCCAAAATATTTTTTAAAGCTTGTAGATCGTCAAACTTTCTTTTTTTAATCTTTAACCGCTGGTTATGTAGTTGACCCAACGATTTATGAAGCTGAAGATCGCTGCATCCAAATTTATGTTTTCATTTAGCTTAGCAGATCTCGATAAGTATCAAAGATATTGGAATATTTTAAACGCCAAAATGTTGGGCGCAAATTTTCCTAGGGGCGATGTCCGTTACTTTTTTTAAATTTTATCTCGTTATATTTTATTTTAGTGAGTTTTAAAACTTTTAAGACAAACAAATTTTTAGGAGAGGATATAGACCGCAATATTTTTTTTAGAAATAAAATAAATATGACCCAATGTAGAATATACGTTTCTCTAGGGGCGACGTTTCTCCTTTTTTTTATTTTTTTTATTAAGCTTATTTAACATGATTTAACCATGAAATTAACAAAAAAAAACAAAAAGTTTGGACCCTTATAACTTTGGATTGACTTCGTAGGTAAAAAATCAGTACATGAAAAAATTAGAATTTCCAAACTCTAGGGGCGATGTTTTTTTCTTTTTTTTATTTTTTTGTCTATTAAAGTTTTTTAAACATGAAAGTTAAAAAAAAAAAAAGTTTAGACCCTTATAACTTTGGATCAACTAACCGTATGTAGGTATAAGAACGGTACATGACAAAATTAGAATTTCCAAGCTCTAAAGGCGATGTCTTTTCTTTTCTTTTATTTTTTTGTTTATTAAATTTTTTTAAACATGAAAGTTAAAAAAAAAGTTTAATAAACAAAAAAATAAAAAAAAAGAAAAAACATCGCCCCTAGAGTTTGGAAATTCTAATTTTTTCATGTACCGATTTTTTACCTACGAAGTCAATCCAAAGTTATAAGGGTCCAAACTTTTTGTTTTTTTTTTTTGTTAATTTCATGGTTAAATCATGTTAAATAAGCTTAATAAAAAAAAAATAAAAAAAAGGAGAAACATCGCCCCTAGAGAAACGTATATTCTACATTGGGTCATATTTATTTTATTTCTAAAAAAATTATTGCGGTCTATATCCCCTCCTAAAAATTTGTTTGTCTTAAAAGTTTTAAAACTCACTAAAATAAAATATAACGAGATACAATTTAAAAAAAGTAACGGACATCGCCCCTAGGAAAATTTGCGCCCAACATTTTGGCGTTTAAAATATTCCAATATCTTTGATACTTATCGAGATCTGCTATCCTAAATGAAAACATAAATTTGGATGCAGCGATCTTCAGCTTCATAACGATTTTTGATTTTGATTTGCAGAATTTCTATTATTTTCATGGAAATCGTTTTGTAGAATATTTTGTAGAATTATTAAGTGAATCCGCTGACGCAAGGTTTGCACGAGCTAATTCAAGTATTTTCTTTGCCCGCGACATCTGAATGAAAAAACTGCTCTAAGCCGTTTTACAAGTAAACAAACAAATAAAAGTGGGAGAAATTGAACAAACATTTACCTTTATTCGTTTCTTGGGAATTATTTCGAAAAAAAATTTCACAACACTTTTAATTAAAAAAAAAACAATCCACACGTGCTGAAGTTCTAGCTTAACTTTCTTAACTGAATTTTTTACTCACAATCTAACGGAGAAACTGGGACTTAGCAAATTTTCGCTTATCATTTTTTGAAGGTTTGGATATAGCAAAAATACGTGCATTGAGATTCATCAATAACCAAGTTAAATTGGACTTACGTTCTTATAGGGATTTATAAAGCATTTTTTTCTTTAAAAAATGACATCAAAATCTCGATTTCGCCCAAAAGTGGACTTAGCAGCTTTACACATTTAGCCGACGATATGTTACTTTTTTTTTTTTTTTGTTTCATTATTTGAATATTTTTGTTTTTTATATAAGGTTTCTGATAAGAGAGTTTTCACTTAATTCACATTTTCTAAAAAAAATTTCATTAAGAACTTCAATTTTGCGGTTTATTTTTAACGCTTTTGCTTGTTGATGTAAATCATGTGTTGAAAAATGCCATGGGACCTTAAGCATCATTTTTAAAATTTTGTTTTGTAAAATTTGCAATTTTTTTTTATGCATTTCAGCACAATCTCCCCAAACGGGTGATCCGTATAATAATATCGCTTGAAAAACGACTTTAAAAATTATTAGTTTGTTGTGTTTACTCAGTAATGACTTCCGGTTAATAAGCGGGTATAACAATTTAATACCAATATTTATTTTATTTGTTGTCATTTTTGTGTGTTCCTTAAAGGTCAACTTCCTGTCTAAATGAACACCTAAGTACTTGACAGAGTTGACCCATGGGATATCACAGCTATTTATATTTAAGTTGTGGCTGGGTAAGAAACAATCCTTTCTTTTTCTTGTAAAAAAGATAGCTTGACTCTTTTCAGCATTTATTTTGATTCGCCAGTGTTTATAATATTCAAAAATAACAACAAGAGCATTTTGAATATTGCTTATTATATTCATAGGATTTTCGTCGGATGAGTATATTGCAAGGTCATCAGCGTACATACCAAAATCACAACTTTGTAAGACTGGGAAATCCGCTGTAAAAATATTGAATAAGGTAGGAGATAAAACTGATCCTTGGGGGACACCCGCAGGAATAAATGCCCATTATTTTGTATTATTCTGTAAAGTTTCTCCTTTATATTGTTAAGTTGTTCAAATCAACATAAAGGGATTGTCCATAAGCATTCTCCATATTTTTCAATGTATTGATCCATCAATCCTTAATCCTCAGCTCCTACATAAAAATTTAATTGCACTATCTATACTTCATCCAACAAAAATATGCAGTACACGTCTTATGGGAGAGCTTTTTCAAAATCAGTAGCGTGCTATATTTTTGCAACATACTAAACTGAACGAAATCCTCCATAAAAAAGTGTTTGTGCGCCCGTAAATTTTCGAATGCATCTGACGCAGACCCGACGTCCTATTGACCGCACATCTAAGTGTGCATGTGCACTGAATTGCTGTGGCCTATGGCTGTTGGTGTTGGTGATATTCAATTTCAACCCCTATTAAATATTGCTGTGCATTTAGAGTTACCCTTGTTCATTTGCTAACTTGTTCAGTTTTTTTTCCTTGGGTTTCTGTTGAGGTGCTTTTGATTTTAGAGCTTTAAAAAAAGGGTCCATTTAAAATCAACACTACGACAACTCTGTGAGAGCTTTAATGAAGGACAGATTTATGCAATCCACTGTAGCCAGAATGCGAGGCAAACGTCCTATCTTGCCCACACTGCATATTTTTGTTGGACAGAGTATAGTGTCTTCGTAGGTACATGTTTTAATTATGAAGTCCGCTGGTGTCTTAGTCTTAAGTGTACTTGCAAGACGTTTTGGTAGTCCCATTTCCAAGTAGTTTGCATAGCGCGATGTGTTTTTTGGTTTACATATTTAAAAGTTTCTTTGGAATTTTGAAATCGCTTCATATTTATCTCCCCAGACTTGAGAAGCGAAGCACTGAGATCATTTCACAACTGAATCAAATATTGTATTTGGCTCATACAATTATTATTTTGTTTGAGAAAACATTTTTCCATAGACATATTTAACAAGCTTTAAGAGGGAGATGTGAACTTTTCCGATTAGGTGTTTGCTGAAACCTAGAGTTATATTTAGTTTGACTCGTAAATAATTAATGTATTTTCTTATTTCCAAAAGATTCCCACTTAACCACCATCTATTGTCACTGTTGTTCTGTGCTCATCACTTTGGATTTTTCTGTATTAATGGTTAAGCTCATCTGTCACACGAATTTACTAAACGATTTATCCTCAATTGCATGTTTTCTGGTAACAAAACAAGGTCTAAACTCGAAGATTTACATTTGATTTACCATTTCTTATTCCTCTTAGCAACTCATCTTCTAAACCGTTTATAAACAATGAAAACAGTTGGGCACTGAGTGGACAACCTTGTATTACTCCAGTACATAATGTGAGCGTCAAAAGAAATTGTACACCTATGAACTTCATTTTTACAGCCCTGTTAAAGCAAGGAAGTTCGATCTTTTAGTAAAATACTTATGTTATTTTTTAAGGTAGTTTATTTTCAATGAATTGCCATATAGAAGTTAACAGAAAATAATGAAGTAAAAATACAAAAAAAAATTTTTAAAAATATTTAAATTTTTAAGCGTCAAAAGAAACTGTACATTATTCAATTAAAGTAAAAAACTTAAAACTA
The DNA here is from genome assembly GCA_963931855.1 of Philhelius festivus. Taxonomy (NCBI): domain Eukaryota; kingdom Metazoa; phylum Arthropoda; class Insecta; order Diptera; family Syrphidae; genus Philhelius; species Philhelius festivus. The sequence goes on from OZ007555.1 coordinate 94,624,656, forward strand.
GTACTTTGTCTACTTCCCTTTCGCCTTTAAAACAGCATCAATGGGTCTGAGCATTGACTCTACTAGCTTCCTTGTCAATTTGGTTGGCATTTTTTGCCACTATTCAACTAGAATTGACTTTAGTGACTCTCTGTTTGAAATGTTCCTCTTACGGATCTGCTTATCCAGATACTCCCACAAATGTTCGATGGAGTTTAAGTCTGGGGATTGCGGAGGGTGATCCAGTTGCTTAGATGTACGGTAAAGTAATCATTCCTTGACTATTTTCGATGTGTGCTTGGGATCGTTGTCTTGTTGGAAAACCCATGAATCAATTAAAACCAGTATCACAACACTACTTAGCAAAATGTCTCTTAAAATATTAAGATAATCTTCTTTTCCCATTGTACTGTCAATAAAGACGAGGTTCCTCACCAGACCATTATTATCAAACCGCCTCCGTGCTTAATTGTTGAATTTAAATTTTTTTGTTAAAATTCAGTTTTTTTCTTTCTCCATATTTTTGGTGGTTTTTTTGAACCAAAAATCTCAAATTTGCTCTCGTCACTAAAGAGAACATTTCCCCAGAATGAAGAACTTTCTTTTTGATACTTCTTGGTAAAAAGAAGTCTTCGCTTCAAATTTTTTCAGAAATGTATAGCTTTTTGCGAGGAATTCTTCCATATAGCCCGCTACTATGGGCGTCCGCCGAGTAGTGCTCGCGCTAACGTTGACTCCAGAAGATTGGGTAATATTTTCAGCAATCTTTACTGCACTACACGCGGGATTTTTTCATACTTCCCTGACAATAGTACGTTTATCTCTTACGGACAGCCTTTTTGGCCTTCCGGAATGAGGTCGATCTTTTACATACTTGAACTTTTGAAATTTGTCCAAAACTTTGTTTACCGTGTTAAGGCATCTGCTCACTGTTTTGGCTATTTCGCAGCAAGATTTTCCTTCCTTTCTTAATTTAATAATAAGTTGTCGTGTTTCTACTCCACTTTTTTTTACCCATTTTGAAGTAATTTAAAAAAACAATTTAAGCAACAAGCAACTTTCGATGGAAATGAACTCAATAACACTTTTAATCAATTAGTTATGAGTTGTAAAGAAAACAAAATTATTTTAACGGTTGTTTTCCCGATAAGCGGAAAGTTGCACAGTATGTGTGGCGAGTTGTACAGTTTCTTTTGACGCTTAAAAATTGAAATATTTTTTTAATTTTTTTATTGTATTTTTACTTCATTATTTTCTGTTAACTTTTATATGGCAATTCATTGAAAATAAACTACCTTAAAAAATAACGTAAGTATTTTACTAAAAGATCGAAACCCCTTGCTTTAACAGGGCTTTAAAATTGCAGTTCATAGGTGTACAACTTCTTCTGACGCTCACAGTATTTCAAACCATTCGGAAAGTATCGTACTATCCCAAACTGCCTCTTTCGTTTTAATTTCTCTAACTCATTCGTGTTTTAAGTTCTAATTTGCTCAATCTCAAGTTCGATTTTCTTTCCAAACATATAGTTTTATAAAGATTACTTCCTACGTTGTAATATTTCCTTAAATTTGGATTAAATTTTTATCGTGCTTTAAACTTTAAGCAAGTGCTTACAATATTGTTCCATGTTGAACTTCTTATATACTACCTTCTTCGGTGGTTTAGCTTAACTGCTTAATCTACTTTCTAATATAAAAATTCCTAACAGTTTTCATTAGAAGCAAATTCAAAAAAGCAATAGTTTCACCGTTTACACACATGAACTTAAAAATAACGAGCGAGGAAAAAAATAAAAACGTCGAAAAATACATTAAACGTTTCAACAGGTGTCTTATATGGTCACACTAAATTTTAATTACATTTTTACCTTCTCTTCACATTTTCTTTTTACGAAAGTATCAACAATTCAATTACCATTAATTATTCAATTATGAAAGAGGCCTTAAACAAGATCTTAAACTGTGTCAGAACACAAATTTTGTGTGATATTATTGACATGGACTACATTTTGGTAAAAAAAACACGGTATTTTATACAGGAGCTCCTTTGCATTTTAAAAAATATAATCTTTAAATATTTCCGAAAAAATAGTTTTTGGATTTTAAAACAAAATAATAATTTTTTTTTTTTGAAAATTCAATATCTTGAAAACGGATACACGAATAAATTTTTAAATTACGTTTTAGAATGTATTTTATTGAATACTAACAATTTGCATATCAATTTTTTTTTTTATTTTAAGGAAAAATTAGTGGGTACACAAAAAACATGTTTCAGTGTGTCTGTGTGTCTGTACCTCTCCCTACAGCCTAAACCACTAGACCTATGTCCTTCAATCCCGATAGTTAAGGGTTTTTGGTGATTCCCTCGAGGAGAAATTGAGATTTTTTTTTTAGCTCCAAAATTAACGGTACCCCCGATACACCCGTAGTGCAAAATCTTATTTATCTCGAAAACGGCTCTAACGATTTTGGTAAAACAAATTGAGTTGGATATTATGGATATGGACTACATTTTCGTTTAAAAAAATTTGTGGGCAAAATGTTATTAATGGTACCTGCCATAGAACCGTTGTTTTGATTTTCGACTTTCTCATTAACGGCTCTAACTGTTTTAATCAAAAATTTTCACCAGGAGCCCCCTTAAGTTTAAAATAATATTGTATATAAAAATATTCGAAAAAAAAATATTTTTTTTTGTTTTTTGAAAAAAAAAATCCAATTTATTTTTTGGAAAATCAATATCTTGAAAACTTGTGAACGATTATTTTTTGAAATTATGTTACTAATATAATTATATTATTAAATCTATATTACTAAGCACGTAAAATTGGCAAATTTTGAAATTGAAAGAAATTTGTTATATACAAAATTACTTTAATAAAACGATTTTTAAACTTTATTTGCGTAAATTCATACTTTTCCGTGAATAAGACGGCAATTCCATGCACATTTTTATTTCATTAAATTCATGTTTTATATTTATAAAATGTATTTTAAATTCCAAAGCACTTTTACATAAGAGCAAGTTCGTGCTATCCAGTCGTGCATTTTATTTAGTATCGTGCTAACTTCATAGACTCTTTGATATTTACAAACATCAAAACAGATCTGTTTAATTAGTTTTTGGTATGAACTGCCATTACGTAAGGTGCGTTCAGAAGCAATTTATTAAAAAATAGCCTTAGCACGGTACTAGTTAAAAAATATTTAAAATTAAGAAAGAATTAGTAATCTATTTTAATTTAGAAAATTGTGAAGTAGTATCATACTAATATCTTAATACTCAGCTGTTTTGCGCCAATATTATTATTATAAACACACTATCAGTTTTACCTAAAACAACTTGCTTCTAGGAATATTCGAATATTCATTGGAGGTAGCCGAACCTATCAACACAAAACGGTGTTCGAAGCATTCTACACCATTTTTCCGGAGATTTGCAATCTGCTCTGATTTTGTTAAAACCTATTGCAATAATTGGAAAATAAAGATCGATGCTTCTAAGCCTCAGAAAAGAATGTCTTGGTTTTGCAACGCAATTCACTTGAATTGAATGGTTTACAAGTTGTATGGTAGTCAAGTGCTTAGTATCTCTGGGTACAACTGAACAAGTTTAAACATTTAAAACCTTCTCTAAATCAATTTTAGTCGATTCTAAATATTATGTATAAAACGAAAACCGACTTTTTGTTAATTTTAAAAGACGTTAACTATACTTTAATGTAAAGAGCTCGTCTAACATTAACAGTAACAAATAGCTACTGCATATTTTAAAAGTATAATACATATACCTATTAAAACAAATCGAAATAAAAATGTTTACTAATGTTTTATTTGATTTTTTAAAAGATGTGCGTTGTAAATATGAGTATGTAGACTGAATGTAAGAAATGCGAAACAATCTTACAAAAGTGGTCTACGATCTTTAATTTTTCAATATTGTGGCAGGCGATTTAAAAACAAATCTGTACCTTCGAATCTACATACATATGTATATCATGTACGTGTATAGCCAATTGAATTTGCACCTTGCCGCAACAAAATTGAGTTTTTATTTAGTGGATTAGCGATATATAGGTATTTCACTTCCATCTAAAATAATGTAAATAAGTAACACTCAAAATTTGTATGTAAGTATTATACAAATGTAAATTTTTAGCGAAAAATTTTTTGTTTGTGTACGAGTATTTATGTTTGAGTTCCTTATCTGTCAAATTAAGGGTTGTTCAACGTAAATTCGCTTAGGTTCTGTTGTGAAACCCACATTAGTTACAAGAGTTGTCCAACGTATTTAAAATTATGAAAAAGTTAGACAAATCTCCAAAATAAACGGCTTTGTTAAGTAGAGCCGGTTTTATTCCCTAAGCAAGCAATGTATACGATTTTGCGCCATTATGTTTAGAACTATCTTTCATAGTATAATGTTGTAAGGTTCAAATGACTGTCCGACGTGTGAGTAAAGCCATATTCGTATACTATACATAAAGCAGAAAAAAAATTTTAAGCTAATAATTAATCTAAATTGACATTATTCCACGGAAGAAATTCATAAGAAAACTATGAATTGCAAAAGAAGCAATAAATATCTCCAATGTAATTATATAATGATCTTTATACGAATAACCGAAGGCTTACATTACATCCAAAACTTTAAGTTTGCTATGTTCACGAGGTCATTTCAATAACTTGGATGTGTCAAACATTGTTTTAAACGGACAAGTCATTCAATATGTCAACAAAGTTTAGTATCTATGCTTTCAAATAAATAATGAATTCAGCTGCTGCAATGCTCTTTCTGAAACAATAAGAAGAATTTATTTTGCACTTCGATCCCTAAGATCTTCATCACATCATCGAAATACAGAGACTTACAGTAAAATTATAGAACCGAAAAATAATTTAAAAATACAAATTTTTAATTTTAAAGTTCTTTTATTCGAATCTTTCTTAAGACTAACTTATCAGTTCAAATACGAGTATATTTATATAACTTGCTTCTAGGAATGATTTATTTTGCAATTTCCTTATTGAAATTGTAATTACAAAAATGGCAACTGATATAAAAATATTGATATTTAATGATGATATATTTATTGTTCTATTATTTCCCGATATTTCTTTAATGATTTCTCTATTTTCTACATGTTTTAAATATAAATCGTTAAAACTTATGTTTGGTACTATACGTTTTTTTTTTCAAAGTTTTCAAATGTTTTATTATTAATAGAAATTTTACAATTTTTGAATTTCACAAGGTAGTTTCCTTTTAATAAAAAGTTTAACTTACTCGTATTTCAATCGTGTATAAGGTTTATTTCATTTACATTCTTTATAATTATGGTTCCTGCTGTGATTTCCTTAAATTCACTTTCATTTGTTACAATCTTGGAATGCTTCTTTTGATTTCATAATATTATTAACACATTTATCATTGAACATAATAAGATTTCTTTTTGTATTGTCTTTAACAGGATATTTATATATGTTATTTTCTTGGTCTACTAAAATCGTTTTAGTTTCTATTAAAATTGACATATTATTTTTATCTGGGATAGGTTCTATAAAAACTTTTGAGTAATCGATTTCAGATAGTTTAGGGATGAGTAATATTGTTATTATTTGGTCTTTATAGAAAGCGACTGCTAACTTAACTTCGTTATAATTTTCTATATTATCTACTAATTTTAGTTCTTCAGTTCCTAAAATATTTCTTGTAAGAACATCTAATTTACTTGAAAAAAGTATTTGCTCAATGTCATCTACATGTTTCTAAGGAGAATAATGTCATTATTAATTTGGTACATGTATTGCATCAATTGAACTTCTTCTTCTAGGGTTGTTATTCTTGTTTCTAATTGAAGATTATATTTATTAAAATAGGTTTCGATAGTTTTTTGTTGTTTCTGGATATGGTTAGTAACATTTTTTATTTGTTCGGCTATATTTTGATTGATTAGAACTTGTTTATTATTTTCTGTAGTAAGTTTCCTATTAGTGTCATATAAATTGTCTAGTTTGTTCTTTATTTCCGTTTCGTCATTACTGTCCATCGTTCCTGCAATACATTTTAATCCAGTTCCTAAAATATTTATTAATGCTCTTTTATTTTTGTTGTGAGGTTTCATGTTTTCTATTTTTGTTTCTAGTAAGATAAAGTTTTGATTTATTGTTTTGTACATTGTGCCGATGATATTAGTTTTGTTTTCAAACGTCAAAATATTGCCTTTTATTATGTTTTTCGTATTCTCTATTTCTATAATGTTAATTATATGTAGTATCTTAATATAATTTTTAACTAATCTAACTTTGTCTAAATTAAGAGTTATGTAACCGTTGTTGTTGTTTAAGTCATGTAGCGTTATCTCTTGGGTTCTAGTGGTTGTCAGCATCGTCAGAAATATAAGTGACATGGTCCAAGTTACCTTAGTCATCATTGTTTGCTGTAAATAGATTGTAAGTTATGTTTCGTTTCTTTTTGCGTTAATTGTTGGTTGGTCAATGTTTTGATATTTTTTCTTAGATTTGATATGGGTTCTGTAATATTTATTTTTGTTCTGTATGTCAATAACGTGGTCTTCGTCAATCTTGTGCGTATTTAGTTTTCTGTATTTGGCGTGGTTTTTTCCGCCTCTTACTTCTTTAATAAAATTCTTTCCATCTTCTAAAACGTCATCTTTTCGATTTTCGTTTAATTTGTCTATTATTCTTTGTTTTTTCTTAAGAATGGTGTCATGAATGTCTTTATATTCGTCTTGATGTATTTGTCCATTAACGAAATCAATGGGTTTTCGATTCGTTGTGGAATGAATTGTATTGTTGTAATATGTAATAATTTTCAGAATTTTGTCTTCTACCGTATCGTCTTTAGCTTTCTCGTCATGTTTCAAAAGTCTAATATGTTCGTTTATAGTATTATGTAATCTTTCAACATCCGAGTTTGATGTGTGATTATTGTTAGATGTATAATCACCCTTATTGTAGCAGGCGTTTCGCTTGAACGACAAATGTCATTTTCAAAAATTTGTATTATGAATGGCGTTTTAGAGTCGATTATCGTTATTTTTCGAGTCGGAACGCCTTACTCTGAGTGGAACGTAAGTTTTTGTATGAGAAATGTCACTCATTTGTATTATAACTATCGTTTTACTCGCCTTCTACGACTCTCAGAACGCTATTTTTTGTCGAAGACAAATTTTCAAACGACTCATTATCGAAAATGGATAAAGATGTAAGTTTTACATGTTAATATTGTGTAATTTGTATTATATTTGTTTTATTTAAGGGTAAAAATAACTAACCCAGAACAGATCAAGTGTATCATTGAAACTCTTTCTGTGCTTGCAGATCCCGCGTTATGTCTTGCAGTTGAAACTGATTCAGTTTCTCGAAGCCTTCGAAAGGTAATTCCAAAAACATTTCGAGAAGGAAGTCGCCTGTTAGGATAAAGTACCTGGTATCTTCGTTGTACTCTTCTTGAATTTCCATTGCACAAGCCATAAACGAAGTAAAGGCATTTCAAAACGCGCTCTTATCAAACTTGGTAATATGATGAATGAGTTTGTTTTTCTTTTCTTTTATACTCGTACCACTTATTTAGTTAATTTACCCATTAAACCTTCATCACCAAAATTTAACTTTTCCTGAGGAGGGGTAAGGTAATTAGGGTTTTGACAGCAAGTCAAATAGGCATATGTACACTTTTAACCCTTTTTATGAGTACACAGTCTTGGAAATTATTTAAAAACTATCAATTCTTGGAGAACCACACCAATTGCCAAGTTCAGTAAAAAAATTAGGACAAAAACACAAAATTCGATTTTTTACCTGTTATAGATTTTCCCAAGTATCATAAAATGTATGGGTTTGTGGGTGCATTTATTAATGATTTTTGTTGTATTTTGTTTTGTTCATCAGTTAAAAATAAGAAAACTTTATTTTTATTACGCATTTTTTGAAAAACAATGTACCTCAAAGTCAAAATTTTTCTCGGGCAAGAAAAATTGAACACCATTTAAAATTTAATATTTGGCAACCATAAGAACATATCAGCTCAATTTCAACGTAGGTTTAATGCTAGCTACACACGTGTTGCCGCAACCACAGTACTGTTGGAGAAAACGTCCGAAAATATCAAAACTTTTTGATACTCGTATTTTTGGCAACGGTTGCAGCAACACAAAAACATAGCTACACACGAAGCAACGGTTGCTTTAACATGGCTGTGTTGCTGCAACGGTTGCCTCGTGTGTAGCTAGCATAAAGGCTAGTATTCCTAGTAAAAAAAAGACCAAAATGAGGTCCCTACCATTAGTACCTACTGACAGAGAAACTGATCTTAACATGGGTCAGGGTACACAAAGTTAGCCTTTTTTTACATCGTCAATAAATGATGATGATTAAAATATGATCAAGAATCACATCCCAAAGTATGGCACACGAATTACCGGACACCGTGTATTGAAAAAAAAAACACAAATTATTTTGAATTATCTATTTGTCAATGACAGATGTTTATGTGGAACGTATGTTGATTCAAAACGCCTGGCGTTTAAGTATCGTAATACCGACTCTTAAACGCCTTAAAAGTGACTCGACAGAAAAAGTGACGAGTGTCGTTCAAGTGAAACGCCTATTATAATAAGGGTGAATGAATTTCTACGTTACAATGTTCTAAGGATTCCTTCATGGGAATTGCTTTAAATCCTAATTCATTGTCCACTATAATTGTTCTTACATTACCGAATTGATTAAAATAATAAGAAAGGGCTCTCTTGAACTCAATCCAATTCCTATTAGTAATTTTTATTACGCAAGCATGTTTCGAGAATTTATCTATAATTGTTAAAAAGAGAGATTTTTCTAAGCTATAAAATACATTTACATGAATAATTTCAAGCGGTTTCATGGGTTTTTCTGTAATATTTAAGAGTGGTTTAGAAGGTTTTCTTACTAGTCCAATCAAATTAGTATTTTATATCTACAAAAAATACTGCGTCGAATTTTTTTTTGTTTCTTAAAGGGTACCTATTGGAGAGTGTAAATCCAAAAAGTTCGAACAAAAAACGCCCTTGCGTTGTCCGCCATTTTGAAAAAGGCTTTGGAAAGCTTGAACTCGATTTTCTCGGCTCCTATCATATATAGAGCTGTATTTTTTTTTAGGTTCGTACGTTAAAACATCTTCTTTAACTTTTGTTGAGAAAAAAATTTGAAACCTCTTTCCAAAAAAAAGTTATCGACGAAAAACTGTCGAGATTTTGAAGTAAAAAATGGTTCTTAACGTTTATCTCGCCTCATGTTCATCTGATCAAAAAAATACTTAAGTTGTTTTTTATAGATCACTTTATTACCTACATTTTGGTATATTTAAATTTTATGTGCGACAAAAACTGTAGGAAATATAACCTGTCAAAATAGCCAATATCCTGCGAAAATTAAAAAAAAAAGAAATTTACTCACGTTTGAAAATTTTCAAATTTGATTATGTTCATTATGAAATTTAAAGAAACAGTTCAAACTCTTTTCCACAACACCACCGAGGTAGAGTTACGGTGCATTTTTTTTAATATGGGGTCTCCAGGAGGTATAATGCAGATCCAACGATGTTGATAGCAACGTTTTGGGAGCCGCCGGAGAAAAAGTTTTTATTGCGTTGTTCAATGGGAAGGAAAATGGGTCACTGGATTCTTTGCGATATAGCGACTTTGTTAAAACGTCAAAAAAAAAACTAAGTTTAATTTAATTTACTGGATGATGTGAAGACTTTTCCTCACCTGAAAACATTGAAGAAACTACCATTGACGATCCCAGCACAAACAAAGTTAATATGGAGGGCTCACAGCTGTACCGAACCAAGCCATTTTAAAGATTTCCGCAAAATTGACCTCTATTTAGAGCTGTAATGAACTACATAGTTCATTTAGAGCTACATAGTTCTGAACTATAGTTCATTACAGCTCTAAATAGAGGTCAATTTTGCGGAAATTTTGACGTTGGTTTTGGATTTTTTAAAAATGACTTGGGTCGGTACAGCTGTTAGCCCTCCATATGATCATTGATATCCGCACGCCTAGCCCCAAAAAAAAAAGTAGATAAGAACGACATGAAAAAACTATGCCACATTGAGCTATCGATAGGCTGAAATAGAAACGAAAACGATTGAATCGTGGATTATACCTCCTGGGGATACCACATTCAAAAAACTGCGCCGTAGCTCTACCTCGGTGGTAGTGTGGAAAAGAGTTTGAACTGTTTTTTTTAAATTTCATAATGAACATAATCAAATTTGAAAATTTTCAAACGTGAGTAATTTTTTTTTTTTTAATTTTCGCAGGATATTGGCCATTTTGACAGGTTATATTTCCTACAGTTTTTGTCGCACATAAAATTTAAATATACCAAAATGTAGGTAATAAAGTGATCTATAAAAAACAACTTAAGTATTTTTTTGATCAGATGAACATGAGGCGAGATAAACGTTAAGAACCATTTTTTACTTCAAAATCTCGACAGTTTTTCGTCGATAACTTTTTTTTGGAAAGAGGTTTCAAATTTTTTCTCAGCAAAAGTTAAAGAAGATGTTTTAACGTACAAACCTAAAAAAAAAATACAGCTCTATATATGATAGGAGCCGAGAAAATCGAGTTCAAGCTTTCCAAAGCCTTTTTCAAAATGGCGGACAACGCAAGGGCGTTTTTTGTTCGAACTTTTTGGATTTACACTCTCCAATAGGTACTCTTTAAGAAACAAACAATAATTTAATTTTATTTCCTTATATACTTCTTCAATGCCTCTATGGTTATTTCGTAAATGTTCTTCCTCTATTATCTCTGTTAATTTATTCTCGTCTCGTCTCGTCTGTTAATTTAATTTTATTTCCTTATATACTTCTTCAATGCCTCTATGGTTATTTCGTAAATGTTCTTCCTCTATTATCTCTGTTAATTTATTCTCGTCTGTTATATCTTCTAATAGTTTAAGAAAAGTTTGAAAAGTATTTGAAAAGTTTTCACTGAATACTTTTTCTACAACTTTATAAAATTCTTCGTCTTCGATGAGGATTGCATTTAAAGCATCAGGCTTGAAATGATTTTTTAATTGTATTATGGCTGACTGTTCGTCTAGGTTTTTTATATGAAATGTAGATCGATCCTTATCGAATACCTTCAAATGTTTTGTTCTATTTGATCCTGAGATAGATCTTATAATTATGATTTGATTTTTGAAAATATTTATACATGACTTACTTATAGGTATAAAATCATTTTCGATTAGATTTACTTCTGTGTTAGGTATACGGGAAAGTGCATCAGCGTTACTGTTAAGTGTGCCTTTTTTATACTTTATCTCGTAATCAAATTCGGATAGTTTTAATCTCTATCTAATAAGTTTTGAATTCGGTTCTTTGATAGAAAATAGCCATGTTAAGGGTTTATGGTCCGTTTCGATTATAAATTTCCTACCAAATAAATAAGGCCTATAGTACTTGGTTGCCCATACAATGGCAAGCAATTCTTTTTAAATCGTACTATAATTGATTTCATGCTCGTTTAAGGTACGACTTCCGAATGAAATTGGATGATTCTCTTGTGAGAGAATGGCACCTATCGCAAAATTACTTGCGTCTGTAGTTAAAGTAAAAGCTTTATAAAAATTGGGATAAACTAACATTGGGTCATTTGTTATTAGAGTTTTCAGGTTTTCAAAAGCTTTGTTATACTCGGGATTGGAAATGTTTATTTTTGCGTCCTTTTTAAGATATTATGTCATTGGTTTTGCAATTTTCGAATAATCTCTAATGAATTTCCGGTAGTATCCGGTTACACCTAGAAATTGTTTGATTTCTTTAGTAGTTTTTGGTATTGGGTAGTTTTTTATGCGATCTATTTTCCTCGGGTTTGGTTTTATACCGTCTGGGGTAACAACGTGTCCAAGAAATTCGGTTTCTTTCTTGAGAAATTCCGATTTGTCCACTTGTACCTTTAAGTTGACTTCTCTCAATCGTTTAAAAATGTTAGTTAAGGAGACAATGTGTTCTTGCAACGATGTTGAAAAAACAATTATGTCACCGATATAAACGAGACAGATTTTATTGATATAATCACCAAGAACTTCGTTCATCAGCCTTTGAAATGTGGCTGGAGCTGTTTTTAGCCCAAATGGCATACGAAGAAATTCGTAATGGCCATTTTCAACGCTGAAAGCTGTTTTGTGGACGTCTTCTTCATGGATCTCGATTTGGTGAAATCCTTTCGCCAAATCAAGGGTAGAAAAGTATTGGCATCTACCAAGCTTGTCTAAAATTTCATCAATATTCGGGATGGGGTACTTGTCATCGATAGTTACCTGATTAAGTTTCCTGTAATCGATAACAAGTCTCCATTTAGAGATCCCGCTGGCGTCAGCCTTCTTAGGGACCATCCAAATCGGAGCCGAATATGGAGAGTTGCTATAGCGTATTATTTTGCTATCCAACATTTCCTGAATTTGTTTGTTCACTTCTTCTTTATGAATGTAGGGGTAGCGATAACTTTTGCTTTGAATAGGGACGTTATCCGTTGTCCTTATTCTATGTTTTATCGCATTCGTAAAGGAGAGTTTAGTATTTTCTTCATAGAAAATATTAGATATTGCTTAATCAATTTTCGTAGTTATTTTTTTTTCTCACCATTCAAATGTTCTATTCGTATTTGGTTTAATAATGGTAAATTATTTGAAGGCTCTTCTATTATGTTAAAATTTTCCGAGTCCACATTTTCGATGTCCACTTTATCTTTGAAGGGACCCAAATCTGTTTTATTTTCTACTATTTCTGCTCTCGCAAACATAACATAATTTTCTATATTGTAAATTAATTCTTCATTTCTTAAATTGTCCTCTAGAAAAGTTTCTTTTATACATATATCCTAAACCTTGTTTTTGGTCAACTGTTATTTTTATTTCAGTTAGTTCGACTTCTGAAGCATCTTTATTATTAAAGTTTAATTCAATTGTTTTGTCGATTGTTTTTAATAGTTTATTTTCGTAGTCTATTTTTACTTTTAATGGTTTTAATATATTGTTTCCTATTAGTCCGTCGAATTCAATGTGAAATTGGCAGACTAAAAATTCAATTTTATTATTATTATTATTATTATTATTTGTTATTTCAATATTGTTTTGTATTGGTTTAATGTCTTGAGGTTAAGGGGTTCTTCTAAATTAGTATGCCATTTCGGATGGCAAATATTTGGGTTAATTATTGACTGAGTAGAGTAGCCCTTATATCAATTATAAATTTAAGAGGCCTGGTTTTTGATTATACTATTATATAAGGTAATTTGCTTCTAAGGCTCGTAAGTGAAAATTTTCACTCCGGTTTTGGTTATTACGAGCTACTTCTTTTTCTTTTGTGCAAGACCAATTTCCATTGGTTCGTTGCGATGGTTATTCCTTAAAGGATTTTGATTATTACTATAGTTCTGATTATTGTTATAGTTATTATTTCTATTATTGTTATAGTTATTGTTACTGTTGTGATAACCATTACTATTATAATTATTATTATTAGTATTATTTCCAAAATTGTTACTATTATTAGAATTGTTTGGCTTATAGTGATCGAATGGGGGTTTGATATACTGATTATTATTATATGGTCGTGATTGCCATGATGTACTCGGGTTATTTGATCTATAGTGATCGAATGGGGGTCTGATGTATTGGTTATTAATTATTATATTGCCTAGATTGCCATGACGTGCTGGGGTTATTTGATGTATACTGATCTAGTGAGAGTTTCATGAATTGATTGTTATAAATGGCTTAGGTTGCCGAGATGTATTTACCGATCGATTATTGCGTGTAAAGATATCCGTATGTGTTTGTGGAGGTTGTGATTCAGTAAATGGATAAGTCTATAAAGTTTTGTAAGTCCCTAAGGTAAGGTCCCCGTCGAATTCTGGAAGTTTTGAAATGCATTTTAATGGGTTGATATTTAACGATAGCATGTTTCCCTGATTTTTGTAGAAGTGTGAAACTATTTCTGAAATTCCTCTACTCTGAGATATAACCTGTTGAAATATGTCTTCTTCCTCCGAAGACATTACATTACAATAATATCGTATTGAATAAATAAATAATGATATGACTTATAATATATATATATATAATATGAGTAGAACAACTGAAAAAAGAAAAATTCGAACCTTGTTGTTATCTTTAGATATTGGAATTCTTGTTGCGATTATCTTCGTCAATGATTTTTGATGATGTTGTTTCGGCGTTTGTCTGATTTGTAGAAAAATTGCCTCGCAGTAGCACAAAAAAATTCGGCACTTGTTGTTATCTTAAGGTGTTAGAATTCTCCTTGCGATTATCTTCGTCGATGATTTTTGATGTTATTGTTTCGGTATTTGTCTGATTTGTAGAAAAATTCTCTCACTGTAGCACAAAAAAATTCGGCACTTTATAAGTAGAGTTCTTTTGATTCTTTGATTATTATTATTTTTTTTATTTATTATATTTTTAAATTTGATAAAATGTACATGAACTCAACTGAAATTGCTTCATAAACTTTTTTGCTTTAAGTTTGAAAAATAAAATTTATTCTTGTGTCTAACTTTTTGTATTTATAAACAATTTAAATATACATAGAGTTCACTTTGTTCACTACATCACTTTATGAATATGTATATGTTTTGATAGATAGATAGATTTTATTCCGCAAAAAATAACTTAAAGGTAGTGTAACCGCACATTTTACAATTCAGAGATTTGATTAAACTTATCTTACATCTGAAACATTATCTTATTTTATTTAAACGATCATTTGGGCAATAGGTTATTTGAAGGAAAATGCTTATTTAAAAAAAAACTTCAATTTAAATTTAGAGAAAACAAAAAAAAAAAAAAAAATGACTAGATTGCAATAAGTTAAGAAAATAACAAACAACGTTTCACAATAATTGATATAAATGAATAAATAGTGAAGCTGCAACAAATACATAAGTGATAAGAATTAATAATAAATACAAAAAAAAAAAAGAAAACAAAAAAAAAAACAATAAATTAATAAATAAATATATATATCAATAAATAAATAAATAAATAAATAAATAAATAAATAAATAAATAAATAAGTAAATAAATAAATAAATAAATAAACAAATAAATAAATAAAAACAAAAAAAAAAACACAAATGAATAAATATATACATATATCAATAAATAAATAAATAAATAAATAAATAGTAAATAAATAAATAAATAAATAAATAAATAAATAAATAAATAAATAAATAACAAATTAGTTAATGGATATATAGGCCGAAGGACAAAAGAACAAATATTTATCACAGTGTGTTAATGAGTGGGTTTTCAGATATATCACAGCTATATTGAAATTTATTCGCGAGTTTCTCAATTCGTTCAGAGATTAACTCAACATTCGGTCTTTGGTGGAGATCTATAGTTGAATGACGCCAGGGTAGATTCAGCATCATTTTTAACAATTTATTTTGAGATACCTGGAGTTTTTTTTAAGTGACAAGAAGCTGCGTTTCCCCATACAGGGCTTCCATAGAGCAATATTGCTTGGAAGATAACCTTGAATATTATTATTTTGTTTTCATTAGTGAGAATGGAATTGCGGTTTTGTTTTTTGTGTTGGTTTACTTGATAATTTGATCCCAATTTTACGATGATTCTGATTTATATTTGTTACATTGTAGGCACATGGGGAGATTTGTAGTTAGTAATTGTTTATGGTATGGTTTCTTATTTAATAACAATATAAAGTTCAATATTTTTTTTTCTTTTTAGATTTTGACGGTTCGCGGTTAAAACGTGAAAACGAACTATTGCTTCTTACTTTAGATACAATATACCGCGAATCCTACCGACTGTGCCAGTAAAATTATAGAACCGAAAAATAATTAAAAAAAACAAATTTTTAATTTTAAAGTTCTTTTATTCGAATCTTTCTTAAGACTAACTTATCAAATATATTTTACAAATTATTAAACCTACGAAACTTAATAATAATTTGCTTGTCAATTTTTGGTATTAAGTTTCATATGCAATACATTTTATAAAATTCATCGAAATTGTTTGTTTGAAATGTGATTAATTGCAAAATGAATGTATGAAGAGTAATGAACTTATGTTCTCATTCTTGTTAAATTATACTTTTAATGTCTGCACGTGTAGCTATGTCGGCATGTGTAACAACTTACCTCACCAACCATCTTCAAGAATAAGATATTTTTGTATTTCCCACACATATACGTAATTAAAATTCTGTGGTGCTTAAAGATAGAGATATGACATATTGCCGGCTGAATACTTAAGTGCACCATATACAAAAAAATTATTCCTCAGAAAACGAATTTTAAGGTTTGAAAAATGATTAGGTTATTTTTTACTTTACAATTACGATTTCTTGAATTTTTATCAAATGGCACGTCAGTGCCAATCCAAGTTCTGGCACTACACCTTTTTTACATGAACAAACTCTGGCAATTTTTGACCACTCCGTATCTTCAGTACCAATGAAGTCAAAAACTTAAAATTTCGAATATTTGCTAAGCTAGTCAGGCACAGGTGACTCCCCAAATTTTCTAGCATAAGCGGTTCCTGAGATATAAGGCCTCAAGAATCACAAAAACTGTAACTGAGTGACTGACAGACTATCAGAATTATGGAGCACTTCCCGACATCGTAGAATCTTGAAATTTTGCACAACGGTAGGTCTTTGACATCTTACTATCTTACTATCTCTTAACATTTTACTAAAGTTAAAATCGCAAATCGGGTTCTTTAACTTTCTAAAAATTTATATGATATCTGTGAGTTTCCACAAAAAAATCTCTTGGCAATTTTATATGAAAGAGTTGAATTGTGTTTTTTTATGATTCACTAGCTAATTGTTCTTAAAAATAAATAAAATAATATAAAATGTTTTCCGAAGACGAAGATTTTGATATACATATGTATATCTATGTTTAAAGACTAAGTTTTATGCAGTAAAAAGTTCCTATTGGAACACAAGGGATATATCTATGTACACCAATTAATCTTATCCGTCACATCCAATGCAAAGAATTTTTTTCAAACCTTTTTCTTTGAAAAAATTGAGCATTGAGTTACTTATTTCCTTTCATGTACCTGATTTAGGAGTTATATGGCCAAAGAAAATAGATTCTGGTTCTGTAATAATGGAAATATGTTCTTGAAAAACCTCTTTCCGATAGTATCGTCCATCTTTCTCTTCGGAAGTTAGAGTTTTATCTTTTCGCCAATCAAAATAAATACGGCGAATTACAACATTATCGCACTGATTTGATAGGCTTTCTCTTGATTTTGACAGGGCTCTATGTATTTTATTTGTATCAATAATTAGAGTGGTATTACTGAAGCAACTGCTACAACAGATCGTACGGAAACCCATATCGATCACAGACTCTTGCTACGGGTGGTAGAATAAGTAGATTCTGCTTACCTGATGATCTTGACGTTGAGGGCTCAGATTAAAAGGCTCCACTACTTCGATTGGATTGACTTGCTCTAAAGTTTCGTTTGGATTTACTATATAAAAAAGTTGATACCGTAGTAGATTCAGCTCTTTGACTATCTTATGCACTATGCTTTTTATTTAGTCACTTTTGCATTTCTTGGGTTTCAACCTTGTCAATAGCACCAATCACCATTTTTCTGTCATTTCTCTGGTCCACTGAAAATGATCTTTCACTAAAAGGCACTTTTATATCTTTTACACAATGATAGTCATTAAAGGAATCACATTTACACGATGCAATGTCAAACAATGTTGTGTTTGAAAGTGCAATAAAATCTTGTAATCTGTTGTCATAGCTTGTATTTTTTTCAAATTGGGTATCTTTTAAGTGTCATGTATTTATCAAAGTAAATTTTTTTAATTTGTGTTATTCGACTATGACACACAATTGGAATCGACGCATTCTTTCATATCTTTTCGATTTCTCTCTTTTTTATGCTTGGGAATGTAAGGAGTTAAAAAAATAAGGTTCTTAACGATTTTTCTAAGAAACCTTAGTGAAAAAACACTTAGTCAGTCAAGTAAGTACCTGCAGAAATTGTTAATAGAATATCTATATTTTTATAAATATCTACATAATAAATATTTAATTCTCAAAAAAAATGTTAAAAAAGAAGAAAAAATGGCGTTATTTTAATGATTTCAGAAGTCGGAGAGGCTCAAAAGTACCATTCGATTTCTTTTTGGTTTTTTAACCCGTTATATGCTATTCAATACGCAAATATTCCGATGTCTTTCATTAAGATAATATTGAAAAAAAAAAAAAATTATTAAAAATAAGGAAAAATTTGCTTATTTTCAAGATTTCAGCGGGCGGTAGAGGCCGAAAAGTACCCTCCGATTTTTGTTTTATTTTTTGTCCGGTTATATGCTATTCAATACGCTACTATTGCGGGGTCTTTCGTTCAGATACTCCGAAAAACATTTAGACGAGACATCCTACAGTGCCCACATATTGGCACTGAATCTGTGCTGAAATTATCTTTGCCGTCTTGAATGTGGATTGTTCGAAGCCCATGTATGTAGATTATGGAAATTCGTAATACCGTCTCTTGTGAATTGAGATTTGTCTGTCCAGAGAATTTTGTTTATAAAGTGGTTGCCATCCAAGCTTCTCTCTAGCAACCAGTTACAAAATTCGAGTCTCTTTTCAAAATCATTGGGAAGCAGTTCTTGTGCACAGGTGTATGGTGATATGTGTACATATTTTCTGCATTCAGTATACTCAAAATTCTGTGTTTGGAAACATTAAACTGTAGAGCCAAGCGTCTAATGCTGATGGAAAAATCGATTTTAACAACTGCCAGTATTCTTTCATCGACCGAAAATCTTCTTGTGCTTGTAGCTCTCGCGTTAGGTCTTGCAGTTGAAACTGATCCAGTCTGTTAGGATAAAGTTGTGCTCTTCTTGAATTTGCATTGCACAACCCATAAACGAATAAAATGTCTGCGTATTCTTCTCTCGTAAATGAATGTAAACCCAAAATTCGATTTTTTGCCTGTTTAAGATTTTCCCAAGTATCATAAAATGTATGGGTTTTTGGGTGCACTTATTAATGAATTTTTTTGTAAAATTGTTTTGTTCATCAGGTAAAAATAAGAAAACTTTATGTTTATTACCGATTTTTTGAAAAAAATTTACCTCAAAGTCAAAATTTTGCTCGGGCAAGAAAAATTGAACGCTATTAAAAATTGAATATCTGGAAACCCTAAAAACACATCAGCTCAATCAAAACGTAAAAAAAGTCCAAAATGAGGTCCCTACCATTAGTATTGACAGAGGAATTGACCTTAACATGGGTCAGGGTACACCAAAGTTAGCCTTTTCTTAAATCGTCAAAAAGTGATGTCAAAGACTTTACTGTAGAACAGTTTTTTTCTTAGAATATGACCAAGAATCACATGTATGGCACAAGAATTACCGGACACCCTGTATACAAATATTCGAAAAAATATTAATCTTATTGTTCACTTGCCCAGCAACGACGCAAAAACATCTTTAGTCAAAGCGAAAGAGGTCTGTGAAGATCTTCTTGAGGAAGAATTTGTAAGTGCGGTGAAAGAAACTTACCAGTTTCAATGCAACAAAGAAAGAATGTCTAATGTTGTCGTGCAATTAGCCAACCGTTCTGCAGCAAACAGTATTCTTAAAAAGGCTAGTAGGTTGAGAGGGACGAATATTTTCATCCATAAAGACCTGCCTTTTAGTATCCGTAAGAAAAGGAGATCTCCGGTGCACGTACAGTCGGCGATCAGGTCACAGCTTCCAAACATCAAAACTTCCCTTACAGATGATCGTTTAGATATCGATGGTATTCCCTTTACCTAAGACAACAACCTTGGGCTGAGATGTGGAGATAGAGATGAATATTTAATTTTGAGTGAACAAAATATAGCGTCTTGAACGAACTTCGAACAAAAATTGATAAACACAACATTTCAACGTTTCGGTGTAAAAAAAAAAACACCAGTTGGTGTTAATGGAACTATCAACGCTGCTGCCGATGGATCTGTTAAATTTGCTCCTCTTAATAACTAAGCGCAATCTATATCACAAAACCAAAATCAAAAAAGAATCGGAAACTCATCGCAATGATTTCCTGTAGTCGGCCAGTCGTTAATATCAAATAAAACTAATGTCGATGACAAAAATAATTTAAACTTTAATATTCTAAGTTATATTACCTATAACTGGATTAAAAAAACAAACTTTTATACCCCGATTTTCTTAATTTTATTAGAAAATTCGATATTTTTATATAAATAGAAACTTTTTTAATAGAAAATCAAAATGAAATATTTAATAATAATTTGTTTAAAGCAAGTGGCGCAGGTGAATACACCTTTATAAGATCGTCAGGTAGCTCAGTTATAGATTATTGTATTGCTGCAGGCGGCTTAAAGTAGAATCTAAAAGTAGAATCTAAAACCTTTTCGGAGCATATGCCATTAGTCATTACAAACAACAGTAATATACTTACTTCAACTATTACAAAGAAACTAAAGCTGCCACCGAAATTAAAATAGAATAGTCATTTTCTCAGAACTATCAGCAAAGCTTAGATACGGAACTCTCTCTTCTCAAAGAAATATCACCTAACCCCTGTATGGATGAGCTGCTGAGTCTCTTAAGGAAAGCTTATCCTCACCAGTCGAATTCAGCTAAAACTAAAAACTTCAAGCAAACCTGGTTTGATAAGGATTGTGAAAATGCGCGGAATCTTTCGTTTCTCGCCTTGTTCCGCTCATTCAATAATAACAACCTTAAACTGTGGAACGTAGATTCAATCTAAAAATATAAAGCACTGTGCTTACAAAAAAAGCACACTATAATAGAAATTTTATTAGCTCACTGGCAATTGCTAGATCTTCCGCTAAATTTTGGAAGACAATGAATCTAATTAATGTATCGAAGCTAACAATTGCCTGTGATTTCAAAGCGCCTCATTTAAAAGAATATTTCTGGTCGTTGTTAAATATTGAATGTAGGGCTGCAAGGTTTCACTATGCGATTCCACTTATTAAGGACGATTTTTTTGATTCTACCTTTGCTGAAGAAGAACTGAATGCAGCGTTATATAGAGCCAAGAATAACAAGGCTGCTGGAGCAGACAGAATTCCGATTGAATTCTTCAAGTATGCTACACCGGATTTTATATGTGTTCTCTTGAACTGTTATGATGAAATTTTTAAGTCAAGAAATATTCCTTCTAGTTTTTGGTCTTCGATTATTTTTCCGATTTTTTAAAAAGGAGACTCGTATGTTGCAGAGAATAGTCGTGGAATTTTGTTTTTGAATTCATCTATGAAGCTGTTTGCAAGTATGATTTTCAGCAGACTTACAACTTGGGTGGGTGAGAACTGAAAGCTAAGTGAACTTCAAGCAGGATTTCGACCATGTTACTCAACATTCAACAATGGATCAAATATTCCTACCAACAAATATTGCTGAAATGTACCTCAATCGTGGAAAAAAAATTGTATGCGTTTTTTTTTTATAAATTTTAAGGCAGCATTTGACAGTATTGATAGAGGCACTATTTCTTAAGATGTCAAATATCGGGATATCTTCAAAAATGATCAGTATTCTAAAATCTCTTCACACGAAAGATTCTATAGCTGGTTGGGATGGAGAACGCCTTTCGGAAGATTTCAGCTCTTCAATGGGTCTTAGACAGGGATGTGCATTAAACACTCTTTTATATACCCTATTTATCGAGGATTTAGTACACAACGTAGGAGGTGGGGTAACAATTGCTGACGAAAGCATTCCCGGTTTACTTTACGCTGATGACATCGTTCTGCTATCGGAATCTCACGAACATCTTCAAAACATGATTTCCAATTTAGAAAAATATTGTGACACCTGGAATTTAACTGTTAACCTAAATAAGTCAAGCAACATAATAATTGAAGTAAAAGTGGTTCAGGAATTCAAGTACATCGGTGTCATTATAACAAGTAACTTCTGTATGAAAAAATACATCAAGTCAAAACTGCAGGAAGCCAAAGCTACCCTTAATGTTTCATGGAAAAACTGCATTGCAAATAAATCTATTAATCATTCATCGAAATACAAACTATTTTTAGCGGTTTGAAAATCCATCATGTTTTACTGGACGCAAGTGTGTTTATATGCAATATAAGCCCCACCGGTTCATCAAATTTCATCGTTTTACAGCAGTCGGAAGTGTTCCATAATACGATGTCGGCAAGTGCTCCATAATTCGGAGAAAGTGGGCGGATACCACGCCTCCTGAATGGAAAATTTCAAATTTTCCATTTTTTTCTCTGCTTGCATGACAAGACCTACCGTTGTGCAAAATTACAAGATTCTACGATGTCGGGAAGTGCTCCATAATTTTGATGATCTGTCAGTCAGTCAGTCAGTTACGGTTTTTGTGATTTTTGAGGCCTTATATCTCAGGAACCGCTTATGCTAGAAAATTGAAATTTGGTAAGGCGCCTGTGCCTGACTAGCTTAGCAAATATTCGGAGTTTTAAGTTTCTGACTTCATTGGTACTGAAGATAGGGAGGGGCAAAAAATCGCCTGAGTTTGTTCATGTAAAAAGGGTGTAGTGCCAGAACTTGGCTGGGCACTACCGTGCCCTTTGGTATCTGATAGAGGAAGTTCGCTTTCTTCGTTCAGAGAGTTCTAGAGTTTTTTTTCTTAAAAAGGTAGCAAGATTAAAAAGAACTCTAGGATCAATGAAAGCTAAGTAAGTTAAACCAGAAGAAGGAGTTTATTGGGATGATATTACAGAAACTGTAGAATATACTTTAAGCGACACAATATAGTACATCGAATAATAGGAACAAATCCATTGGATTGCTGTTTGGGGTATATCAAAAGGGAAAAATAATAGAAGAACTAAATGAACATTTAACAGAAATAAAAGAAAAGATAGTTTAAAGTAATCATGAACAGATAAGAAAAGAAGCAATGGTGAAACAAGGACTAACAAAGTCTTATAACAAAACGTCATTATATTAAAAACTTCGAAATCCAAAAAAAGTATAGAATAAGAGATTACGTACTAGTTTTTGCAGCGGCTGCAAATCAAACTTCGGAATTAGTTCAAGGAAAAAATTAAAAATTGTTGCATACAATATTTGGACCTTATTCGGAATTCCCCCCACCCCCCACCAAAATGAACTTTTTTTTTTAACGAATCGATAAAAAAGTGTTTGCTGTTGATAAAAAACATCAAATTATGGAGGAGAAACACTTTTTTATGGTAAAAAAGTGAAGTATAAGCGGACCACCCCCAGTACTGTTGGCTCTTATTCGGAATTCCCCCCCCCCCCCCCCCCCCAAAAAAGAACTTTTTTTTAACGAATCGATAAAAAAGTGTTTGCTGTTTATAAAAAACATCAAATTATGAAGGAGAAACACTTTTTTATGGTAAAAAAGTGAAGTATAAGCGGACCACCCACAGTACTATAACTAAAACTACTTTTTTGGGTTGAATTCCGAATAAGGACCCAATTTTTTTTCAGTTTCTTAATAACAATATATACGCAGATAAAATAACAATAAATATAGTTATTTTTGTTTGAATTTTTATGACGAGCTGAATAAAAACATATTCATTATGTACTCCAATCAATCTTACAATTTATTTTTAGAAAAAAGCTTTCGGTTAAAGCTTAAGAGTTGATTTAAAAGTCTTTAAACTTGCAAAATTAAGTATGTACGTGCAATACGAAATATTAAAGTAAGTCATTTTAAAGTTTGTGTGTACTTTATTAACTCCTTTAAGAAATTACAACAAAAACCGTTGTTTTTGTCTTTTTCTTATAATAATTAAAGGAATAAATATTGTTTTAATTCTTTAAGCCTATACGCATATCACGCAAAATTGTATATGTATCTCATAAAAAAATCTCTCCAAAATTTTGCTAAGCTAAGATTATATCAAGTACTTAAGCCGAGAGGTTCGCTGCTCAAAAAATCAAAATTTCTCTGCGAACTGTACATAACGTATCTATCAAAATTTAGCGCACGAAATAATTGTCTGGCACATTTATTCTCGAGCTAAATTTCAATTTGAAATGAAAGAATATTTGAAGACAGAAGTCTTACAAGATTTTCAACAGCAAAAATCACTCATCCATTAATTCTTAAAAAATCACACTTTAAAACAAATTATTTTAAATTTTTGGGAAAAATTCATTTAGAGAACAATTGTTTTCGGTGACATATTCTCCAGAAATGTCTTACATGTCAAAATTTAACATGGATTTTAGCTGATGTTTGGAGAAAAATGTGTGAGATAAAATTCATCGCGATCTGCTTACAAGGCTTTAGACAACATATTAAACTTTTTTTGGTTATCCGTACCGTTTTTAGAAAGAAAACACCTTCTCGAATTAGTAATAATAATAATAACTTTATAATTATAACAAGTGTTCAAACTAACGGATATTTTAAAAATTCATTGCTCTACATAAAAGGTCTTGTATGTTCTGCAGTAAATTCAACCGTATTAGTTCGATCTAGTCAAAATCATCTAAGCATAGAAAAATTGACATAAAATTGAAGTTTTTAAGGTATCTATATGTATTTAGGATTTTATTGTTAGACTTGTTAGTTTTGATTAGATTTTTGAAGATATAAATATTGATTTCAATCCGTTCAAAAGTTTTTAAAAAAAATCGAAAACCAATAAAATGCACGACTGGATCGCGCACGTACTTGCTCTTATGTAAACGTACTTTGGAATTAAAAAACTACTTACATATGAATATAAAAGCATGGATTTAATTACAGCAAAATGTTCAAATGCATAAAATTGCCGTCTGATTTCTAGAAAAGTATGAATTTATGGGAACATAATTTAAAAATCGTTTTATTATCGACAAAAAGTAACTAAACTAACGGTTACCTCACATAAAACCACTTTGTTTTTGTTTTCAATTTTCTCAGAAAGCGTAAAACTGATCTTATTAATGTTTACTAAAGGGTGGTCCAACCATAATGCACGATGTTGATCATGAGTCACACCTTACCGTCAAGTTTTTTGCAAAATTGTTTTGACATTTCTTTGTTTCAGTGTCAGTTCAGGAGTCATCGGGCCGTATTTCTTCGAAAATGAGGTTGGCCAAGCAGTAACCGTGAATGGTGTTCGTTATTGTAAGATGATAACGGACTTCTTGTGGCCATAAATTGAGGATATGGACCTGGACGATATGTGTTTCCAACACGATGGTGCCACTTGCAACACAACTAACGAAACAATGGCTCTTTTGCGCGAGAAATCCAATGACCGTGTTATCTTACGTCGCACAGTGGGCCCAAACGGCATTTTGCGTCTCAAAAATGCTTTTTTCGAAATCAATGTGGGAGCTGAAATTTGTATGCAAATAATGACTCAAGGAAAAGTCAAATTTTGTACTGCAATTCAAATTTAATGGATTAAGTTGCATGATTTAAGGATATGGCTACCTGAAGTGGTCGCCACAGGCCACACACTACTAATGTGAACACACAGACACAAGTGTTATACATATATCTTTGGAAAGCTTGTAATTTGAGCTTTTCAAATCAATGAAAATAATTTTAAAAAATTTAGTTTCTTTAATATATTTTATCATTTGTATTAACATGCTTTTTTCTTTTGTTTTCATCTTTGAATAAGGTTTTAAATGGTTGCGCTGTCTTGCGCTGTTTTCTTTCATAGTGTATTTTATTCCTAAATACATTAGTAACAAGGCACAACAAGAATTTTTTACTCCAATTATGCCCTTTTTGAACAATGGCAGTATATGTTCCATAAAGTACGAGCAAAAAATACTCATAAGCTTTATTTTTTATTTTTTGCCAAACTCAGTTGTTACACTCGCAATTGAATGATTTCGTTAAATATGCATGTTTCTTAAATGAATATAATGTCTTAAAGTAACCAGGGACGTAGATAAGGCAAAAGGGGTACTTGCTGCCCTTTTTACTAATCACATACTTTATTTTTTTTGTTGATGATAACTACTCATAATTCGGTTATTTATTTTGTTTTTTATTTGCATGGAACTATGGCTTTTTCAAATTATGAGTTTTCAAAAGAAACACCCGAAAAAACTAAAGAAGTTGTGAACGACCAAATCAATGAATTGCAAGCTACTCTGTTTGATGAAAATGAAGAAGTTGTTGAAATACAACATGAATTGTTTTTAACAATGATCGGCGGAAAAGTTAGACAAGTCTTATAGAAAACAAGTTCTTGTTCTGTTTGTACAGTGTGTGTGGAGGAAAACTAAAAGAAATTAACTTATTGATAAAGTGAAAGCCAAACCTAAAAATGGAAACGCATTAAAGTACGGACTTTCTACTTTACATTCTTGGATTCGTTGTATGTAATTGATTTTTTATACTTCTTATAATCTTTCTTTTGCTAAGTGGTCTACAAACACTCTTGAGAATAATAAAAGCAAAGAAGAGAATAAAAGACTTGTTTAAAGCCGTTTTCGAGCTGAATTAGGTTTATATGTAGATAATCCTTGACAAAGTATCTTCTGGTTACAGTAATGATGGCAACACCGCTAGGAGATTTTTTAAAAAATTTTCAAAGTTCTGCCAACATAAGAGTTGACCTAATTCATAAAAAGGTTTTATGTAATTCTTTAAACACTATCATTTTGTTCGTCCAAAAATGCTTAGATATGAATATGGTGAATATGCATTATATATTGTATATTGCACTTTTGCATTTATGTTGAAAACTATAAATGGAATTACATGCCCTCTTCTGTGCATAAAATACTGATTCACTGTGAAGCCATGATTTAGTTACCAATAGGTTAGATATCTGAAGATGCCCAAGAAGCACCTAACAAGGACTTAAAAAAAAAAATTACGCATTCTAGAACATGTTCACGAATAGCAACAAACGAGGATGTCCTTCATCGTTTATTATTGACATCAGATCTTCTTATATTAAGTATAAAAAGAGAAAATGCATCCAAATCGAAATAGCTTTTTGAAGAAGCTTTACAGCTACTACAGAACTAAGAATTTTTTTTATTTGCATTTGTATTTATTAATTTTAACCAATTATTTGTTGATTTTTAGAAAGGATTTTTTATTTAAATAACGTTTTTTCATTGCTTTAATTGTTTTATTTTCGGTTGTTATAGCTTATTGTTATTCAATTCAATTTTGTTTTATTGAACATACTATTTACAATTTGGCTTACAACTAATAAGATACTACATATGCATGAAAATTTACATTTGTTGGCTCATAGGGGGCCTAACTATATACAGTGACTTAAGTTTAATTATTTTTATATAAAATTTACATGACAAAAAAAAAAAAAAATTTTAATTTAAAATGTTGGCTGACTGTATTGTCCTCAGGGTGTTCATTCCTGGTTGTCAGTGGTGATTTTTGTGGGTTGTGGGCAGGGATGGCCTTTTAGCCGCGGTGGTAGGCTGACCCAATGTCAGCGTAGAACGAGACTACATCCTCGTTGTCCATGATTACGTTGTCATCCAGAGTTTCCATTACACTGAGGTACCTCGGCTCGGGATGTCGTTGTTCTGTGGTCATCCTTCTCATAAGCTGATTCGGGTGGTCGATGATGTTCCTCATTAATTTCTTCGTTGAATGAACTAGATATTTGTCCAGTGGGATTAAATTCGCTTCTGTGTAGAGATGCTCGTTCCTGTAGTGCTTCTGTCGTTGACGGTCGAAGTAGAGTCCAGTGCAGATCCTCAGTATCTTCCTTTCGAATAGTTGAAGTTCCTTCATAGCTCTCTTCGAGATGGAAAACCAGACTGGGAAGGAATAGCTAATCACTGGTCGCAGGAGCTGTTTGTAGATTAATATCTTTGTCGGCTGGCTAAGACCTGATCTTCTTTTCAGCAATGGGTGCAAACGGCTGAAGGCCCAGCTGGCCTTTTTAAGAACATTTCTTGAGTGCAGGTTAAACCTTAGCAACTCGTTGATGTGCACTCCCAGGTACTTGACATTTGGTTTTGCCACTATGGAGGATCCGTCAGGGAGTTTTAGGGCCAGATTTCTGCAAATTGTTGCGGTGCGAAGGCCTCTACCAGTTGAAGGTCTCCTAAAGCAGACAAGTTCCGATTTGGAAGTATTGATTCGGATGCCCCATTTCTGGTAGAATTGGAAGAGTCTGTTAATGTGGGTTTCTACTTTTTGGACAGCGATTAGAGGTGACATTGATGTGGCATAGGTGAGCGAGTCATCAGCATACAGGAGGTTCTCGCATCCAATTGGTGAAGGTTGGTCTGAAGTCATCAAGTTGTAGAGGAAGGGGCCTAGTTTTGAGCCTTGGGCGACTCCAGCTCTGATGGTCTTCATGTTTGACTTGCAGTTATCTACTTGAACAAAAAATTTCCTGCAAGATAGGAAAGAAAAGAGAATTTTTATTAATGGCGGAGGTACTTGCATAAGATGAAGTTTGTGGATTAGACCGTCTATCCACACGCTATCAAATGCTTTCTCGACATCCAGAAAGCGTCCGACGGTGACACGATTACTGTTGAGGGCTGTGGTGATATCGTGTTGGAATTTAACCAGTGGATGCAGGGTTGAGTGTTTTTCCCGAAAGCCGAATTGCATGTCAGGGATGATTGAATTTTCACAGCAGAATTTCTTCAGTCTTCGTAAGATTAATTCTTCCAGTAATTTGCTGATATTGTTGAGAAGTGATATTGGTCTGTAGTTGGAAACTAAGTTGGAAGCACCTTTCTTCGGAATTGGCACAATCTTCGCTGTTTTCCACTTCTGGGGGAAGTAACAGTTGTTGATGCAGTTGTTTAAAATGATTGTGAGGAAAATCATTACCGCCTGTGGCAGCCTTTTCAGGATGTAGTAGGAGACACCATCTGGTCCAGCAGACTTTTTTGGCTTAGAATTGCCGATGATTTCTACAACCTCCTCTAGATTGCATAAATGTGGACTATCGGTGGGATCATTTGCTGGATTGATAATATTAAAATTTATTCTATCCGGATTTGGTTGCAGTGTTTGTTGAATTGTTGCCTCAACTTCTTGTAAGAAAGTTGGGTCAGTAGGTGGGCTCGGTGTGAAGTTTCCTTCGAAGTAGTCGGCGAACGCTTCCACCTTGTCTTGGGCCGAGGTAGCTTGAGTATCATTGCTGATGATGGTTTCCGGTATTTGTGGCTGTTTTCCAATGATCCTATTGATGTTTTTGAAAGCATCTGGTCCTGGCTTGATTGCTTGTAATCTTTTCTGATATTGGATATTATTGTGGTATTGAATAGAGTTCCGGAGCATGATGTTGACTTGCTGTAGCTCATTCCAAAGTATCTGGTAGTTTCTGTTTGTTGTATTCAGATCACTTTGATAGATCCGCTGGAGACGTTTTCTTAAACGTTGTCTGTGAGCGTACAGATTTTGAACGTACTCGGGAAGGTGCTGGTACCTATCTTTTGATGTTTAAGACTGTTTTTGCTTGTCCAGGGCATCAGATACGGCATGTTCAAAGTTGACAATTGCTGCATCGATTTCGATATCCAGAAGATTCTTGTCTGAAGGTGGGAGAGTTAAGCTGTCTTCTATGTCTCTGTGAAGTCTATCAATATCCAGCCGTCTGAAATTAATGAAATTCTCAGGAGCTTCTGTTGTAAGGAGTATGGGTTGGTTGAGGTTAATCGATAGTTGAACAGCTTCATGGTCCGAGTCACTGTGCAATAATGTACAGACATAATTCCGGATTTCCGGAAGAGTGTGCACCAGGTTCGAGGAAGCCAGGAAGAAGTCCAGCGTTGATGGTGTTCTGGGAAAGGTGGGTTTGTGTTGTGAAATAGCTTATTGTTAATATATATCGTACTCGTATAAGCTAAGTAAAAAAAAATAAATAAAAACAAAATTTATAATGAAAATCCACATTTTGGTTGGCCAAAATTAGATTTTTTAACTTTAAATAAACTTTAAATATTAAAAAATAAAATGGATTTTAAAAAATTGTACATTTAATGATTCATTATACGTAGTCCTGCCATAAGTTCTGTCCCTAACAAAAACACGTTTTATTAAAAAAAAAAATAAAAAAGCAATCAAAATTATTTTTACGTCACTTATTAAGTATAAAATTTACAATATAAATATACAAGAAATTATTCAAAAAAGCAAGGCATACATACCGTTATTTTTTTAAATAAAAAAAACTGAAAAAAAGTTTCATAACCCAGATATTCTAAGAACGGAAAACAATTTGAAACTCAAAATAATTTTATTTTACGAAAAATAATGTATTTGACAACTGGTGAAAATTTCAAAAAAAATCAGTTTACAGTATTTTTTTACAAAAGATAAAAAACTATATAACATTCTATTGAAAATTGGTAAAAATTGTTTTTTCGACTCAAATTTTTCGAGAACTAGTAGTGATATTGACTTCTAATTTAGTTTATTTTATACATAGTATAATTTTGTACAATTGGTAAAATGTTGACAAATATTGAATTAATAGTTTTTTTTTAATAAAAAAACTATTAAAAATTCTAGTGAAAACTAGTTAAAATTGTATTTCAAATCGAATTTCTTGGGAATGAACACCGATAGTGCCTTTTAAAGTATGTTGTTTTATACATCGACACCTTCCCGTAAGAATGTATACTAAGCGACATTTCTAAAATTGTTCAGGAAACGAAAAAAAACGAAGAAAGTTCTAGTTGAATCATAGTGTGCTAAGAGATAATTTTGGTTATTTGAAAAAAACTAAATATAAAGTTTTCAAGACCACAAATGGGAAGTTATCAGTGTGGGTCGCACCCAGCCTCTTTTTTATTTTTTAAATAAAACTAGTTTTTATTAGGGACAGAACTTATGGCAGGACTACGTATGTCAAAGATAATATGTTCCAAATTTAACTTAATTATTCCAAGAGACAAAAAAGTTACAGATTTTTGAGACGGAAACTCCATTTGGGCCCACTGTGCGTCGCCGTCGTGGCGATGTTAATTGGTGAGCATTTGGTCGATATTTTGTTTCACACATAACTGTCATAGATCTTTCTATCATAATAAAAAATATTAAGATAATAACCCTTTACAAAGCCCTATAAAGCTCAAATAGTAATGTGTATTCAAACTTTGCGAAAATTTATTTTTGGATTAAAAAAATATCACGATTTTCTTGAAACTTACTTGACGGTTTTTTTAAAACAATCTAAATGATTAAAAAAAAATGTCCTCATTCAAAAACAATCTACACATTTTATAAATTATGAAAGTCCGTTTTCGAAAATCTTATTTTTCTCGAAAATTGCTCATATATTTTTTAAGAAAATGTCCGTATTGCTTATTAGTACCAATTGAAAATTAAGAAATTATGAAAAATAACTGTGTAGCATAGAACCATTTTAGCTTAATTGAGTTTTGCATACAGAAGCTTAAAAAAACAACTTCTCATACACCATATCATATCAAAACTTTCAAACAAATATTAATAATAATATAATAAATAAAACAAAATATTCAATAAATGAGTGCTGTTCTTAACAACTACAAAACTAAATTAAGATATACCGATGAAAAAGGCCTTATGTAATATACTTAGAATTGTAAAAACGAATGCAAATGTTCAGAAACGCAAAACTTATTTTTTAAAGGCTAGAAAATCTCTTTTAGTTGTTCGATATGAAAACAGAATGGTATTGGATTTCTTCAGCAAATATGAAAGTATGCAAAAACAAATATTATAAATCATTGTATAGCGGTTTCTTAAAAAATAAGTTTTTTTTATACACAATTCTTAAAACATTTTTAGGAAAAAATGTATGTACAACAACCATAAGTTTTCATTACTTTACAAATAAAATTAAAAAAAAAAAATAGTAACCCATTTCTGATTTCAAAAAGTAAAATGTTTGATTTGTTTTCAAAAATCGAAACAAACTATTTGTATCCAATCATTTTCAAACTTTTTCAAAATTCGAAAAAATGGTTCTACAATCAGGAATTATTAAAAAATTGTTCATAGCAAATCAAGCATAGAGTTTTTGAAATATAAAAGTTTCAAACAGCAATTTGAATTTTGTTTTT
The DNA here is from genome assembly GCA_963931855.1 of Philhelius festivus. NCBI lineage: Eukaryota > Metazoa > Arthropoda > Insecta > Diptera > Syrphidae > Philhelius > Philhelius festivus. The sequence goes on from OZ007555.1 coordinate 94,656,723, forward strand.
TAATCAAAAACAAAACTTAGAAATTTGAATGAATACACAATAGTATTCATACTTTAAGGAAGCTTTAACATACAAAATTGATCAAAATTAATTGCACCGTTTTTGAGAAAATCGAAAACAAAGAAATGGTTCTATGGTTTTTTGTCATCCATTACCTAGATTTTAATACATGTTTTTTTTTTTTAATTTTGGAACAGGTTTTGAGAGAAAAAATATTTGCGAAAAAAATGTATGGCAGGTATAATTAATTTTGGTCTAAACTTCACCCCTTGCCATCATCACTTATTCAGTGTTGCGAGGGTCTGGCCATCTGCCTGTTTGAATAATTTTTTGTTCAAACAGCTAATGGGTTAGTGATGGTTGCAACTGAGTGGATTCAAATATACGAACTGAAAAATAGGCATAACACTTTTAACTTGCGATATATGTAGCTAGGTACTATAGAGTAAGTTCTGTATTTGGAAAAAAAATCGAACTGGAGATTTTTATCAAAATTGACATTACGATGATAGAGAACACGAAAGAAGTCGGCAATTCCGTCTGTCTGTATGTATGTCTGTACCTCGACCGACAGGCTAAACCCCTGAAGCAATTTTCTTCAAACTTGGTATTTAAGGATCTTTGGTGATTCTCTAGAGGTGAAATTGAAACTTTTTTTGGCTTCAAAATTAACGGTACCTTTCATACAGCTGTTATGCAAAACCTTATATATCTCTAAAGCGAGTCGGAAAGGACTTGGACTACATTTGGGTCAAAACAAATTTTGGGAAAAACTGTTATTAACGGTACCTGTCATAGAACTGTTTTTGATTTTAGACATTCTTACAGCCTTGACGATTTTGGCCAAACATTTTGTGCAGTAGCTATTTTAAATTTGAAATAATCTTGTGTATACAAATATTTGAAAAAATATTTCTTGGGTTTTTGAAGAAAATTTTTTTTTTGAAAAATCAATATCTTAAAAACGTGTGAACGAATATTTTTTGAAATTATTTCTTAAAATCTATATTACTAAATACTTAAAATTCGCATCCCATTTTTCTTGGAAAATTTAAAAAAAAATTTGTTATATAAAAAATTAATTTAAAAATAAATCGATTTTTAAACTTTGTTTGCATAAATTCATACTTTTCTAGAAATCGGATGGCAATTTTATGCATTTGAACATTTTTATATAATTAAATCCATGCATTTAATTTAGTTCGTATGTTGAATCGACATAAATTTTTCTACCTGTTACTGGAAGTTAGGTTTCTCTTTCGTTTAAATAGGGTTTTGAAAGCTTGTATATTTTCATGATAGGTAATTTTTAAGTGGATTATTGCAGCATTCGTGGCTTAAGAAAGAAATTTATGACTACGTACATCAACGCTCGTAAGTAGTTATAAGCCAGCTATTTTAAAAACTAAAGTAAAAATACTGATCTCAGAATTTAGCTTAATAGTTTAAGCATGGCCACTGTTTAAATACGAACTTTAGTTTTATGGGGCTTAAAAATACTGTCAGTAAGTACATCCGACACGCTTTTTTCAGTTAAGTGCAAAATTTGACTTCTAACGAATTTGATGCACTATCTGACTTCACACTAGGAATTGTTACCCACTTTCCTCGAACTGAAGAAGTAAATGCGTGCGAATTCAATGTCCATAGTCCTTCTTAGCTTCTATATTCTGGCTAGACAACATTTTACTCAGCTTATGATCGAGCCAATTCGTATACCTGATGTTGGGGGTCATTCAGCCAATACTCTTAATCTATTCCCCACATCTGATCCTGATAAATACACTATTCGTGTATTAGCACCTCGAAGTAATTCAGCCCACTGTATCAAATCTGCAAATTTCTCATGCTCCACACAGTTAAAGAAAAAATTCCAAAGAGAACCGTTTGGCAATATGAGAAAACCGATTGGAACGGTCTCAATATCTTTTCTTCGAAACATTAAAAATTGTCACTTTGATTCCTCGATATTGACGTATATTCCAGTGATGATACGGCAACAAACATTATTCTGATTGGAAAGAAAACTTTTATCCCTCACAGGGCAAAAGGAATATATTCCAAGGAGATTTCTTGGTATAATGAAAAAAGTAACTGGCAGATTATTCCATAATCGTATTCTGCGACTAAGGAACGAATCTTTATATTTGACGGGACGGCCAAAATCAGGCTCGAGAGTGAATTGATGAGTATTCCTAGCGAAACGGGTATGACGGATGAACTGATTGAGAGAAGGAATGCAACTACTTCGAGTGAGCATTGCTTGTGAAAGAAACGATGAAACAAGGAAATACATAAAACATTCCGACGTTGTTCAAGAGATAGGAATGATAGCTCTGTTTCCTATTAGTTTTAACGCTCTGTTCTGAAATCCATAAATGGAGAGAAGCTTGTGCTGCAACTGTCCAAGGATGTGATTTATACTCGAGTTTTTGACGTGAAAAATTTCTTACATTGCTATAGAAATCCTAAGCATTTATCAGCATTTTTGGTGGTCTGGAGAATGTGTTCGACGAAAATCCCAGTTGACACACATACCGAGTACTAAGAGCTTTTCGGCTTATTCGATGCGAATAAGGGGAATATTTAGCTTCACAGCAATAGACGACTTTGAGTTTTCGAAGCATTAAACTGCACACGATTTTGTATACCCAATTGAACAATGCTGTAAAGATCGGAGCTTAATGAGTTAATTATACGATACCGTTACAATTACAATTCTATTCCCGAAGGAGATGTACGTAAATTTGAGAACGAGTATGGAAAGCTGAGAGTAGAGTCGTCGGCAAAACAATGAGGTACATTGGAAGTTTCAAACAAGAGGTCATTTATAAAAATGAGGAAGAGAGTCTCAGACAAAACGGAGCATTGGGGAACACCAGCATTTATTTTGTAAAGATCAGACTTGAGTATACTATGAGTACCACTGGATTTATATTTTATATATATTTATATATTGGATAAATATAAGCAAATCTAGATTGTGGGTATCTTGGCTAGCAAAATTTGGTATTCGAGTGGGCTCATCAATAAGATGAGATAGGTGGTGCATCTCAGCAAAGATTTCAACATATCTTCCTTCGGGTGTTGGATTTCCTAAATAGAGGAACCAAATTGAATTGTGTGCATTCAAGTCTCCCGCAATAACGACTTCAGTGTGAGATTACAGGAAAGCAATTCGGGAAATAAAGCTGATTTACTCATATGCTGCAATTGGGGTTCCTTTAAATAAAACAATAATGGATGACGTGCTTGCGGACAGTGAATTTAAGCAAAATGAAGTTGAAGTTTGTATAACAACAACAGCCGTATTAAGGAAGGATCTGGCAAAAAACATCATATCTAACATAAATTATAAGGCCTCAATGGCGAAAAAGTAATGCCATTGTTATAGCTATGATCTTAATGATCTGTATTCGCACCAACCTGTGTTTTACATAGTGTCAAAACAGCTGGCCTGTTTACACCTGAATTGTCGTAAACGTCAAAGAAATTTCTTCTTAGCCCACGAACCTTGAAAAACACAATACAAAAATCACTTATCGTTTCAAAAAAACACATATTATTTCGATAGAATACTTTGCCTTTAAAATCAATCAGGCCATACAAAGCTAAGTAAACAATACATCATTATGTCACTTAACTATCCATTGCAAAAATCATTCAATAAAAATCATAATAGACTTGCAGTGCGTAGCAAATGACAATAACTCGTAACTTACATGACGGCAGACAATTCTACATTGTCCCAAGAAAAGTAAAAACCTTTTTTTTTTTTTGTAAAAACTATTAAAAACACTTTGAAATTATCGGTTCCAAGACTTGTTTCACAATAACACTCCTTTCGTCTGTTCGCAAGAAGAAGCATTTTTGTTGCAGCGCAGTTTGCTGCAAATTCAACTTTCCCATATAGTGTTAACACTTCTACTGTACTTGAAAGTGGAAATGGTTCTATTGAACAAATCTTTCGCACTCGTATATGCGCAATAGTGCTTAAAGATATTGAAGTACACCAATCCGCTGGTCCATGATTAAATATCTCTTTTAGAGGTCTTCTTTTTTGATGGCAAAACCATTGCTTTTCCGTCTGTCCTTCTCTTCAGGGCTTTTTCACTAACGTCCCTTTTTTCCAAGGTCATAGAAAGTTTCATTTTGCCACTGACACTCTTCCTTATTTTCATCAATGAACTTTTGAGTGGAACTAATCCACTTTCTTATTTCGCTGACGACAGCGCTCTTTAAATCACAACTCTCTGCTCTACGGTTGTTGAACTGAAACGGCATTCTGATCTCTTCATTATTATTCAACGAGTAGCTAATTAAAAACCGTGTGGAGTTTAAGACTTTGAAAACTCACAAAGGTCTCTTTTGTCGGACAAGCGAAAAGTACCAACCTTTCCTTTATCCATGAATGGCACTTGTATAAAAAAAATACCATAAATCTTTATTCTATTGTCGGTATCTATGTTACTGTCCCATCATATACTCGGCATTTTTTTCCGACCTTTCGACCATTTCTTATTTGAACTTATTGGATAGAATACAGAATAGAGCCATAAAACTTATAGGAGGCGTATAATTTAAGGAAATGGCTCTATTCAACACAGTCGTAAGGTTTTTTGTCTTTAATTATTATTTTATCGCTTTTTCTATAAACAATGCTCAAATGAAATATCCAGTTGTATTCCTACAATGAAAAAATTCCAGAGCAATAATCGTCTATCTATCAACGCACTTTTCCTAAACTCTTGCACTGTGTAACAGCATAAAATTATGAGGGCGGTCATAACCACTTGAGTGTGCAAATTATAAAAGAAAAAAAAAAACATTGGACAATTCTTGAATTTCCGAACTTTCAAAAAATTATTTTCGCTGGGCGTTATTTAAATTAATACAAAATTGCGAGAGGTTCATATCTTCTAGCAATAATTTTTTTTTACAATTTTAATATTATTTTTTAAGAACTCGTATCATTTTTATTTATTAATTTTTATTCTTCTTCTAAAGAGTCATCTGTAGTTTTATTTTTACTACAGGAAATAGCAATATTATTTAGTTTTTGTGCTGGTTCCTCGGTATCTTCATCTTCAAATAAATTTTGAATTTCAAAAACTATCTATTTTTTCTTTGTCGCTGATACTTGTTTTCATAGCTTGTTCTTCTTTTTTGATAATTTCATTTACTTGATTTTTTTCCAATCAGACTTCATGCAGTTAAAGCACTCCAAGCAGTAAAAAAGAATTCAAGCTGTTAAAATACTTCAAGCAGTAAAAAAGACTTCAAGCAATCAAAAGACTCCAAAGCAGCCAAATGACTGCATTACTTTTAATGCAATCAAAAGACTCCATGACTGCAAAGAACCAGTTAAAAAGTACTGCAGTCTTTTAACTTCAAGTCTTTTCACTGCTCTAGACGATTGGTTTACTAAAGACTTCAAAATTAACCGGAACTTTCTTTTCTAAGTTGAAGTGCTGCGATAAGGAATGTAAATGCATTCCGAATATTCAATTAAATGAATTGGACTTTTTGCAATGCATTACTAAATGTATGCATTCTTTTACAGCTCTGTTACTTAGCTTTCTGTAGATTAAATGTTTGTTCTCTCGAAACTATATATTTATTTTTGTTTTGATTCTGTATTTGCATTCCTCGATAGAGTTCAAGGATCTCCTAGTTCCGAAAGAAGTCCTGCTTGTCCAAATTGTAGATATGTAAATAAATTTCCGTTTTACAAATATGATTCACGCAGAAACTTTTAGTCTTAAATGGCGTCGAGAGAGGCTTCTTAGAAATCGCAGTCTCTACGTACATATGTAAAATTTTAATTTTCCTATTAAGCTGCCTTTCGAAATTAATTCTTGCAGTGTATTTGTTTAATTTTACATGTATACTACAGAGGTAGTCAAAATATCTTCTGGATGAGCGAGTCTCTTACTTTTTATTCAGAATATATTCTATTTCTAACGTTGTCTTTGGGACTCATATCCGACTAATTTCAAGCAGAACTATAACATACATACATTTATGTCATCTTTCACAGCAGCTGGATTTATTTTGAAAAAAGTTTTTCTTTTTTGTTATAATTTTCTTTGTCCTCTTATTTTCGTTAAGACTTTTTAATTCAAAATACCTTATATCAGTGGCGTAGATAGGGGGGGGATCAGGGGGATATATCCCCCCCCATTGGGATCGATAATTGTTCAACATAACCAGTCATGAATCAAATAAGTTAAAGAAACGCACTCTGAAATTTTGTTTACGTCTCACCAATTAATAACACTAGTTTACAAATTTTCGGTTTGTAGCGAGTACCTCAAAAAAAAAGTATTTTCTAGACTAATTTTGACTCTCTGAACAAGAAAATGGCACTCATTTATTTTTCCAAAGAAGCGTTTTCGAGATATGAGCAAAAAACCGTTCTTTGCTCCTTTTCCATGTATGAGCCTAATTCTCAAAAACGGTCGAACTAATTAACATATACTTTATGTTTTTGAACAAATATTTTGTTTGTCTTTTCAGCAGTATACGACTTGTGTAAATCGGCCCAACAATCATCAAGAAAAAGCGGTTCAAAGTTTCAAAAAACACAATTTTTCGCCGTTTTTAGAAAATCACTTGTTTTAAGTCATTCCGTAAGGATAGAAAAAAAAACTGACATGGTCTGCCTTCACGTACTGTTTCATAACTTCCACATTTATTTTTCGATTTCATTGATCTTCCACCTGAGATCTTAAAAGTATTTTAAATATTTTTTTGTCTATCCTTACGGAATGACTTAAAACAATCGATTTTCTAAAAACGGCGCAAAATTGTGTTTTTTGAAACTTTGAACGGCTTTTTCTTGATGATTGTTGGGCCGATTATAAATGTTTTATCTAAAAAGAACAGAAAACTGGATTTTATTTTGTGATTTATTTTTTAAATTAATATTATTTTACTTTCTACAGTGCCTTGCATAAGTAAAACCACACCTGTAAAAATGCGTTTTGTGGAAAATTAAAATGGGAATGACACCCTACTATTTTTTGTTAAATGGTATCACTAATTAAGTAAATTGAGAAGAAAAAAAAGTTCCGTTAGTTTCTCTTCTGGTGGTTAAAAATTAAAACAGATTTTTTTGTATTGCAAAAGTACTCGTATAACCGCTTTTTTATTTTGAACTGTTTTTTTTTTTTATTTTAAGTAAATTTTTTCGGCTAAATTAGTAAAGGACATTGCTGCCCCTATTTTCGACCAATCTAAAATTGTTTTTGACATACTGTTGACAAGGTTATTTAATATGGAATCGTCTATACAGTTCCATTCTTCCACAATCGCCCGTTGCAGCTCAGCAACACTGTATAATTGCCTATTATGGGCATAAATTTGGAGGGTCAAAAATCCCCAAAGATTTTCAATAGGGTTACAATCTGGAGAACGTGCCAGGAACACCATAAAATGTATGTTATTCGATTCGTACCATCCCAAACTTTGACGACTAACGTGAATTGGGACATTATCATGCTGGAAGACATGCCGAACTCGACGAAATCGTCTTAAGTAGGGTACCAAATTATCCTGAAGCACCTGGGTGCAAGCTGAACTGTTCATCTTTTCAGAGGTGAAGGCAAGTGTAACCTTAACACGATCGCAGAAGGCCCCCCAAACCTTACAACTGCCACCGCCAAAGTTCCTCTTGAAAACAAACTTTTTTCCTTTCTCAGATCGCCAATATCCGTTAAAACCACCTGACCCATCAAGATTAAACTTTTTTTCGCCACTGAAAATAATCTAAAAAAAAACCATTCATTGAATTATGCCATTTGGAATAACAAGAGTTAAGTATAAATTAATGGAATGTTACTTATGGTTTTCCAATCCCGTTTCATGTTTTGCTGGGCAAATTCTTACTTTTTTTTGTAGACTGTTGTCAAATTTGGAGCTGGCATCATTTTGCACCGAACAATCACTTTACTGCTTTTTAAGACACGAAAAACCGTTGAAACCGAAATTCCTAAGCCCAATTCATCACGAACGTCCGGCAAAGAATGCGCCGAATTGGATGCAGCATTTATTAAACGCCTCTTATCTCGACGTGTTAGCTTCTGCAGATGCCCGGTTCTTATTTTCGTCTCATAAGATTTTGGATCTTGTAAGAAATTTCGGACGACACGCTCGGATCTTTAAATTTTCCTACCAATAGCCCTTAAGCTTAGGCCAGTTAACCGAAAAGCTTGAATTTTGACTTTTTCCGTATCGCTTAAATGTTTACCACGCGGCATTGTTGCTTGACATTTCGAAGCAGATAACTAAATGAAGCTTCAGAGAGGTTTGCATTATGCGGTTATATAAAAATCTGTTTTTAATTTTTAAACACCAGAAGAGAAAATAACGGAACTTTTTTTCTTCTGAATTTACTTGATTAGTGATGCCATTCAATAAAAAAAACAGTAAAGTGTCATTCTCATTTTAATTTTCTACAAAACGCATTTTTACAGGTGCGGTTAAACTTATGCAAGGCACTGTATATCAATATTTATTCCAGTTCATATTCAAATTAATGCGTATAATATATTATCTTTAAAAAATATAATTTTGTATGGCATACAAAATGAATTCAATGAAGTCTTGTTATTTGTTTTTTTTTTTTAATTATTAAAACTTTAAAAAAATGAGCGAACTAGATCTATCCCCCCCCATAGCGAAAAGCTATCTACGCCACTGCCTTATATTTCGACTTTTTCCTTGTAGAAATCTATTTTTTTATTTATATTTTTTGACAAAAAAAAACTTATATTTTTTTTTTGATAAACAATGGTCTTTTTATCCCTTATATCTCAGTAAAGCTAGTGTTGCTTTTAAGCCCAGCGTTTTACTTTTGTTGTAAGTATATATAAACACTCACGTACTCGAATGCAATGTTGTTTCAAAATTTCAAAGCAATCGGTTATAAGAACTTTCTGAGATTAGCGATTAGGAACAAACATACATTTACATTTTTATTTATATAGATTATTATTATTTATCAAAGGGCACGGTAGCGGTAGTGCCCAGCCAAGTTAGTTCTGGCACTACACGCTTTTTACAGGAACAAACTCAGGCGATTTTTGAAAAATAACGGTACCTGCCATACGATTTTTTTCGAAATTTTATAAATATTTTTTTTTTCTCAAAAACTGTCCCAACGATTTAAAAAAACATCAAAAAATTTAATTTAGTTAAACCTTGGTAATGGTTGAAATAAATTTTCCAAAAAATGAGTAGTTTTGGTACCTCCCTTGGGACCATTTTTTTTGTTTTTGATTTTCTCAAAAACGGTACAACCGATTTTGATCTTTTTTTTATGCTAAAGCTTCGCAGCAGTTTGAATATTATTGTGTATTCAAATTTTCCAAAAAAATTGTTTGGATTTTTAAAAAAACTTTCAAATTTTTTTTTTTGAAAACACAATATTTCGAAAACCCCATGCTCGATATTTTCAAAACTTGATAAATAAAACTTGAAAAATAAATTCATTTTACCTAAAACTAACGGTACCCTCCATACAAATGTTAAAAAATGGTTTTCGAAAATCGTATTTTTCTCGAAAACGGTTCCGAGAATTTCGCTTAAATTTTTTTCTTTCTATTATTTTTAAATATCTGTAATTTAATAAAAAAAAATTTGAAAACAAGATATTAGGTGCGTTTTATTATTCACAAATCTATCTGGATCCGGATCTGGATCTTCCCTTGAAAATAAAACGATACGGATCTTAGTGACAGCAGTGGTATAAGCCCGTCTCTTTTTATCATTGGGTTTGTAAATTTTAAATTATTTCTTGTCTCTTTTCTTTACACTGTAGTTTACACTACCTTACCATAAAAGGCCATCTACTCGCCAGTGTAATAACTAATTTTTGGATCTTTGAAATAGATCCCGATAGAAAACAGGATCCCAAATTGTTTTTGTAATACATGTTAAAACTTAATCCAGATCCGGATCCAGATAGATTTGTGAATAATAAAACGCACCTATTACTGACTGTACCTACCATAGAACGATTTTTTAATACTTTGAATTTCTCATTATCAGCACAACGGATTTTAATGAAGCTTCTAAAAAGTTTAAAATACATTGCATTTCAAAACTTTAAGAAAAATATTTTTTTGAATTTTGAAAAAAATACTCAATACTTTTTTTCGTAAATTTAATTTTCATTCATACAATAATAAAAACTTCAAATTGGCGTACCAACATTTTTTCTTAAAAATGTTTTAAAATTTTCTTATATAAAACCTTATTTTTTAAGAAACCACTACAAAGACATAATAATTTTTGTTCTTGCATAAATCTATATTTGCTTGAATCACATGGCATCCTATTCTTATCTTTAACTACTAAAGAAGTTTTTTTTAGTCATTTAAAAAATGTATTTTATGCTTGTGAACAGTTTCTCTAATAACATTCATTTTTGAAATTCTTAGTCTTTTATCAGCACCACGAAATATGTTTTAATTTGTACAGTATTGTCATTGTGACCATAAAATGTAAACAAGAGCTGTTGATGTGACTAATCCTGACATTGCAAATGAGAGATGCAAGAAAATATTGCGTTGATAGATTTGAAACTGGTTGACGCGGCATATGACTATTTAGTGTGAAATTTCGTCTGAACCAAAGGTTCGAAACCTCAAATAATGCAGTCAAATTTCAACAAAAAAACATTCAGCAACTAAAATTTTTTTCGAAGGATTATTGCAATTTTAAAAATTCGACAAGTTTAATACTTTGAAATATGAGTCGAATTAACCTGTTAAAATTTGTAATGTGTACTCTGCTCTTTACAATATTTGTAAAGAATATAAATTAAAATTAAAGCAAAAGTAATGAATCAAGTAAAATTAAATGTTTTGGAGAATATTGAAGTGAAGCAAAATGAATTCGTGATTATATTGCATTTCAGTTAAAAGTAATATCAAAAGTAAATAGAAAAGAAGGTTTGTACATTAGGCTTCAGGGGTTTGTACGCTAAATCGCATTTCCTCAATTTTTAGTCATCACCACCACCTTTATTTTGTTTCTTCCCGTTTTTAGTTTTTCGTTTTCAAGATTATGGCGATTTGATTCTTCCACTTGATGCTTCAGAGTATCGTCAACTTTTTCCAAACAAAGACAAATTCTTTTTAGAAAGAACTTATATTCCTTTCCAGAATAATTGCTTGGCAATGCCTTCGAAAACGCTTTAAATTCCGTTTATCTTTACTAGTGTCTTCTATCGCTAAAAGTGGTTGTAAATTCTTGGGTCCACCTCCAGTTGTCTTGAATTCCTTTTTGTTATGGCCAAGTTTCTGCGAATATTCATCTTCCAAACCAACCAAACCTATTTACATTGAGTTAAGTACACATATGTATATTCTTAAATGTGACACCATCTTCCAACCACCTGTATCCTTATACCGCACAACTGCAAAGTTTCACAAGACTAAAAATTGGTAATTGAATTCACATAAAAGCTGTTTATGTTTGGAATGTAGAACATGAATTTTCAATTCGAAATACCAATTCACAATGATGATTTTCATAACACCAAAATTCCACATTCGGAATGAGGTATTCAAAAACATCATATTGTGCGAAATACAGAACATCAAAACTCCATTTCGTTCCTGAAATTCACAAAAAGTGATTTGAATCACATTTATATATCTTTTGGAAAACAGTCGCACGCAAACATTGTATCTATCAAGAATCCATCATCACTACTTCTGCAATTCACTCTCATATTTCATAAACATTTTTAAGTCAAAGGTTTACTTTTGTTTTGATCAAAATATTCTGACGCATTATGATCTAATCTACTTGCCTAATATCTTTGGGCAAAAACACAATTAATTTCTACCAATTTGCAACATCCGTCTTTGGTATACAAGCACGTTCAGAAATAATAATTTCCTTTCCACGCAACCCACTTGCTAGCTGTGCTACGAATTTTCATTCTAACACAATGAACTTGCCTTTGATTACTTCTGAACACCTGATTTCATGGACTAATTTCCTCGCTAGCAGGTGGAACAGAAAACGTTTAGCCTAAGAACACTTAAAATTCTCACCACAGACATCAACAGAAAACTACTGTTTTTGATGTTGGATCTTTGATTCACACAGGGAAGACATTATATTATGTATTATGTCGAACTCGCTTGTACTACTATTATTACAGAAGTACTTGTTGTTGTGCATCGTAATACACGCAGGTACCATGTGCAACTTGCAGGTTGCAGACATCAGAGCAGTCCTTGTTTTTCTTTCAAGTCCATGCACTACGCTACCATCTAAACTGTGTAACTCAAAGAGTGGAAAGAAATAGAGAGATGCACTGGTCGCACTCCATAAGACAAAGTCATGCCTAGTCAAAGTCAGAGGAGTGGCACGACCTACAATTGTTAAAGATGAAGTAGGGAATCCGATGTAGATGAGATTGCAACAATAATGAGGAACATTTAATATACGATAGAGCTGCTGCCTAGTGGTTTCAATTCCATATAAAGAGAAAAAAGCACTGAAGATGCAGCTTCAGGGAATGCTTTTGGAGTTATCTATACATGTAGGTAGTGTGCAACGAGTACCTATACATATGTACATGTATATGCATGTATTACGAACTATTCATGAATGAACTTCGTTTCCAAGGTTAACATACTCGTTTTTGGCTCCAGTTATGGATGTGTTACTGTATGATGTATGTGAAGTGAAAGATTTAATAAAACAAGGTGATACGAGTTTGAAAATAATACTTCCACGAAAAAGAAAAGATATTCCTTCAAATTAAGGAAAATTTACAATCTATTCATGATTATTTAAGTTGGATAAACAATACAAAGCCTTACTAAGCCTATGTATAAGCATATACATTTGTATGTATGAATCAAAATAATCACTTGAAAACTATATAAGTTAAAAATTATTCAATCTTTACGACACATTTTAAGATAAATTGTTTATGAATAAAGTTGAATATTTAAGCTTTTCTATCTACAGATATACATGGGGCCTCACAGTAATAGGAAAATAGTATAGAACAAAAGTAAAACCATTAAGGAAACGTTACTTAACTGATGATTGCGCTATTCTTTTCATACTGAATCGAAATCTGGATTTCAGGTATCAACAACAACACCAATATTTCGCATACATTCTCAGATTTTGTATACCTTGAGTTTCCGATAACATGCTTTTTACTTGTGACGTATAGGTAGGTACTATAATGCAAGTTATGCATTCGTAAACAAAAATTAACTCAAGATTACCATGATAGCGAAGACGATAAAAGGGGGTCTCGCAATTCTGTCTGTCTAACTAGCATTTTTTTTTTTTTAAGATCAAAAAAAACGGCAGGTAGCCGTAGGTACAATTTTTTTCGAAATTTTATAAATATTTTTTTTCTCAAAAACTGTTCGAGAATTAAAAAAATCAAAAAAATTTATTTCGTTAAAAAAAAAAATCCCAAAAATGGTTATTAACACCTCCCATGGAACCACTTTTTGTTTTTGATTTTCTCAAAAACGGTTTCGATATTATTGTGTATTCAAATTTTCTAAACACATTTGTGCGTGTGTTTTTAAAAAAAATTTCAAAATCTTTCGTCAAAACTCAATATTTCGAAAACTACATGCTTGATTTATTTAAAACTTGATAATTATAGGTTTTTTATTACGATCTACCAGATTTGAGAAAAAAAATTATTGTAGTCGCTTAAAACTAAATACGCAGAAACATTAGCTAGAAGTGAAAGCCTCTGTTGCAATTTGGAAAAAAATATGTTTAAACATTTTATACGGATTTTTTCACTTTTTTGTTTATATTTCCGTGAGTTTTATTTTTGATGCTGATAAAAATACGTTTTTATTATCTACTGACCTTGAGTAATCGATAACATAATGTTAATTTGTGGAATTCACGGCGATTTTTTTTAAATTATTTTTTATATACTTACTTTATTTCAAAATAGTTTTTTTTTATTTAAGTCCACAAAAATTGGTTTTTCGTCAATACGCAATACAATACGTACAATACGCAATTTTTGTTAAGTTCAAGTAATCTTACATCGATTTTTTGACAAAAACCAAATGTGAACTATATCATACACAAAAGAAATGTCATGATCAAAAAAATATTTGCAGAATCTTTTGCTTTTCTTACAAAACAATTTTATCTATCTGATAATTTTATTTTATCAATATTACAAAATAACTCAACCTCAAAATAAATATTTGTCATTTTAACAAAAAAATGCTCATTTTTTGTTAAATTGACAAAAAAAATTAACAAAATCTTTGTGATATTGACAAACATTTACAAAACAGATTTTTTGTAGAATCAACAAACATTTTGTTTACATCACAAAAAAGTTTGTCGATGTGACAAAAATCTCTGTTTTATTATGTTTTTATTAAGAAAACTTGGTTTGTTAAACTGACAATATTATTTGTAGTGCATATTTTTTTAAACTGACAAAGAATCATGCAGAATTACAAAAATATTGTGAAATCAACAAAATCTTTCGTATTGATAAAATTTTATCAAAACGATAAAATAGTTTTGTGGAAGGTCAACAAAAACGTTTTTATCAATATTACCTAGGAACTTATTTTCAGTGTAATGTACGTGATCTCAAAGAAGATTACACAAATAATTTCAATGTAAGTCAGTGATTCTGTTTCTTGTTACAGTGGCAATTTCTTAAGTTAAGGTGCTGTGTAATCACCATCAGGCACCAGTGTTTCTGAAAAAGCTCTTTCATAATGCCTGTACTGCAAATATAAATTGAACAGAGTATAAAAAAATCAATTTTTCTTGAAAATTAGATACATAGGTAGTATCTCAAAAAATATTAAATATTTTTTTGGGAAGTTTAATTTTTATTCGTACAGTAATAAAGACTTAAGGTTAGCGTTACAAAAAATTTCTTAACAATGTACATAAAAGCTTATATTTTTAAGAAACCGCTACATAGCCCCTTACATTTTTATTCTTGTATAAATTCATATTTGCTCCAGAAATCACATGGCATTCTGTTTTTATCTCCCACTACTAAAAGAGCTTACAAAAGTAATCTTATGCTTATAAATAGTTTTCTCCCATAACATTCATGTTTGAAATTCTTAGTCTATTACATAAGAGTGTGCGACCCAGTCATGCATTTTATTTCAGTTCAAGTTTAGTAAATTCGAATTGCACCATTCTGAAACATGATTTTTTTCCTTTTTTTAGGACCAAAAATAACGGTACCTACCATACGAATTTTTTTCGAAATTTTATAAATATTTTTGTCTCAAAAACTGTCCCACAGAATTAAAAAAAAAAATTACAAAATTTTTCAAAAAATGGTTATTCTTGGAAGCCTTCTTGGAAAAATTTGTTTTACCTAAAAATAAAGGTACCTACCCACCATACAAAAAAATGGTTTTCGAAAATCGTATTTTTCTCAACAACGGCTCTGAGGATTTTCATAATTTTGTTTGTTTCGATTAATCTTTACTTTTAGGGAAGCTTCCAAAAAGTTTAAAAAAACATTGCACTTAAAAAAAATATTTTTGAAAATTCGATATCTCAAAAACGGCTTAAAAAAAATTTTTAAATTAAATTTTTATTTGAACAATAATAAAAAGTTTAAAAATATGCTTACCAAATTTTTTTCTTAAATATGTTTTAAAAATTTTGTATACAAAAGCTTATTTGTTTAAGAAACCATTAAAACGAATTACAATTTTGTTCTTGCATTAACTAATATTGGCTCAAAACAAATGGCATCCTGTGTTTAGCCCCAACTACTAAAGGAGTTTTAGTCATATAAAAAATGAATTTTATGTTTTTTCTCTAATAACATTAATTTTTGAAATTCTTAGGGCCATTTTCTTCACTAGAAGTTGAGCTCAACTTTAGGATTTTTATTCTCAACTTGTGATTTTGTTTTTCTTCACTCAAAGTTGATAGTTTCAACTTTCGATTCTCAACTCTCGAGTTGATCAACTTCTGGTTTTCTCAACTTCCGAAAATACTAGAAGTTGAGAGAGCAAACTTGAGAGTTGACATGAAACATTGTTTTTTTTTTAATGAAATACATGCATTTTGCTTCAAAAGTTTGTTTGCTTGAGTTTTCACAACAAAAAAAAAATATTGTCATAATTTTCCGCAGCAATTATTTTTGAGAAAATTGGACTTCAACTTCGCCGCACGAGGAAATTCTTGAAGCAGTACGAGGCTTTTTCGCCATCGAAAAGACGATTTTTATAGGTAAATTTGGTCACCTTATCACCATTGTAACAAATGCTGATGAGCACTTGTATACAAAGAATTGCAGATAGGCACTAGCAATTGAGTTGAGCGTTCATATGGCGTTTGTAAAAGCAGATTTCCCGTGTTGGCTTCCGACATTAGGTGCAAAAAAGAAACGGCAAAACTCATCATCATCGCTTGCGGTGTTATTCACAACAAAGCAATTGATGGAAAATTATAGAACCTGGCTCCAGAAATTCCCAGATTTGCTGATTTAGCTGCCACAAATTTACCATGTATCTTTGTGGAAACGGCAACATCCATGACAAACATCCGTTCGCGATTGGTAAAAACTTATTTTTATCCTTATATAGATCGAGGAGAAAATCATTCATCACAAATATCACACAAAAATTCAATTAGATTGACTGAATAAATTAAAATTTAATTTTGAAAGTGACAGCTTGTATATATTTTCCCAGGGATATTTTTCAAATCAGAAGTTGATCAACTTTAGATTTTCAACTCGGGAGTTGAGAAAAAAAATTGTGAAGAAAAAGAAATTTCAACTTGCGTTTCAACTCTCGAGTTGAAGCCAACTCTCAAGTTGATCAACTTGAGAGTTTGCCTCAAGTTGAGCTATAGTGAAGAAACGGCCCTTAGTCTTTTACATAAGAGCAAGTTCGTGCGAACAGCAATTGCGTTTTTGATAATTTACATTATGTAAGAAAACGGACTTACGGAGCAAGTTTAAGTTATTAATGGCTCCAAGGTCGGAGTGTGTTGAATTACAGCTGTAGAAAAAACTCTCTCATTTCGTTTGTGTGAAAGTTTCAGTTACAGATGAGTAGCACATAGCACCCTCTCAGAGTGTTTTGGTTATAATTATGTAGTATATTTAACGTAGGTACCAATTGAGTGTTGCTGGTGTCCTTATGTTTTCGTATAACTCTTTTTCATATGATCGCAAAAGTACAACAAGTTCTAAATTCACGTATTAATACATATATGCCGGATTTAGTTTTGCAGATTTGGACTACTAGGCGAACCTAGAACTTATTATAACTCTATTGTTAGGTACACTTATGGAATCACTAACAATTAATTCCGGAATAAAAAAGCCCAAACGGGAAGCACCAAAAACATAACATTATTAACATTATTCAAATTTGTCAAATAGGTATCCGCTGCACTGCAACAGCTTTATAATGTTTTATTTTTGCGATTAGCTGTATGAAATTGTTCCGATGTGTCCTATCCCTAATAAGAGAAAATATTGTTTAGTTATAACATATTTATGTTTATTACAATACAGAATATGTAATTAACAAGTACCTTCAATATAGCAATAAAATTATTTACATATTTATGAAAATCTCATATTTTTAATTGTAAACATTTCAATTTGGCCGACGTTGACGACAGTTTGACGTTTATGAACGGTATGTACTGCAGTTGACCTAGGTTAGTTCGATCGAAAATCTGATTTTATGAACGCAGATAATGCAGTTCTTAGTTCGCTGAGGATTATGAACTCACCCTACCTATCTCTTGTCAGTCAAATAAAGTATCTCTTACCTTAGCCTCACATATTAGAATTCGATGATGAACTATTCTCATGCATTCCTACAGATGCCAACACATGAATTATAATAACTTCTAAATAACTAAACAACGACCAACTTTTCTCAATACTTATGATACCGTTTCAAATGAAAAGCACAAACAAAAAAATAGGTGTGCTTTTTAGGTAAGATCATTAATAAAAACATCATAAATTAATAATCAGCAAAGATAGCATTTAATCGTTCCAAATCGCTATATCTATCATATTGCTAGACAAATTATTGTTTAAATTTTTGAGTTTCGTAAGTTTAGTATATGTATGTATACATATGTAATTACTTATAATTTCGTTTAAGAAACAAACAAATTACACTTTTGTTACTTAATACCATACATATGTACATACACGCCAAAAAAAAATAATCTATTCGTTTCCATGCCATAACGCTTTCGTTGTTGGTATTTTTTTTTTCTTTTTTTATTTTTCTTGCTTTTAAAGATTACTTTTATGTGTAAAACAAAACATACCGATCATGCTCCGCTTTTAACTATGAATCAGTCTTGTGAATTGACGTTTTTTGTGTCAAAAAGATAACAATTTCGGACTACAATCTTATATGTATGTACGAGTATCCATTCAATACCTACTCGTATTTATTTGTATTTGGGTTTTAATTTGATATTTTTTGATTATTTTTAAATTAATGTTAAAAAGCAGTAACGGATCTAGATGTGAATGAATATCAACATTTAACATATAATAAATTGGTTTTAATGCAATGGTAATAATGAGAAATACGAGAGGAAACAAATTTAAGAATATTTAAGGAATTTCAATTTTAAAATCTAATTGTTTTCATATGAATTTTTAGGCAAAGAACTAAAATGCAGTCTTATTACATACTTTTAAGAATAAATTTCTAAAAATAAATCAGAACATTAACGCCATTAAAGAATATTTGAACTAAAATGCACAGCTTTGTAAAAAGGTGAATGTAATTATGAATAATGAAAAGAATTAAATTCATTCTTTGATTTGCTAAAATATGTACAGAAAAGTTTGAACAAATAAAACAGAATGCCATCTAATTTCATGAACAAATATGATTTTATAAACAAATTCAAAATTCGTTAGAATAGAAAAGAAATTATTTTTATTTTTCAGAAATACGTATGTATAAACTTTCTTGAACATTTTTTGAAACAAAATTAGGATGTCAATTATTTAAAGTACTAAATAAGATAAGTTTAAAAATTTTATTTTTAAAGAATTGAAAGGAAAATAAATTTGGTGGTGCAGCAGCTCGGAGTGAACCAGGACCTAGTGACCTACAACTCTCAACCTTTCCTGTGTGCGTGTTACCACTTTACCAGGAACGGAGGGGACGATTCCGAACGGCTAATGAGCAGCACTTTCCATGATAAGAGATACTCTTGGAGAATTTGTCGATTTCTCGCAAGAGGCAGTACACCCCTGAAAAAAACTTTTGCAGCGGCTGAGAATCGAACTCGAGACCTTCCGCATGACAGTCCAACGCACTAACCATTATGCCAAGGGGTAGGGGAATTGAAAGGAAACATTTTATAAAAATCATTGAAGGTTCTTTTGCATTTTTACAGTAAACAACTTCCAGGACCCAACTTGACATTACGATGATACGGAAAACCTATATACAAAAGAAATAGGTCTCACGCAATTTCTTTTCTTCAAACTTAGTTCCCAAGTACAGAAATAATTGTACTTGCCGTATAAATTCGTTTTGAAATAAAATAAAATATTTTAATCGCAAACAAAACTTTCTTTCAGTTAAACCTAATGTTGAAGCCATTTTCTGAAAAATGGTTATTAATGGGTTTTATTTTCGGTATCCAGTAAATAATGGATAACCTTGCAATCAGTTATAAGTTGGCCAATTACTTAAAAAACTTGTCTATTTAATCAACTTTCGAAAATGGTACACATGCAACACTAACAGTTTATACAGAAAATAATCCATCTATTTCTTATGCATTTTTATTTCTATTTTACAAGATCACATAAAAACTTTCTTTTTGACTTCAATTAAGCACTCTAACAAAAGAAAATTTTTAAAGCCTTGGATGAACCAAAGTCTCCTTAATCTAATTCATAGAAAAAATAAAGTCTGCTCAAAGTTACAAAAACATCCTAACAATATAAAACTTAAGAAATATGTACTACAATTCTCTTTGTAAGACAGTCAAATCTGAGGTTGAATCAACTCGCGAAATGTATTATTTTAATTTATTGGAACAATGTAAAGGTAATATTAAAGAAGAATGGAAAATTATTGACAATATTTTAGGTAAGAACAAAAAATCGAATGTTATTGAATCAGTGGTAGTTAATGATATTTCTTTAACAGATTCTAGTTCAATTTCTAAGAAATTCAATGAATATTTTACGAATATCGCTGAAAAATTGAAACCTTCAATGGATTCACCATCTAATTGTAACTGTTTTACTGGTAACATTTTTGTAACTGAACTGTTGCAACCAAATAGTTTCGCCTTTGAACCTATTACTTCCTTTGAAACATACAAAACTATATTATCCTTGAAGAGTAAATTTTCTTGCACTTCAGATGAAATGTTTAGTGTAATATTAAAGAAAGTTGCATTTTATGTTGTAGATGTTCTGAGTTATATATTTAATCTAAGTGTTAAACAAGGATGTTTCCCTCACCAATTAAAATGCACTGAGGTGATTCCTCTCTTTAAGAAAGGAGACCGAAAAAATATTGCCAATTACAGACCTATTTCTCTTCTTCCAACTATTTCAAAAATCTTTGAAAAAATAATGATAAAAAGAATCATTTCGTTCTTATACGAGTATAAAAACAAATTTTTCAGTGAAAATCCATTTGGTTTCCGTTCAAGAAAGTCAACTGAAGATGCGATTCTAAGGTTACGTAGCCAGATTTATGTAAGCTTGAATAACATCAAAACCCACTTTTGCCTTTTTTATCGATATTACTAAAGCCTTTGACATGGTCGATCATGATTTCAATGGCTGAAGTCATATTTGAAAGATAGAGTTCAAAGGGTTATTGTCAACGGAAAATCAAGTGAAGCTTTCTTCTTAAGACAGGAGTACCACAAGGATCTGTTTTTGGTCCCATGTTTTTCTTAATTTATATCAACTTACTCTTTTCGCTTCCGTTAAATGGTCTTTCAACAGCTTTTGCAGATGATATCTCCTTTACTTACCAATCTAATTCAGAAATAGACTGCATCACGAGAATTAAAGAAGATCTTGAACTCTTGTTTTGTTCATAAACTGATTATAAGTGAAAAAACTAAATTAATGACATTTAAAACCTCTGGAATTAATCCTTGTTCTTTATTTCTGTTCCCATAGCCCAAATTGTAAAAAATTATCTCATGGTTGTTACTCGAAAAATGTATCTCTTAAAGCCATTCTGCTCAAAAAAAATATTAACATCAATATAGTACGGTCTTGCGCACTCAAAATTACAATACGGATTGTTCAGCTGGGGTAGTTCATATGCAAATACTTTTAGGCCCTTGTTAATCGCTCAAAAACATTTTATTCCAAAAATTTGTAACAAAAACCGCTTTAGCGAAAGTTGGCCCTTATACAAGGAATTACGAATTCTCCCAATGAGACACCTTTACATCTTTAAAGTGCTAAAAGAATTTTATTAGCAGAGTGCTAATATTCCAAGTAGAAATTCGCAACTATACAATACGAGTAAACAATTTGCATCTTGTCGCTGTACCGAAAATAAACAAAACCCACTTCTCCAACTTTTATACTGTAACAGCACCGCGATCTTTTAATAAATTGCCCATGACAATTAGAACAACTACAAATTTAAACTCTTTTCTAAATAAAGTAAAAAACTGGCTTTTCACGATTGATTTAAATAATATTGAAAATTGTAATTAAATTCTCGTTATAATTATTCTGCAATAATGTGTTCATATTACTGTTATAATCTATGTTTTTTATTGCTCTGTTTTTTTTTTGTTATTTATATGTCATCATCATCATCGGCTCGACAACCGTGTTCCGGTCCTGGCCTCTTTCAACAAGTCTCTCCACCTATCCCGGTCTCTAGCCGACGCCATCCAGTTGCGCACCCCAAGGCTTCGGGCGTCCTGGTCTACGCCATCTCTCCAGCGCAAGCATGGTCTACCATAGAATGTACCACAAAGAACTTTCCGAGCAGGTTCCTCTTCGCTCATGCGAGCTAGGTGCCCTGCCCACCGGAGTCTACCGAGCTTAATTTTTGTCACGATATCTGCTTCTAGGTAGATTGCGTACAATTCATGATTGTACCGTCTTCGGAATCGTCCTTCCTCACATATGGGGCCAACAATTCTCCTAAAGACTTTTCTCTCGAACGCAGCTAAGAGGTCGGAGTACCTTTTGCTAAGCACCCAAGTCTCGGATCCATATGTGAGTACTGGCAGGACCATGGTCCTGTACAGCAGCAGTTTTGAAGTTATGGTGAGATTTCTGGATTTGAAAAGCTTTGACAGACTATAGTAGGCTCTGTTGGATTTGAGAAGCCGCCCGCGTATTTCTTCTTCTATATTGTTATCGGCTGCTACTATTGACCCAAGGTATTTAAGGGATTGCACCACTTCAAATTCGTGCTCCGCTACCTTGATTGTTTGACCAACTGTTCCTCTCGCATTCGACGCCACCATGTACTTTGTTTTACCTTCACTAATGTGCAGCCCCAGATTTTGTGCCGCCTGCTCGATCTGGATGAAGGAATCGTGTTTAGCTTGTTCGGTTCTTCCGATGATGTCAATGTTGTCTGCGTAAGCTGGTAACTGGCTGGACCTGTTTACGATGGTCCCTCTTGTTGCCGTGCCAGAGTCACGGATTGCTTTCTCCAACGCCAGGTTGAAGAGGAGGCAGGCCAAACCGTCCCCTTGTCGGAGTCCATTAAAGATTTTGATTGGTCTGGATAGCAATCCGGCTATTTTTACTTGGCTTGTTACATTGGTCATGGTCAACCTACATAGTCGTGTCAATTTATTTGGGATGCCGAATTCTCTCATGGCTTTGTAAAGTTCTACCCTGGCTATGCTAATATAGGCGGCCTTAAAGTCTATAAGCAGATGGTATGTTGGGATGTTAAATTCTAGACATTTTTCCATCGCCTGCCTAAGGGTAAAGATCTGATCAGTTGTTGATTTGCCTGGAATGAAACCACACTGATATTGTCCGATGACGGTTTTAGCGTATGGGGTTATCCGGTCTTGTAGGATAGAGGAGAGTATCTTATAGGCGGTACTCAACAACGTGATACCTCTATAATTGCTGCACGTTGTGACATCTCCCTTCTTATGTATGGGGCATATTATGCCTTTTCGCCAGTCTTCTGGCATTTCTTCCTGCTCCCACACGTGCACTATAATATCATGAATTGCTTGACGTAAGGCTGGCCCGCCGTGATGAAATAATTCGGCTGGTATGCCATCGGCTCCCGGGGATTTGTTCTGTTTAAGCCGGCCTATAGCCTTCTCAACCTCTTCTATGCTTGGTGGCGGCAACATAGGGTATTCTTCTTGAAGTAGTGGAGCCTCCACTTCTGCAGTGAGCTGACCATTTAGCAATTCATTGAAGTACACTTCCCATCGCTCCAGTATGCTTTCAGGATCGGTGATCAGATTTCCCTCTCCGTCCTTGCAGTATGTGCAGCGTGGTGTGTACTGCGTCATGTTTCGGACGGATTGGTAGAACTTCCGCGCCTGGTGCGGACCTCGCTCTCGGCTGTTTTCTATTTCACAGATTAGGTTCTTCTCCCAGGCTGATTTCTTTTGTCTGTGAAGCCGTTTTTCTGTTCTTCTGAGCTCTTTATATTCCTCTTCGCGTGCCCGCGTTCTATGAGATTGTTGCATTGCTCGGTACGCAACATTCTTACGTTCAGTCGCTAGCTTGCATTCATCATCAAACCAGCCGTTCCGATTTTTACGACTGCGTCCTAAGATGGAGTTGGCAGTACTAATGACAGTATTTTTAAGACGTGTCCACTTCTCATTTACGCCCAGCATACTGGCTCCAGGACTTACTCTCCCTAAGTCAGGTGTTTCTAGGGCGAGTCCTAACGCATTAACAAAGGTGTTACTGGTGTTTTCATTGCGCAGGGCAGCCGTGTTGATTCGAACCTGTGTAGTGTAGCTACTTAACCTACCTCAACCCAACGAGACAACCTAAACGAAAACATTACAAACAAATAAAATAAAAACAAAAACAAACGAAAACGAAACCTGCACACGATGCACACAATGACTTCGACGATGACTATGACTGACCCACCTAAACCTAAACTGCTGACACAAGCAAACAATGACTAACAGTATTGAACTCTAAGTAGTTCACCCAAATGTGTAACGTATGACACTAGATATTAAGATACAATATTAAGTTCTATTATTATTATTTGTAAATAAAGTATTTGTAAATAATAAAGTATTTGTAAGCAATAAAATATTTGTAAGCAACTAGTATATAAGCAGGTAAAATTTGAAAATAAAATCAGATTCATTTTTGTTATACAAAGTGTTTCTCTTTTTGGCAGATAACCTATGGCATTTTTATGCTCTGCCCGTCGATTAGGTAATTAGATAGAAGGTACATTACATGGCGATCCTGCCAATTGCATTAGGTACATTACATGGCGATCCTGCCATTACATGGTACATTACATGGCGATCTTGAAAAAAAAAAAAATTGTAACACCTGATCGGCGGATGCAATGCGTCTTCGCAAGGCAATCCGCCCTCGGAAAACCATACCAACAAGATAGTGATCCGAGTCGATATTGGTACCTCGGTACGTTCGTACCGTCATCAAGTTCGAGTAGTGGCGACGGTCTATCAACACGTGGTCTATTTGGTTACGAGTGACTCCATCAGGTGATACCCAGGTGGCTTTGTAGATATCTTTACGCGGGAACCTGGTACTCGCAACGACCATGTTTTTCGATGCTGCCAATTCTAAGACTCGAAGTCCATTGTCATTAGTGTTCTCATGCAAACTATGGGTGCCTGCGTAATGCCTGAATACCGGCTCCCGACCTATTTTTGCGTTCAAATCCCCAAGGATGATTTTAATATCAAACCTTGGACAGGCATTGAGGGCCCTCTCGACTTGTTCGTAGTAAGTCTCTTTTTCTTCGTCTGAGGACTCCTACGTAGGTCCGTGAACGTTAATGAGGCTGATGTTCGTAAATTTGCCTCGCACGCGAAGGGTGCATAGCCTTTCGCTTATAGCGTTAAAGCCGATGATAGTAGACTTCATTTTTTCGCTGACTAGGAAGCCTACCCCGAGCACATGGTGTTTTGTATGACAGCTGTAGTATATGTCATATTCTTTCTTCTGTAAAACACCATTCCCTGTCCATCTGATTTCTTGAAGAGCTGTTATGTCAGCTTTATACTTTGACAGGGCATCGGCTAGCTCCTGAGCAGCTCGAGCTCTATAGAGCGATCGTACGTTCCATAAGAAAATTCGTAAATCGTTTTTCCTTTTTCTTTGCGTGGGTTGTCGTCGTGAGATCAGTCCGTTTCCGAGGCTTGTTGTCGGTATCGTAATTCTTTTGGTTTTACGGGACAGGGAATTAACCTGTCGCCAACCTGAGGAACCAGCCTGATCATATTAGCCAAACCTTTCTTAAAAGGCTTGTTTCTAGCGGCCGCCGCGGAGAGGCTATGATCACACTTCCACCTGTCCCGAATAGTTACGGCACGTGCATGTTTTCGTATGCTACATGTTGTTCCCCCTATTCGTCTGATTTATATGTATATAATGAAAAAATAAAAAGAAAACCTTAAAACAATATGTAACCAGCGAAGTATATAAAAATTTAAATAAAATTAAATAATTAAACATCTTAGAATCTGCTGTCACCCCACATCAGTTTCCATTATTCAGTGTAATATTTATGTATGTATCATTCAACACTAACTCTAAGTTAAAGAATGATTATTATTATTTATTCTATTATTTATAGGTTCATACCAAAATTGTAAATCTTTTAGTATCTTAATGAATGAACAAATGTTTTTCTAATCTAATCTTCTAATCTAAATCTAACAAAATTACTAGATTAATATACTAAAAAAGCGCAGGAAAATAAGGCAAACATTAATTTCGACAAAGCTGAATTTCGGTAAAGAGCTTTATTTGTAAGCCTTAATTACGGGAGAGTACGATAACTTGGGCGCCGAAAAAAATGATAACAGATAACAGTGGAGGGGTCAAATGCAAACATTTTTTACTATGGGAAAGGGGGTCTATCTCACCCCGTTTATGAGGTAGGGCGATTTTCGATAAAAACGACTTAATGCAAAACAATGATTTTAAAAGCCAGAAGTCAAATGCAGAATTAAAGAACAGACTTCTGGCTTTTATTGCTTTGCATTTTAAGTATTGTCTTAATTTTTTAATTTGTGTTTTTCCATTTAAGTCGTTTTTATCGAAAATCGCCCCTACCTTCTAAACGGGGCGACATAGACCCCCTCCCATAGTAAAACATAGTAAAAAATGTTTGTATTTTGTATCAATTTTTGGCGTACTATCCCCTAATTAAGGCATAAAAATAAAGCTCTTCACCAAAATTCAGCTTTGTCGAATTTATTTTTGCCTTATTTTCCTGCGCTTCTTTAGTAAGTATATTAATCTACTAATTTTGTTAGTGCATACAAAAAAGTTTGATTTATTTTGTGTTATGTTTTTTCCGTCCGTATTCTGCTCGTTGTCTATATTTTTGTCTGAATCAATATAATATAATCCTCTCACTATGTATGTATATGTTTCACATTAACTAACCACTCATATATGTAGCTATCTCAGTTATGCCACAGGTTTCAGATATATGCAGTGTTTTATTTTTATTATTCACACGCTGGTTGTACTGGTATAGTAGAATTGTCCATTATAATTCGATTATAAAATACTGCAGTTGGTGTTGTTTATATTTCCAAGAATGAAAAACATCGAAATTGGATATGAAATACCATATATTATCATATACCCATAGCTGGGCACCGTTAATCAAACAGTTAACTTCGTTAATCGTTAATCCGCTACTAAAAAAGTTAGCTTCGTTAAACGTTAAATTTCGGAAGAATTAACGCAAGTTAACGTTAATCGTTAATCCGTTAACATGTGATAAAAATTGCATTTTTTATATTTTTTTCTCTAAGCACCGGCGCTAAGTAATGCCGGTCGTCCACTAGGCGATCAACGCACAAATTTCGAATTCAACGCATTCAACTCTAATGTACGGTGCGTGCCTTCAATTCTGTTCAACCAACGGGTTGGATCTAGTTGTTGGCCGTTGCTCAACGAATTGCGCAACAAGTGTACGGGTAGTGTACGAGCTCGTGTTGCTCCTTGAAAATGTTCGATCAACACGTTGAGCAACATTTTCAAGATAATGTGTTGCACATTTTATTTGTTCAACGCGTTGATCAACTTTTTAATTTTCTTTGGAATTTCTTGACGTAATATTGTGTTGTGTTGCGTTGGCTGCAGTGAAATGTGTCTACGTGGTTGAACTATTGCGTTGCTATGAACTTGCAGTTGTTGCAACTTGCAAACTGTAGTTTATTTTGGTTTTTCGTCATGGAAGGTGATAAAAAATCAGAGTGGACCACGGAATTAATTTTGCAAATGATTTCAGCAATTGAGGAAAAGCCCAATATATGGGACATTAAGAGCCCCTCTTATAAAAATCGAGATGCCAGGGAATTGGCTTGGTCTCAAATTTCCTCGAAAATGCAATTGCCTAAACTTTGAATTCGAATTCACGGGCGCGGTGGGATCAATCGATTTTAATTTCTCATATACATATTTCATTGAAAAAACAATTTTCTTCGCGACTCAAGAAAAAATCATCTACCCAGAATCGTCTTGGCTGTTTTTTCTTCCTTTGTGGTTCATTTTCTAATATTAATAATGCGGCAGCCACTTTTTTTTTTATCTTAGAGGAAATCACACTCATACGGAACAAATTTAAGAATATTTTAAAGCGAAGGCGTGCGTCGACAATAAATGTATGTACCGAACTGAAGTCAAAATTATTTCAGGTTTGACATTTGAGTTTTTTGTTTATCGTGGTGCGTTCAACTCGTTCCCCAACGAGTGATCTCTGGTTCCTTGGTTAAGTGTACGAAGGTATCAACTCGTTCATCAACTGGTTAAACAACAATATCGAAAACGCAGTTGATCAACTCGAAAAACTTTTTTTTCTGTCAAAATCGAACAATTTTATCAACTAGTGTACGAGGTTATTCAACATTAGAGTAAGTTGGTCAACTAGGTGTACGGAGCTATTCAACACTGGAATAAGTTTTAAGAGCTGATCAACTAGGTGTGCGAGGTTAATCAACATATGGGAAAGTTAGTCAATTATGTGTACGGGGTTCCGAACGCATTTTGTTCAACTTTAGTTCCTCACCGTGAATTACGTAAGTTGCTGCACTAGTGTAAGAGGTTTTACATCGTTTATACAACGAAAGAGTTGAATAAAAAGTTGAACGAAGTTGGTTGAACTTATCGCGCACATAGTGGACGACCGGCATAATGAAATGATCAAACGAAACGAATCTCTTCGCAGTTTTCTCACTCGCACGCGCCGTAAAAATAAAATACGTACCTAGCTGTTTTTGTTTCACCCACGGCACTTGTCTCATATTTATCTGTACCTGTTTTTCGAGCCGCGCGGTAAGTAGTAGGCATTGGATTAACGATTAACGGACTTAACGTGGATTAACGGATTTAACGTGTCCGTTAACATTTTTAAAAGTTAACTTAAAAGTTAATCCGTTAATCAAAATTTTAACTTCGTTAATTAACGATTAACGGATTAACGAGTTAATGCCCAGCTATGCATATACCAAGTTTGAAGATGCGATCTCAATTAGATTAGAAGTAACATATTTTTAGTGTTGGAGATGGCAACTTCGTATTTTTTTTTGCCGTTATTTTTGCTTAATTGAGTACTTGCTATAATTGAACACTACGTTTATTTAGTTCGCACTCGAGTTTTAATTGAATAATAAATTATTATTTCTTTTATATAAAGAAAATTAGGAACAAATATCAAAATGGCCTAGGCTACTTAAAATCTGAATTAAATTACTAACATCCGGTTTTCTATACAAAAATCTGTTTTTTTTTTTGATGTGCAACTGTATTAAAGTAGTCACCTTGGTCTTATTGAAAACTGCGTCCACAATATTAATCAGGATCTTCAAAGCATCCATTTTTGGTCCCAGCAAAATGGCCTGTTTTTAAATCCTCCGAAAACAAAATGCTTAGTAATTTTTAAAAAGCCACTTGATCTCTCATATTTCCCCCGCTTATTTCTTAATAACACTGCTATTGATTTTGTGGAAACTGCTAAAAATCTCGGGGTGATCTTCAACAGGTCCTTAACTTGGGAAAATCATATAAATTCAATTGTTGGTAAAGTTTACGGAACCCTTCGTGTCCTTCAAGAATCCCAATACCTAACTCCTATAGCAACTCGAAAAATGCTGGCGAAAACTATGATTATTCGAACTCTTGTGTTTGGTTGTGAAATTTATTGTAACTGCGATTCGGAGAATAGAAGAAAACTTACAGTCGCCTTTAACAACACTGTAAGATATATTTATGGTCTTAAGAGGTATGACCACATCTCTGGCTACATTTCTACTTTATACGACATGCAGTTTGTACATTTTATACATTGTCGAACACTTTTTCTTTTCTTCAGTATTAAACAGACACATCAACCACAGTACCTATTTTTACGACTTCAATTTCCTACTTCTAACAGAACAAACAAAATTATCACCCCCCGACATACTTGCCTAACATCAGAACGATAGTTCTTTGTCAACGCCGCACAGTGTGGGAATTCGCGAATTTAGCGGAATAAAATTAATAACGCTTGCATTTTAAATTTTTTTGTAGTTTTTTTTTGTTTAGTTCAATGAAAATGTCTATACAATCAAATGTAACTCACATTTTGGTCATAATTTATTTAAGTTTTTGTAAAATGAGCTTTGAAGTGACAGGTTGTTTAAACCAAAAAGTACTTTTTTTTTGAAAATCATAATTTACAAAAAAATCTTTTGAGGAATGATGTATTGTTTAATTGTATTACAAATATGAATAAAATAAAGAAAAAAGTTAATTAATTATCAGAATTTACTTGTTTTTTTTTGCAAACCGATATGTCAATGCCGTTGTTTTTGAACTAAAGAAACTCCATTCTTAAAAAGGGTATTAAAACGTACAAGAAATTATATTTCAAAGGAAGTTTTAAATTAGTTTTATTTCTAGACAATCAATGTTTTTTTTATATTGGTAAGTGTTGTATCACGAATTTTTTCTGGGATACATCATCAAGGATACCAAAAATTAAAAGAACCGAAAACTTCCTGTCGAAAAAATACAGTTTCACTGGAATAGACAATTTTTATTTACCAATCCTGTTATTCTTGTAAAATAAAAAGCAAATTTAAAACAATTTTATTTAATTGTTTTTTATATGTTTTGTTTTTATTGTGAAAATTTTACTATAATTTTAACTATAATTTTAACTACATTCAACAATTCAACATACGTATATACATAAATAACACATTTTATTTACATCTTAGATTAGTTTGCAATATCCAAAATTTCAAGAACCTCAGGCTCTAGTTACTTCGTTTTCTTTTAAGAAAACACCTTAGGCTTGCTAGATATATGGATCTGATGTAATAAGCAGCCTATGAAATCAAATTTTATGTAAAATACGCATAAAAAGCACTTTTGCTCTTCAAATAAAAAAATCGTTTTTTTTTATTTTTAAATTAATTTATTTTTGTTATTATTATTGGAACACCCTTTATCCGATATAATAGTTTTTTTTTTATTAATTAATAGTTTCCGTTTTTAATTTTTTAAATAACTTAGTTTTTTTTTTTTCTTACTGTTAACTTTGAATTTGAACACCCTGTATTTTTGTTTTAACTATCAAATTCACAAACATTTTTTTTTTGGAACACCCCGTGAAATAAAACAAGTTTTTTAATTTATAACATTCTTCTTCTAACCAAATCCCAAAAAGTTCTTCGATTTTGACGGTATGCCATCATTTTTTTGCTGGATAGTCATTTAGAAACATTGAAAAAAAGTATATCACAACATAATTGGGGTGTTAAATTTTAGTGATTTTTGATAGATAATAAATCAAGCTTTGCAGTGAATATTGTTTCAAGGCGCAATAACGCGGAATAACTAAAGTTTTGCTCTAATAAAGGTACAAAAATCGAAAAAAAAAAAACATTTTTTTAACTTCAATCACCAAAACAAAAATGTGAAACACCCTGTGAAATAAAAAATTACTTACATTCTTATACCTTGATATTTAGGAAATATAAAAAAAATAAAACTTTTATTAAAACACACACCAAACGCACGAAAAAGAATTAAGAGCAAAGTAATCTCTTCCAGCAAATATACAGAATAAAAATCGCCAACTGCAACTTCAATGCTATTTTTTTTTAATTACATGATCCCCACCCAACAGTGCTTTTGTTATCACTTTCTACAATCTTTTAGCTTTAAGAAAAACCGGTTTTGGCATCAATCGAGACTAATCATTTTTCAAGTTAAATTCCGCTAAATTCGCGAATTCCCACACTGTGCGCCGCCGTGCGCCATATGGAACTCTCTGCCAAATGATATTAGGAGACTTGTTGATACTCAGATTTAAAAAAAAAATTAAAAGTTTACTTTTCTTCTCTTTAATTGCAAGGATTTACCTTTAATAAAATCAATGAATTAAGTAAACTGTTGCTAACTTTACATTCTTTATCCATATATTGTTAACTACTCAGTTTTTAATTACTTATTCCATTTTTCCTTTATAATTTTAAATTCATTTGTTTAATTTTGTAAAGTATGATATTTATTTTGCTATGTTAATTAAGTTAGCTTTTATACCTTAAAATAACATTATAAAACTATCACAATAAATAAGATATTGTATCTTAATGTGTATAGAAATTGATGAAAATAAATAAATAAAATAAATAAAAAATGCATAATAAAAATAAAGTTTTTTTATACATATTTACTTGATGAACAAAACAATAATAAAAAAAATTCATTAATATTTTATGATACTTGGGAAAATCTAGATCAGGTAAAAAATCTAATTTTAGGTTTTTTATCTACTGTTATTGCAGCACTTGACAATTGGAGTGGTTTTCCAAGAATTGATAGTTTTTGGGGAATTCTTAAGACTGTGCACTAATTAAAAGGGTTAAAAATGTACTTATGTCTTCTTGAGTTTCTGTCAAAACCCTAATTACCTTACCTCTTCTTAGGGAGAGTTAAATTTGGAGTATGAATATTTAATGGGTAAACTAACTAAATAAGTGGTATAAAAGAATAGAAAAACAAATTAATCATCAGATTATCAAGTTAAGTCACGATTACAGTTGGATAAGTGCACTTTTTGAAATGCCTTCATTTACGATAGAAGAATACGCATGGCAATTCCAGAAGAACACAACGAAGATACCAGGAACTTTATCCTAACAGACGACTTCCTTCTCGAAATTTTCTTGGAAATACCTTTAGAAGGCTTCCAGAAACTGGATCAGTTTCAATTGCAAGACCTAACGCGGGAGCTGCAAGCACAAGAAGAGTTTGGGTAGATGTAAGAATACTGGTAGCTGTTGAAATCGATCCAACAATCGATCCAAGGTTTCCAAACACAGAATTTCCAGTATACTGCATGGAGAAAATATGTATCCATCACCATACACCTGTGCAAGAACTGTTCCCTATGATTGTGAAAAGAGACTCGAATTTTATTTCTGGTTGCTAGAGAGAAGCTTGGATGACAACCACGGGCCTATTGCACCAACTACAAATTACAAGTACAAATTTGTGATTAAAAAAAATTACATATGAAAAAAACTCGATTTTATACATATTTGTTAAAAAAATGCTTGTAATCACAATTTTGTATGATGGTGCAATAGGCCCCACTTTATAAACAGAATTCTTTGGACAGGCGAATCTCAAATCTCAATTCACAAGAGATGGTATAACGAATTTCCATAAAATCTACATACATGGGCTTCGAGCAATCCACATTTAAGACGGTAAAGATAATTTCAGCACAGATTCATTGTCAATATGTGGGCAGGCGTAATTGGAAATAAATAAATCGGGCCTTTCAAATTACTACCCCGACTTAATTCTAATAACTATCTGGAGTTTTTACAAAATATTCTACCAGACCTATTGGAGGATGTTCCACTGCTTCAACTAGTTTCATCATACAGTGAACATTGGAAAACGTGAACTAATTAAAACCGAGGGTGTTCATGTTTTTGAGAACAAACAAAATTATCACCCCCCGACATACTTGCCTAACATCAGAACGATAGTTCTTTGTCAACGCCGCACAGTGTGGGAATTCGCGAATTTAGCGGAATAAAATTAATAACGCTTGCATTTTAAATTTTTTTGTAGTTTTTTTTTGTTTAGTTCAATGAAAATGTCTATACAATCAAATGTAACTCACATTTTGGTCATAATTTATTTAAGTTTTTGTAAAATGAGCTTTGAAGTGACAGGTTGTTTAAACCAAAAAGTACTTTTTTTTTTGAAAATCATAATTTACAAAAAAATCTTTTGAGGAATGATGTATTGTTTAATTGAATTACAAATATGAATAAAATAAAGAAAAAAGTTAATTAATTATCAGAATTTACTTGTTTTTTTTTGCAAACCGATATGTCAATGCCGTTGTTTTTGAACTAAAGAAACTCCATTCTTAAAAAGGGTATTAAAACGTACAAGAAATTATATTTCAAAGGAAGTTTTAAATTAGTTTTATTTCTAGACAATCAATGTTTTTTTTATATTGGTAAGTGTTGTATCACGAATTTTTTCTGGGATACATCATCAAGGATACCAAAAATTAAAAGAACCGAAAACTTCCTGTCGAAAAAATACAGTTTCACTGGAATAGACAATTTTTATTTACCAATCCTGTTATTCTTGTAAAATAAAAAGCAAATTTAAAACAATTTTATTTAATTGTTTTTTATATGTTTTGTTTTTATTGTGAAAATTTTACTATAATTTTAACTATAATTTTAACTACATTCAACAATTCAACATACGTATATACATAAATAACACATTTTATTTACATCTTAGATTAGTTTGCAATATCCAAAATTTCAAGAACCTCAGGCTCTAGTTACTTCGTTTTCTTTTAAGAAAACACCTTAGGCTTGCTAGATATATGGATCTGATGTAATAAGCAGCCTATGAAATCAAATTTTATGTAAAATACGCATAAAAAGCACTTTTGCTCTTCAAATAAAAAAATCGTTTTTTTTTATTTTTAAATTAATTTATTTTTGTTATTATTATTGGAACACCCTTTATCCGATATAATAGTTTTTTTTTTATTAATTAATAGTTTCCGTTTTTAATTTTTTAAATAACTTAGTTTTTTTTTTTTTCTTACTGTTAACTTTGAATTTGAACACCCTGTATTTTTGTTTTAACTATCAAATTCACAAACATTTTTTTTTTGGAACACCCCGTGAAATAAAACAAGTTTTTTAATTTATAACATTCTTCTTCTAACCAAATCCCAAAAAGTTCTTCGATTTTGACGGTATGCCATCATTTTTTTGCTGGATAGTCATTTAGAAACATTGAAAAAAAGTATATCACAACATAATTGGGGTGTTAAATTTTAGTGATTTTTGATAGATAATAAATCAAGCTTTGCAGTGAATATTGTTTCAAGGCGCAATAACGCGGAATAACTAAAGTTTTGCTCTAATAAAGGTACAAAAATCGAAAAAAAAAAAACATTTTTTTAACTTCAATCACCAAAACAAAAATGTGAAACACCCTGTGAAATAAAAAATTACTTACATTCTTATACCTTGATATTTAGGAAATATAAAAAAAATAAAACTTTTATTAAAACACACACCAAACGCACGAAAAAGAATTAAGAGCAAAGTAATCTCTTCCAGCAAATATACAGAATAAAAATCGCCAACTGCAACTTCAATGCTATTTTTTTTTAATTACATGATCCCCACCCAACAGTGCTTTTGTTATCACTTTCTACAATCTTTTAGCTTTAAGAAAAACCGGTTTTGGCATCAATCGAGACTAATCATTTTTCAAATTAAATTCCGCTAAATTCGCGAATTCCCACACTGTGCGCCGCCGTGCGCCATATGGAACTCTCTGCCAAATGATATTAGGAGACTTGTTGATACTCAGATTTAAAAAAAAAATTAAAAGTTTACTTTTCTTCTCTTTAATTGCAAGGATTTACCTTTAATAAAATCAATGAATTAAGTAAACTGTTGCTAACTTTACATTCTTTATCCATATATTGTTAACTACTCAGTTTTTAATTACTTATTCCATTTTTCCTTTATAATTTTAAATTCATTTGTTTAATTTTGTAAAGTATGATATTTATTTTGCTATGTTAATTAAGTTAGCTTTTATACCTTAAAATAACATTATAAAACTATCACAATAAATAAGATATTGTATCTTAATGTGTATAGAAATTGATGAAAATAAATAAATAAAATAAATAAAAAATGCATAATAAAAATAAAGTTTTTTTATACATATTTACTTGATGAACAAAACAATAATAAAAAAAATTCATTAATATTTTATGATACTTGGGAAAATCTAGATCAGGTAAAAAATCTAATTTTAGGTTTTTTATCTACTGTTATTGCAGCACTTGACAATTGGAGTGGTTTTCCAAGAATTGATAGTTTTTGGGGAATTCTTAAGACTGTGCACTAATTAAAAGGGTTAAAAATGTACTTATGTCTTCTTGAGTTTCTGTCAAAACCCTAATTACCTTACCTCTTCTTAGGGAGAGTTAAATTTGGAGTATGAATATTTAATGGGTAAACTAACTAAATAAGTGGTATAAAAGAATAGAAAAACAAATTAATCATCAGATTATCAAGTTAAGTCACGATTACAGTTGGATAAGTGCACTTTTTGAAATGCCTTCATTTACGATAGAAGAATACGCATGGCAATTCCAGAAGAACACAACGAAGATACCAGGAACTTTATCCTAACAGACGACTTCCTTCTCGAAATTTTCTTGGAAATACCTTTAGAAGGCTTCCAGAAACTGGATCAGTTTCAATTGCAAGACCTAACGCGGGAGCTGCAAGCACAAGAAGAGTTTGGGTAGATGTAAGAATACTGGTAGCTGTTGAAATCGATCCAACAATCGATCCAAGGTTTCCAAACACAGAATTTCCAGTATACTGCATGGAGAAAATATGTATCCATCACCATACACCTGTGCAAGAACTGTTCCCTATGATTGTGAAAAGAGACTCGAATTTTATTTCTGGTTGCTAGAGAGAAGCTTGGATGACAACCACGGGCCTATTGCACCAACTACAAATTACAAGTACAAATTTGTGATTAAAAAAAATTACATATGAAAAAAACTCGATTTTATACATATTTGTTAAAAAAATGCTTGTAATCACAATTTTGTATGATGGTGCAATAGGCCCCACTTTATAAACAGAATTCTTTGGACAGGCGAATCTCAAATCTCAATTCACAAGAGATGGTATAACGAATTTCCATAAAATCTACATACATGGGCTTCGAGCAATCCACATTTAAGACGGTAAAGATAATTTCAGCACAGATTCATTGTCAATATGTGGGCAGGCGTAATTGGAAATAAATAAATCGGGCCTTTCAAATTACTACCCCGACTTAATTCTAATAACTATCTGGAGTTTTTACAAAATATTCTACCAGACCTATTGGAGGATGTTCCACTGCTTCAACTAGTTTCATCATACAGTGAACATTGGAAAACGTGAACTAATTAAAACCGAGGGTGTTCATGTTTTTGAGATTGTTCATGTTTTGGAATGTAACATTTTATGATTACAATAGTATTCCTATCGTATTATCTTACTACTCTTCTTAAAATAAAACATATTTTCTTTCATTTTATCTTCTTTTTGCTTCCAGTAGTATAGATTTATTATTTTTTTTACATTTTTACAAATACTGGTACCTACGGGTTCATACTGGTACCTACGGGTTATTAAAAAAATTAATTAGATTTCATTTTTAAATTAGAACGTGTTACAAATAAAAGTTTTATTTAACAGACAAATTTTTTAATTTTTGTCTGTTCTATTTTTTGCCAACATTTTAATAACTACAATTTTTCTTAGGCGTTTATGTCGCTTTGGTCAAAACCTTCATCTGAAGACCATTCCAAAGCCTTTTTAAATATTTCATATTACGCAATGTCAAATTTATGGGGCCCCCGAAGTTTTAAAAAATTGATTCAGTGCATTTTTATGTAGAAATGTTGAAAAAATGTCTGTTCACGTTTTAGAGCTTTTCGATTTGTTCACGTTTTAGAGCAGTCAATGTAAAAATTACGGTGTTCACGTTTTGGGATAGTTCACGTTTTGGGGGGTTCACGTTATCCAATGTTCACTGTATTTCCCAAGATGGTGTTCCGGCCCACTATGGCTGTGAAGTTAAGGAAATCGTTTACTCATCCGAAATAACAACTTTAACTGAATAAGAACAACGTATTTCCGAAGGATCACTAAAATTAAGGCAAGAGCTATCGAGAATAAACATTCAAAATGAAATTCAAAAACGGGCTCTAGCATGCATTCAAAACGCAAGAGAGCTCTTTGAGCACTTATTATAATTGTATTTGTGTGTACATAAAATAAAAAATTACTACAAATTATTGTTTAATTCAAACCCTTTACACCTCAGAGCAAAAACTATTTTTTTTTTAAATTTTACCTGT
Source organism: Philhelius festivus (assembly GCA_963931855.1). Taxonomy (NCBI): domain Eukaryota; kingdom Metazoa; phylum Arthropoda; class Insecta; order Diptera; family Syrphidae; genus Philhelius; species Philhelius festivus. Next base: position 94,694,420 of record OZ007555.1, read on the forward strand.
TTTATATTTTCCCAAGTATCATAAAATGTATGGGTTTTTGGGTGCGCTTACTAATGAGTTTTTTTCTTATTATTGTTTTGTTCATCAAGCTAAAATAAGAAAACTCTATGTTTATTACTCATTTTTTGAAAAAAATTGACCTCAAAATGAAAATTTTGTTCGGGCAAGAAAAATTGAACTACATTTAAAACTGAATATCTGATAACCCTAAAAACATATCAGCTTTAGCATATCAAAATGAGGTCCCTACCGTTAATACTGACAGAGAAATTGACCTTAACATGGGTCAGGGTACACCAAAGTAAGCCTTTTTTTAAATCGTCAAAAAGTGATGTCAAAGTTGAAAACCAGACTTTACTGTAGAACAATTTTTTCTTAGAATATGACCAAGAATGCCATGCTAAAGTATGGCGGACGAATTACCGGACACCCTGTATACTATATGTATATGTAGTTCGTCCCTTATTTTTACTTGCGATATAGGTACTATAGGGCAAGTTCTGTATTTGGAAAAAAAAATCGAATTCGAGATTTTGATCAAAGTTGACATTACGATGATAGCGAAGACGAATAAAGTGGGTCCGGCAATTCCGTCCGTCTGTCTGTCTGTATGTCTGTACCTCGATCTAGAGCCTAAGCCACTGGACCTATATTTTTCAAACTCGGTAGTTAAGGGTCTTCGGTGATTCCCTAGAGGGGAAATTGAAATTTTTTTTAGCTCTAAAACTAACGGTACCCCCCATAGACCCGTAATGCAAAATCTTATTTATCTCGAAAACGGCTCTAACGATTATGATAAAAAAAATTAGGTGTGATATTATGGACATGGACTACGTTTTGTAAAAAAAAAATTTGGGGCAAAATGTTATTAATGGTACCTGTCATAGAACCGTTTTTTTGATTTTCGACTTTCTCATTAATGGCTCTAACGATTTTAACAAAAAAATTTCAGCAGGAGTACCCACCCCTAAGGTTAAATAATATTGTATATAAAAATATTCGAAAAATTATTTGTTTGGTATTTTTGAAAAAAAAAAATTTTTTTTTGAAAAATCAATATCTTCAAAACCTATGAACGATTATTTTTTGAAATTATTTCCTAAAATCAATATCATTAAATACTTAAAATTCGCATCCCACATTTTTTTCTTGAAAAATTTTAAAAGAAATTTATTTATTTAATAATAAAACGATTTTTTAAAGTTTGTTTGAAATCAGATCATGTTTTATATTTATAAAATGTATCTTAAATTTTAAAGTATTTTTACATAAGAGCAAGTTCGTGCGATCCAGTCGTGCATTTTATTTTATTTTGAACTTTTTTCAATAATAAAATAAAATTCGTAACAGAAATAATTCTCTGAAGTTTAGCTTATAGCATAATCTATAATTTATAAATTTGTACAATATAGCACTAAGAAATTATGGAAAATAAGTGATTAATCTGATAATTGACCTTTTTTTAGAATCCAAGATTTGTTAATTCCCAGCGAAATATACAAAATGCATGTAAAACACAAATTCTGTGTATGCATAAACGTTTCTTCTGTCATCCAGACATTGAATGTTTATTTACAGTTACATATCGTCGCTTTTCCGGCAGAGTGGCATAAGTCGAAATTTATCGTTTTTTAGTTTTGAACACAGAACTGAGCTGAAAAACAAACACAATTTTTCTGTGTAATCGGTGTTAACCTACTTCTTCTAGTTTCCGAGTTATGAAGAAACGCAGCTCTCAATGTTCAAAAACATCCCTCTCATTTTCTACGTATAAATACGGCATAAATCAATTTTTGTTTTTGTTTTTTTAATATTTCGTTTTTTATAAAACTTAGCAAACAAAAAATGCAATTTTTTCACTATTCAACATTCGAGTTTTGTTTTTTATGAACAACGAAATTTTTTTTGTTCAGTATGAAAAAAACTTTAAAATGCTCTCCTGAAAATTTGCAAATTTCGACTTATGCCACTCTGCCGGAAAAGCGACGATATATCGGAAACAGATAAAGAAAGCAACGAACGTTTAATTTCTCTTTAGTTGCAGACAAAAAATACTATGACGATTACATACATTCTGAAAGACAGTAGCGCCATGCAGTATAGAAATGATACGAGTATTATATGCCTTTAATGTTTAATGACATCTTGTGTTATCTTACAAATACCACAATCCTTTTTTAAAAAGATTTTGGCCCCTACATTTCAGTTAAAAGATCTTTCTTTTATTACAATATTACTTCACCTTTAACTAGAAGAAAAATATGTATACAATGTCCAAGAAAGATTATTAGTACGGGGAAGATAGGACGTTTGTATCTGAGTTTGCTTGCAGCATTTTACATAATTAAGTTGAGCAACTTATAGGTAAAATTGCACATTAACACCCATATTAATAAAGATGGTTTAGTGGAGGTTTATCGTAAAGTCCTGGACTAAGTGGGAAATTTAATTAATAAAACAAATTTTCTGCTAAGTGACGTTTACTAACTATGATTAAGCTAAACCACCGACCGACGTAGGTAGTTTAGCGAAGGAATAAGAAATAAAATGGTCAAACTTGTTTTGTTTTATCAAAAAAATTAAACCAAAGTGCGAAGTGCGTGTCTTCACGATTTGTCAATTTATTTTGCTTTGAAAGCCAAGCAGTTTAAAAAAAATGACAAATACGAAAGGATTAAAGGTCATAAGTGGATTTCGACAAGTCATAGGAGCATTTTATAGAGCACTCATATTATAATTAAAAAAAACAGGCAGCAGAAAGCCGTCAATAATATGTGAATATGAAGTAAATTAAGACAGTTTAATAAAAATTATATACATAAATATAGATCCAAACATGTTTTTAATTTTGCTTCCTTATCTTTTTACCCTCCGTACATAAGCAGCTTGTGACGTCAATTTAAAAATAAGGGAGATAATTTGTCAATTGTCACTGCCGTGAAAGCACGCAAGATCCCGGTATATATAAAAGACCGACAAGCCTTCTGGACTCTTCTGAAAGTGTTTACTTGGGAAAAAATGACAGTTCTGATTCTGAAAAGAAGAGAAATTTGCTTCTGGATTTGAATTCAGAATCGAAACCAGAAGCACCCACACATTCATATATCTAAACGTCAAACTCCACAGCTGTGATTTTTTTGTATGCTAATTGTGCGAAAAGTATCTTTCAAAAAACATAATTCTTGATTTTCATTATCCTCCATATTTAATGTTTCACATATGCAATCACAAAAAACTTCAGAATCACCAGAATCAAAAAAAGTATTCAGTTGGGATTCCGGATCGGAGAGAGATTCCGGATTGCCAAATAAAAACGACATAAAACACAAGCAAATGACAATCAATTTATGTATTTATTAGTAGATTTTATTAAGGGATTTTTGATAAACGTCACTCAACTATTCCTCGAACATTTCGTTTTTATTAATGTTAATATTTAAGCCATGGCTTAACTCCTATTCCACGGTTTAGCAAAACCATGGAAAATAGGTGGAATAAGCGTTTTTTTTATTAATACGGCTGTAACAATTTAAAAAAAATATAATTATTTACATTTTTCCACACCACACCAGGGTATCCCCAATAGGAGAAATCCTTTTTTAAAAAAATTATGATAAATATCACAAAATATCGAAAGGAAAAATATTAAGCAAAAACAAAGCATTTATACATTTTTATAATAAGTATTATTAAATATGTTTATTTAAATAATTGGGTATACTTGTTTTCTAGGAAAAACAGAAAAAAAAACTTTAATCAACATTAACTGTGAAAATACAAACAGCTTAAAACAATAGCCATACTTATTTTATTTGTATCCTTAATGCTTTTAAAAAAGTATGGATTAGTTAATGTGGGTAAGCTTAGCAATGGTACAATTTTAAATTTATTTAAATACTTTTAATAAAAAGAACAAAAGGAGACCGTGATCAGAGATGCCACTTTGAAAAAAATTCGCACGTATGGATCGCACGTACTTGCTCTTATGTAAAAGTACTTTGGAATTTAAAAAATGTTTATAAATAAAATAAAAATGTTGAAATGCATGAAATTGCCATCTGATTTCTAAAAAAGTATGAATTTATACAAATAAAGCTTAAAAGTCATTTTTTAATTAAATTAATTGTTTATATAAGAAATTTCTTTAAAAATTTTCAAGAACAACATTTGGAATGTCAATTTTGAGTATTAAGTAATATATATTCTACGAAATAGAAGGGGTTTCTGTATGATTACATACGAGCAGTTGAGTCTGCAAGGCTTCTTCATATATTTATGGTTTTTGAATACTACAACAACAACTTGAATGAACTTCCACCAAGTGTTTTTCGATTAAACTTGAAAGTATAAAGGCTAAGCAGCACTAATAAAGGAGTCTGATGATCGGCTTGGCACCCGTGAAATAGCTATAACTCCAGCCAAATAAAAACACACTTGATAGTAGTTCATTCAAGTTGTTGTTGTAATATATAAAAATAATAGATTCTAGGAAATAATTTAAAAAAAAAACGTTCACACCACTTGAAAATATTGGTTTTTCAAAAAAAAATTGGATTATTTTTTTTTAAACTCAAAAAATATTTTTTCTAATATTCTTACATACAATATTATTTCAAATTTAAAGGATCTTCTGTACAAAAATGTTGGTCAAAATCATTAGAGCCTTTAATGATAATAGCACCGTTTGAAACATTTTTTTTTGTTAAATGTTTGTTGACCAAAATGTAGTCAATGCCCATAGCACACCTCATTTTTACTTGCGACTAGGTACTATAAGCAAGTTATGCATTCGTAAAAAAAATCGAACACGAGATTGTATCAAAGTTGGCATTACAATGATAGCGAAAACGGAAAAAGTGGGTCTCAAAATTCTGTCTGCCTGTCTGTTTGACTACACCCTAAACGGCTCGGCCGATTTTCGTTAAAATTGGTAGATATCATTCTTAAATTGATTTCTTTTTTTAAATTTGATAAATAATTTTTTTTTATTATAATCTACAAGAACTGAAAAAAAAATGTTATTTTACCTAAAACTAAAGGTACCCAACATACAAATGTTAAAAAATGGTTTTCCAAAATCGTATTTTTCTCAAAAACGGTGCCTTGAATTTTGATAAATTCTTTTTTTTTCGATTAATTATTACGATCTATAATTTAATAAAAAAACGAAATTAATATATTACTGGCTGTATATACTATAGAACTATTTTTAATTTCTCATTATCGGCATAAAGGATATTAATGAAATCTCTAATAGAGAAGCTTCTAACAAGTTTAAGAAACATTGTATTTCAAAACTTAAAAAAAATATATATATTTTTTAATTTTTGAAAAAAAAAATAACTTTTTGTTCGTTCAATAATTGCGTACTTTAAATTGGCGTACCAAAAGAACTGAAAAAAAAATGTTATTTTACCTAAAACTAAAGGTACCCAACATACAAATGTTAAAAAATGGTTTTCCAAAATCGTATTTTTCTCAAAAACGGTGCCTTGAATTTTGATAAATTCTTTTTTTTTCGATTAATTATTACGATCTATAATTTAATAAAAAAACGAAATTAATATATTACTGGCTGTATATACTATAGAACTATTTTTAATTTCTCATTATCGGCATAAAGGATATTAATGAAATCTCTAATAGAGAAGCTTCTAACAAGTTTAAGAAACATTGTATTTCAAAACTTAAAAAAAATATATATATTTTTTAATTTTTGAAAAAAAAAATAACTTTTTGTTCGTTCAATAATTGCGTACTTTAAATTGGCGTACCAAAAGTTTTCTTAAAAATGGTTTTAAAATTTTGGATGTAAAAGCTTTTTACTTGCGACTTATAGGTACTATAAGGCAAGTTATGCATTCGGAAAAAAATCGAACTCGAGATTCTGATCAAAGTTGACATTACGATAATAGCGAAGACCAACAAAGTGGGTCTCACAATTCTGTCTGTGTGTCTGTTCGATTACAGCTAAACTGGTCGGCCGATTTTCTTCAAACTTGATAGGTATGGGTTTTAATTTTTTACCCCCGGATGTTTTTTGATTTGATTTTTTAAGACCAAAAATAACGGTACTTGCCATACGATTTTTTTCGAAATCTTATAAATATTTTTTTGTCCCAACGATTAAAAAAAAAATCCAAAAATTTAATTTAGTTAAACCTAGGTAGAGGTTGAAAAATTTTTTCCAAAAAATTAGGAGTTTTGGTACCCCCCTTGGGACCATTTTTTTTTGTTTTTGATTTTCTCAAAAACGGTACCACCGATTTTGATCATTTTTTGTATGCTAAAGCTTCCCAGCAGTTTAAACATTATAAATTATATTATATTATTGATTTTTAAAAAAACTTTCAAATTTTTTTTTTGAAAACACAATGTTTCGAAAACCCCATGCTCGATTTTTTCAAAACTTGATAAATAAAAGTTTGAAAAAATAATCTACAAGATATGAGAAAAATAAATTCATTTTATCTAAAAATAACGGTACCTTCCATACAAATGTTAAGAAATGGTTTTCGAAAATCGTATTTTTCTCGAAAACGGTTCAGAGAATTTCACTTAAATTTTTTTTCTTTCTATTATTTTTTAATATCTGTAATTTAATAAAAGAAATTTTGAAAACAAGATATTACTGACTGTACCTACCATAGAACGATTTTTTAAAATTTTGAACTTCTCATTATCAGCGAAACGGATTTTAATGAAATTTCGCAGAGAGAAGCTTCTAAAAAGTTTAAAAAATATTTCATTTCAAAACTTTAAAAAAATATTTTTTTGAATTTTGAAAAAAAAATCAATTTTTTTTTTTTTTGAAAATTCAATATCTCGAAAACGGCTCAATACTTTTTTTCTTAATTTAATGTTTATTCATACAATAATAAAAACTTCAAATTGGCGTACCAACATTTTTTCTTAAAAATGTTTTAAAATTTTCTCATATAAAACCTTATTTTTTAAGAAACCACTACAAAGACTTATAATTTTTGTTCTTGCATAAATCTATATTTGCTTGAATCACATGGCATCATATTCTTACCTTTAACCACTAAAGAAGTTTTTTTTAGTCATTTAAAAAATGAATTTTATGCTTATGAACAGTTTCTCTAATAACTTTCATTTTTGAAATTCTTAGTCTTTTACATAGGAGCAAGTTCGTGCGACCCAGTCGTGCATTTTATTCTTTTTTTTTTAAGACAAAAATAACGGTACCTACCATACGGTTTTTTTCGAAATTTTATAATTTTTTTTTTCTCAAAAACTGTCTCACAGAATTTCTTAAAAAAATTCAAAAAATTTCATTTAGTTAAAACTAGGTAATGGTTGAAAACAAATTTTCCAAAAATTGTTATTTTTGGTAGCCCCCCTGGATCCATTTTTTTTTGTTTTTGATTTTCTCGAAAACGGTACTGCCGATTTAAACCATTTTTTTATGCTAAAGCTCCTCCAAAGTTTAAATACTATTACATGTTCAAATTTTCAATTTTTTTTTATTGGATTTAAAAAAAATCAGAATTTTTTTGAAAACTCAATATTTCGAAAAACCCAAGATCATTTTTTTTGAAACTTGACAAATAAAAGTTTCTTAACATAATCTACAAGATTTGAGAAAAAAATTTTCGTTTTACCTAAAACTAACGGTATCTTCCATACAAATAATAAAAAATGGTTTTCGAAAATCGTATTATTCTCGAAAACGGTTCCGGGAATGTTGCTACATTTTTTTCTTTTGATTAATTTTTACGATCTATAATTTAATAAAACAAAAATTGAAATCTAGATATTACCGACTGTACCTACCATAGAACGACTTTTTCGAATTTTGAATTTCTCATTATCGGCATAACGGATTTTAGTGAAATTTTTTATAAAGAAGCTCCTAAAAAGTTTAAAAAACATTGCATTTCAAAACTTAAAAAAAAAATATTTTGTTCAATTTTTAGAAAATTCGATATCTCAAGAACGGCTTACTATTTTTCTTGGAAATTTAACTCTTATTCGTACAATATTAAACACTTAAAGTTGGCGCACCAAAATCACATGGCATCCTATTTTGAGCTCCAACTACTATGGCATTTGTTTTAGATGTTTAAAAAATGAGTTTTATGCATATGAACAGTTTTTCTCTAATAACATTAATTTTTGATATTCTTAGACTTTTACATAAGAGCAAGGACGTGCGACCCAGTCATGCATTTTATTTTTGTCAAAATCGTTAGAGCTTTTAACGAGACAAATAAGATATTTTGCATTACCGTTAGTTACCGTTAGTTTTGGAGCTAAGCAAAAATTTCAATTTTCCCTCTATTACATACAATCACCGGAGACCCTTTAGTACTGAGTTTTAAGAAAATACCTCCAGTTGTTTCGGGTCTATAATAGTACCTATATTAGGGTGGGTCAAAAAAATCAAGTATTTTTTTGGATCCGACACATGAAAACTAGTTCCTAGGTACCTCTAGAAAGTACTTACCAAATATTAGCTCTTAATATTAACGGGAAGATTATGCTCATCATAGTTTTCCATTTTCAATTTAGTATCATATAAAAATGGTCATATCTTATCAACAATAGATCGTTTAACCAATCGCATAGTCAATATTTGTAGGAAATTGAACGCTCTACAAAAATGGTTTTATGTACTTTTTTCATTAATCCAACCATTTAAAAGATATTCAACGTCAAAGATTGAAGTATTTTAAGGAAAATAACTTTTTTGTTTTGAATTTTGTAACTTAATAAAAAATAATTATTGTCAAATGAGTTTCAATTATTTCTATAGGAAATTGAACGCTCTACAAAAAAGATCTCTGTAGTTAATCGATTACTCTAGCTATTCAAAAGATATTCGCAGTAGAATTCCAATGCCTACTGATTTTAGTAGTTTTTCAATAAATATTCTCAATTTATCCAGTTAATTTTTGAAAATTTAGATAGTTCATGTTCTATTTCAGGAAAAGAAGATTTTTATTTAAGAAATATAATTTAACATGTCAGCAGAAAAAAAAATTCTATTTCACCATATGAAATTTATAATTTAATACAGTATTGATACAAAATGATTCAAATTTGATTCAAATATAAGTCTTTAATTCGGTCATCGAGCACTTTTAAAGACTTCTGATCAACAATATCGAATAACAGTTTGAGTTCATTCTGAAATGTTGCTTCTTTCTTTTTTTGTGCTGGCGATTTTTTACGCGTGCAGTTTTTTTTATCCTTAACCATTTGTCATGACATCGAAGAATTCGTTTCACTACATTATCATTATACTAGAAGTCGGAATATCATTTTTTCTCCATAGCTCTATAACCTGATCTGCTACATTTTTAGCACTTTGTTTCACAGAATATTTAAGGATATTACGAGTAAGTTGATGAAAAAATACACACATAACCTCTTTCACTGTTGGTAATTTCAGTTCAAGAATTTTCGACATCGGTATGCCAATTAAAGGGATTTCTTTATTCATATTAGATGATTAGCATCCGAATTGCAATAATCAATAATATATTAAAACTCAGCTGTTAGTTAATTGGTTTTAGTTATACACAAGAAGACAACTCAGAGCTCCAAAAACTATGTATGCAATGTAGAAATATAAGGGGAAACATAGAAATGACCTGAAACCACAGATGGCGCTAGTATGACAAGTACTGAGTAACAGAACTACCAACATTCGAAATTAAATTTTCAAATTCTGTAAACAAAAAATATTCAATTATTAATTTTGTGGAAAAAAGGAATTTAAATGACATTTTAAATAAACCCGTTGAACAATATCAAATAACAATCCTAAACTGTAATAAAAGTTATAAAAAGAAAATATCGTTAAAAAATTGATTACAAAAAAAAAATATATATTCTAAAACAAAAGATAAGATATAGATAGTTTGCAAACCATCATTCTATCGAAATAAACTCAAATTCTCATGAATATTGTCAAAATTCATAAATTAACTGGATAAATTGGGAATATTTATTGAAAAACTACTAAAATCAGTAGGCATTGGAATTCTACTGCGAATATCTTTTGAATGGCTAGAGTAATCGATTAACTACAGAGATCTTTTTTGTAGAGCGTTCAATTTCCTATAGAAATAATTGAAACTCATTTGACAATAATTATTTTTTATTAAGTTACAAAATTCAAAACAAAAAAGTTATTTTCCCTAAAATACTTAAATCTTTGACGTTGAATATCTTTTAAATGGTTGGATTAATGAAAAATATTGACTATGCGATTGGTTAAACGATCTCTTGTTGATAAGATATGACCATTTTTATATGATACTAAATTGAAAATGGAAAACTATGATGAGCATAATCTTCCCGTTAATATTAAGAGCTGATATTTGGTAAGTAATTTCTAGAGGTACTTAGGAACTAGTTTTCATATGTCGGATCCAAAAAAACAATAGTTGATTTTTTTGACCCACCCTAACCTATATACCTATAGGCAGTAGATTGGACCTTTCCGCGGTAGATTTTTCATTTAGAAATACAAAGTTTAACGAATTGAACAAAGTTGAGAATATTTAGAAAAAGTTATACGAGTAGATAAAAACTAGAACTAAATAATCTTAAATTAATCATTTAAATTTGTTGTATGCTCTCGGAATTTGATTGGGTGAGTTTTATGTTATCTAACAACCCTTGTTAACATTATTCATTCCCTACAAAGAATACCATTTGAGTTAATTTATCGTAAGTAAAAGCATAAATAAATACGTAAAATAAAGATTTTTTGTATGCATGAAATTATTTCTTCTTTCTTTTGATCTTATGGGAAGTACACAAAAAATTGGCTGCGTTTAAGGAAAATGACCGGGGAGTTATCTTGGCGAATGAAGTTATTAGTCTGAGAATAGGTATTTTGGAAAAAATGCAATAGATTTGATTTTGCGGCAGTTGATATACTGGAATTGCAATGAAGTGGCGAATAAGTCACGTACCTCGATTAAAAAAGAAATTTCAAAACCAATTCTGTTGTAAGTCTGTAGTTTTATTGTTTATGAAAATGGTAAGTTCCACTGATTTGAAAAATATTTTCCCAAAAGGCCTGTACTGGCAATATTTGTTAGACATACTATAGAAAACAATACAACTTCACTTCGTTGCGGTTAGTGGCTTAATTGAAGAAAAACAGAAAAATAGACTTTTTGATTTTGTTAAAAAGTGAATTTTGATTCCGAATATTTTTCAAATATTGTGTAATATAGTAATATTTTTTGATGGCTTATATAATCTTAAGCAATTAAATACAACTTAAAATACAATTGTTGGTGATATTTTTGTATTTAAAAACTAAATTATTCTTTAATGACACACATTTGTTTTTTTTTTTTTTTTACTTTACGTTTTTGAGAAATAATTTTACATTTTACAAAAGATATTTTGTATTTAATTTTTGACAGTAGTGAGATAGATTATTAGTAGAAAGTAAGAAAATGTATTATATTTTCTCCTATTATTCTCAGTACGTTTCAATTTTATGAATTTATCCCACATCTTTTGAACTTAGACATTTTAAAAGAATTTCTTTTACAGATTTTATTTGATCACACAATAAGACAAACAAGAGTTGACAAGGATTGATAAGCTTCTAAGCTTGTGATTTTTTTATAACAAGACTGGTATTTACTTACATTGAATTTGCACCATCATTAATATACATATATATGAGCTGAAAACTATGAAGTGAGCTGCGTCAAAAATTAATTTATTTATTTGCAGATTTATCAGTACATTAATCTTCTTTATCCAAAAAAATTTTTCGTTGATCAGACAAACTAATATTTTATTGAAATTCAAGTTTCTTATTGAACTACAAAATATATATTATTTTCAGGATATGAGATTGAGATCGATTTTCGTTGTTGGCCAATAAACATGTTTCATTGATTAACACGTTTTTAATTCAGGAACAAGCATGATCTTAGACTCCAAAAGCATCAGAACCAATAATTTAAATAAAAAAGAATAAATAAAAAAATACTTATGAGCACTTTCAAATTTTGTACGACGCTTCTTGTAGCTTTTCGTTTTTCTTTCACAATAAATAATAGAGTTTTAGATAGGATTATCTTTACTCTTCCACTGATTCTAGATTTGTATCTAATATGAGAATTTCGTCCTGCTTAATTTACACAATATCCAATTTGCCTAGTTTTTGGTAATCTTTTTGACAAGACATTCGACGAAAAACGAGGTTTTTCTACAATTTGAAATCAGAAAAAAGTGCACCGCAAAACATTGCTAAAAAGAGGAAATCGCAGACTTTTAAAATTGTCAAAAGGGAGTGAAAAATAAATACTCCGAATAGCCAATAGAAAATAAAATACAATCCACGAACCAGTTACAACCAAAATTGCAAAACATGATTGAACATTTTAAATTAGAAATATAAAATAAGAAAAAAACTAAGTTCTGGCCCAACCTTAATATTTAAAAGATCGATAAATGACCATATAAATTTGTTGACCAATATACATAATAATTAAAGTCATAATTTTTATTTTGTTATTAAATTATTTACTAATTCTGCTTTTAAAAATTTTCAAATAAAAAAAATTAAACGTTCAATTATTCTTTTCAATTTTGACTATACATAACTAGACCGAAGTTAAATAACGACCAATTAAAACGATTAAAACGCACTGCCTAGGTTGGGTTAATGATACACACTCAACATTATGTGTTAATTTATCTGTACCCATGCAAACATCAAACCATCTACATCTACAGTTCTATTTAATATTTCATACTAATATTTCGATCTTTTTTTTCAAAAGCAAATCTTAGTTTATAAAGAAAACTATGTTTAGATTGCACATTTTTCAATATCGTAGGTACACAACACACAACAATCTCCTACGTTAAGCTGCCATGAATCGACTTCGAATCGGAATCAAGTGCAACTTATTCCGTACAATGTCAGCATAGTCACGATGTTATATCATATTGATCGTGGCCTACTTCGGAGGCCACTAGCGCTGGTAGTTCTCCTACACTAAATGTTATTTTATCGCTTACCTTAGTTCAACATGCATTTCCATTTTCTGTGCCCCGTATTCCCTTTTCTACTTCTGCACGCCATGCACTCAGATAAATAGAAGAAAATAGTATCTATTGCAAGATTATTTATATTGTCTTCATGCATGCTCATTTTTAAGTTACCATATATCTTGGGGAAAATTGTGTATCTGAAATACTCGTAGGTATGTTCATAATAATACGAGTAATATGGTGTACCGAAGAAATCGAATTTTTGAATAATCATGATTATACTCTGTCCAACAAAAATTGTCAGTACAGGCCTTATGGGAGAGCTTTTTCTAAAGCAGTGGCGCCTGATGCACCCTCACTACAATGCGTTAGGAAAAATGCCACTAAAAAAAGAGCAAGCCACTGACTTTTCTTAAGGAATTGTTGTTGTAATTCTTTGCAAAAAGTTGTACACCCCAACACGACCGTCGTATCCCACTGCTGATGAAGTGATGAGATACTGTCAAGATCAAGACAAGAGTGTCAAGTGTCACTCAATACGATCGTGCGCTCTTTATCTACATCAAAACAGAGTTACCATTATCATTCTCAATTGCAAGCAAATAGCTTTTTCAGTGGTTTTTATTAAGGAGCTTTTGGGATTTGAAGCTTTTGAGAACACATTTTAAGAAGATGAGTATGTTGAGTGTTGTCGTATTGCTTTTCAACTTAAAAAGAAAACGCGCCTATTATCTTACCGCTTGGCGTTGTGGGAAAAGGTAAATTGAATATTGTTTTCAGTCGTTTTGAATCGGCAAACGGTAGCCCTACACGTTTTTTACTTCCATTTGCGGCGATTTATAATTTAAACTACGGAATCCCTGTGAGAGCTTTAAAAGGCGACACACTTATGCATGGCAATGCAACCAGAATGAGAGATAAACGTCCTATCTTCCCTGTACTGACAATTTTTGTTGGACAGAGTAATAATCACGAAATTTAGGCAGAGAAAAATAAAACATGGATCCTCATTTAACTCGGACATTCGTGCCCCTACGTTCTAGATGATAATTCTAAAAATTGTATACAGACATATCGCAAAAGATCCAACAAAACAGCTGTAGTTTAGGCAGGAGGGGCAATTTTCTTAAATTTGACTTCAAATTAAAACACCAAGCAAAAGTAATCCATTCTCTTAACCCGTTTAGTGAATTTTTCTTGATAATTAGTTTTCAAACTCAAAACTATGAAAAAAGTGAATATCTTTCAAACTCATTTTTTGAAAATTTAAGAAAAATCTTTCGTTTTTACGCTATTGTTCATTAAGACCGATGAATTAACATTTTTAATTTATAATACTTAAAAAAATTCTTACAAATATCATAACAAGGGTGTTTTTAAAAGAAGAATAACTGTGGGGTTTTAAACTGAAATCATTGTTTGGAATATCCGAATATTATGGTGCATGGTTTAATTTTTGTTCAGCACTGCATCTATGAAATGTAGGTACATTAAAACTTTTTAAATAAAGAGGACTGAATTTTCCGTAGAACAATTAAGACTTTAAAAGTACCTTAAGAAATGCTATATCCGGAAAATGCTATATCCGGAAAATGCTATAGCCTCTTAGATTGACTTATTTCATTCTTGAATATTATGACATTTTTAAGATTTTAGTAAAGTTCCATCAAGGTAATAATTGTAATAGGAATGTAACACCTTTTACTCAACTTAAATAGTATAGATATTTTTGGGATTCTTTTTATTTTTTGTTTTAATGCCAATGAAACATTTATGTATGTTATCATATAAATATGTCTGTTCATTTAAACTAAAATATTTAGAATTTAATATTTTCTTAAGTTCCTCGTTTCATGTAACTTACGTGTATTTGTGTCAGTCTATCAAGTGCTTCAAGCCAATATTTAAAAATAACTCTGTTAAGGGAAATCAACATAAATCCCTTTTTAGGATATTTAGTGTCTAATTCAAAATTGTTTGCAATACAAAATTCAATGCATTAAAAAATCTTTCAAACTGCGAAATCATAATAATTCTTACAATACATTGAGACACATTTTTAAACAGCCTATTGTTGGGGTATTAGTATGATACTACTTAACAATTTGCTAACTTTAAACTTGTTTACTAAATCATAATTAATTTTAAACATTTTCTTACTGGTGTCGTACTAAAGCAATTTTCTTAATAAATTTCTTAACATACCTAAAACAATGACAGTTCGTTTAAAAAACTAAGCAAACAGACTTTTTGACGTTTAAGAATGTCAACAAGTCATGTGAATTTATCACGATCCTAAAAAAAATAAAATAGCTATTTGATGATTAAATTAAAATTTTCAAAGTTGTCTTTTAAACAAGTATCATACTAAAACAGTTTAAACATATCAAATTTTGCGCCACTATGTTTGTGTTAGTATGAGTAATTATTTTCATGTATAATACAGGTTAAGGGTTTGTGCCACAGGGCCGCCGCCGTAAGCGGGCATGCAATGCGTGCGGCGCACAAGGGCGCCAAATTCTAGGGCGGAAAATTAAGAGATGGATCTAACTCAATCTATAGCGCATGCTTCAAAAGCCCACGAAACAAAAAAAAAAACAATTGTTTTCCTAAGGTTATTGGAACATGTTTACATTTGACCGTTCACTACGGAATGACCACACACAATCTACTACAAATCTTTATACATATTTTGTTCGTGAATATCACCTCTCATCCCAACTAATCTCCTTGATTGCAGTCACAGTCTAAACTACTCGTACCCTACGCCATGTCGCCATAGATTGACACTTGGGAAATGGCTTTCCACGCAAACTACATCTCAGACTTACTATAAACTCGAAAAGAATATTGATTTTTTTTTAGATTTTACAGCCCATGTATTTCCCATAAAATTAAACGAAAACAGTGTATCGAAAACATAAATCTTACTATAATTTTGTATGATGTATCGATATTCTGATTGCAATGACTTAGCTAAATATCTTAAATCTTAGTTGGTAAATTAAAAAGAAAATGAATCAAAGATGATTTACAACATTCCTTTTACCCATGAAAAATGTGAACAAACCATCTTTATAACGAAAAACAACTACAATGTACTCGGTTGAGAAAAAAACAATGGCAGGGCGTAGGTGAAAGGAAAAAAATGTTTTATTTCTCTAAATATTTATCAGACCAAAAACATAAATGTTAAAAAAAGAGCCAAGTTCTTCCTTACAAAAACTTTTGTGTAACAAGTCAGCCGTGAAAAGTAGTGAGATCTAAATGTACGCCAAGTTCTTACTTCATGAAGGTTTAATAGCGAATATTTAAAGTAGAATAATATTGAAACAGGTACAATGTAATAGAGGAATTTTATTATTTAAAGATTACTGACTAAAATTTGATGGGTTCACTTGTCAAGTTTTTAAAACCTTTCGAATTGGGCATAAAAAAAACTTGCCAAGTAAGCCCATCAAATTTTAGTCAGTAATCTTTAAATAATAAAATTTCTCTGTTACATTGTAGCTGTTTCAATATTATTCTACTTTAAATATTCGCTATTAAACCTTCATGAAGTAAGAACTTGGTGTACTTTTAGATCTCACTACTTTTCACGGCTGATTTGTTACACAAAGGTTTTTGTATAGAAGAACTTGGCTCTTTTTTTAACATTTATGTTTTTGGTCTGATCTCACTCCTTTTTGCAAAGATTTTAATATTTTGCCATGTCAAAATTTCGAAAGATACGGAAAGATAGAAGGGTGGACTCTACCTACTAAAACCAACTTAGTTTATAGCTTCCTATTTCTTTTGGTATATTTTCTTTTTGTTATTGATTGTTTTGATTTGCGCTTCAATTATTTCTTCTTGTCCTGACAAGATACCTAACACTAACATACCTACCTTAATTACGTGTTCCATATAAATTAAGAAATTTCTCAGAAAGTGGGTGGATACCACGCCCCCTGAATAGAAAACCCCAATTTTTATTTTTTGTCCTTTATATGCAATTTGAGCCCTACCGTTCTACCAAATTTCATTGTTCTACTGCAATCGCAAGTGTGCCATATATAATTTACATCAGTTCTGTGAAACAGGGCGGATACCACGCCCCTGAATGGAAAACCTCTAATTTTATATATTTTTCTTTGTATACAATTTAAGCCCTATAACTTTACAAAATTTCATCGTTTTACAGCAGTGGGAAGTGCTCCATTCAACCAACACCAATTCGGAGAAAGTGGGCAGATACCACGCCCCTTGAATGGAAAACCTCAGTTTTTATTTTTGGTCCTTTATATACAATTTGAGCCCTACCGTTCTATTAAATTTCATTGTTCTACTGCAATCGGAAGTGTGCCATATAATTTACATCAGTTCTGAGGAAATGGGTGGATACCACGCCCCTGAATGGAAAACTTCAAATTTTATATTTTTTTAATTGTATGCAATTTAAGTCCTACCACTTTACCAAATTTCATCGTTTTACAGCAGTCGGAAGTGCTCCATTCAACCAACACCAATTCGGACAAAGTGGGCGGATACCACGCCCCCTGTATGGAAAACCTCAATTTTTATTTTTGGTCCTTTATATGTAATTTCATCGTTTTACAGCAGTCGCAAGTGCTCCATTCAACCAATATCAATTCGGAGAAAGTGGGCGGATACCACGCCCCCTGAATGGAAAACATACAATTTTCGATTTTTTCCTCTACTTACATGATAAGGCCTACCGTTGTGCAAAATTACAAGATTCTACGATGTCGGGAAGTGCTCCATAATTTTGATGATCTGGCAGTCAGTTACGGTTTTTGTGATTTTTGAGGCCTTATATCTCAGGAACCGCTTATGCTAGAAAATTGAAATTTGGTGAGGCGCCTGTGCCTGACTAGCTTAGCAAATATTCGGAATTTCAAGTTTCTGACTATATTGGTACTGAAGATAGGGAGGGGTCAAAAGTCGCCTGAGTTTGTTCCTGTAAAAAGGGTGTAGTGCCAGAACTTGGCTGGGCACTACCGTGCCCCTTGATGTTTGTTTTTAAATAAGGGCTTGCGAATAGTTTTTAATTAATTTTGGAATTGAATTGATAAATAACTTACATAAATGTCAACGGATTGAACAAAATCAGAATAACCCAGAAATTTAAAGTTTCATTGGTCGCTTGAATTTGTAATTTGAATTGACATTCAGATGCTATTTATATCAAAATATAGTGCGTACACAAGCCACAAAATGTCAAATTCCATGAAAGGATACATAAGATGAAGAGGAATAAAAAGCCTCCAACAAAATGGTGCTATGGTAGGTACAGTTAGTAATATCTTGATTTCAAATTTTTTTTATTTAATTACCTATCGTAAAAATGTATCATAAGAAAAAAAAAATTATCAGAACTCTAGGAACCGTTTTCGAGAAAAATACGATTTTCGAATAAAATCTATAATTGTTTTTGAGCGACGTGAAATCGAATAAATAAATAATGAAAATAAGTCGTACACTTTAAATGATTTCACAAATTTCTTTTTTACTTTAAAAAATACAATTTACGTAACGAACACGAATTAAAAGGGTTTTAAAAAAGGAGTACCTTGAATGCATTTCGGAATGAATTATTCCATCTTCAGCATCACTTTTTAAAACCCTTTTAATTAGTGTTCGTTACGTAAATTGTGTTTTTTTAAGTAAAAAAAGAAATTTGTGAAATCATTTAAATTTTACGACTTATTTTCATTATTTACGATTTTCGAAAACCATTTTTTAGCATTTGTGTGGTGGGTACCGTTATTTGTAGGTAAAATACATTTTTTCCTCACGCCATATAGATTATATTAAGAAACTTTTATTTATCATGTTTAAAAAAAAATTGAACATGGAGTTCTCAAAATATTGAGTTTCGAAAAAAATTGATTTTTTTTTAATCCAAGAAAAATTTGTTTGAGCATTTGAATACACAATAATATTTAAAATTTAAGGGCACTTTAACAAACAAAAAATTATCAAAATCGGTTGCAGCGATTTTTTTAAAGTTTTTGATTTTTTTTTTAAATCTGTGGCACATTGTTTTTAAAGAAAAAAATGGCAGGTACCGTTATTTTTGGTCTTAAAAAAAATTTAAAAAAACGTGTGAGGGAAAAATTTGAAACCAATATCTACCAAGTTTCACGAAAATCAGCCGAGCCGTTTAGGCTGTAGTCGAACAGATAGATCATCGTCATGTCAACTTTGATCAAAATCTCGAGTTCGATTTTTTTACGAATGCATAACTTGCCCTATAGTAACCTATAAGTCTCAATTAAAAAGAGTAACTAATCTAATGTATATGCTTTAAGCCTAGAACACAAACTCTCAAACTTATTTACAGGAGAGATTACCCAAATCCTAGTCTGACTACATTCATGGTATAAGAATTTTGTGTAGATTGGAATACAACAATAATGCACGTATGCTTACATTTTTCAACTACGAAACAGAGAATAAATAAAACATGTTTTAATATATTTTCTTCAAACTTCAACTTATTCAACGTAAATATCCCCGGCACCCGAGACGTGGGCGGCACTTTAAGGTTCTTGCACGCGGGCGCACGAACAACCAGCGGCGGCACTGTTGTGCAGTTGCATTAACTGTATTAACCAATGTGTGAAGTCAAATAGCACTTTTAGTATTTTAAAGATTGGTTGCGTGAATAATATTGTATTTATTGAAATTCCACTCCTTTAAATTTTTCCATAAAAGTATAAAAATACAGATATATTTTTTTTAATATCCACATACATATGTACAGAAAACGGACTATGTACCTGCATACTCGTACATATAAACAAATATTCATACACTTTCATTAAGGGCCTTTAATATCCACTGCAACTGATCTAGTATACTCGTACCTAAGTGTATTTTCCATTATTTATATTTTCTCAGCTTCTAGTATAGCAGCATCATTGTCAAAGTAATAGGAGAAATAAGGACCATTAATATTATGAATGTAACCATCAGGATCAACTATAAGAACAGGATTTATCAAGTGACGCCCTTTATGAATCGAATATGATTTTCGAAGAGCTTGAAAGTTGCTATATTTTTGTGGATGAAGCTGTATGTTTCATTAATTCAGACAATTACTCGACGAACTTCAGGTTCTTGGTTATATAATTGATTTGCAAATTCCGTAACATGTCTTTTTTTAACATAAGTCTCTTTATCTTTTGCTTCAAATCGAATATTCACCCATATTACAGAATTCGGCGAATGAGTTAAAGTGACAGTTTCAATTAATTTCCAAACTTTTGCTATTACTGAATCCGACGAATGGAAGTTGAACGAATGTCGCGTCTGCCGGTTAGTTTTTAAATTTTAATATTGTGAGAGAAAATACAAATTGGAATTATATAAAAAAAATTAATTGTTATACAAACAAAAGCAAAATTTCAACAAAAAGAAAGAAAAAGAATGAATATACTTTATTGAATAATTAAAACTGGAATTCTGAGGTAATTAGATAGATATGATGCGATATGTTTAACAAATTCGAATTGAAAAATATATATTGCTTTTAGTTTCGCTTAAAAAAAGGGGCAAAATAAATACTTGCAATATCGTATGGTGTTGGGCTTTTAGTTTAGCTAAAACTATTATACTAGGTGTAATCCTCTCGTAATGCCAGCCATCTATAAGGGTCCAAACTTTTTTTTTTTAATTTCATGGTTAAAAAATTTTAATAAAAAAAATTAAAGAAAAGAAGAAACTTCGCCTTTAGAGTTTGGAAATTCTAATTTGTTCATGTACCGTTTGTTAACCTACGATTAGTTGATCCAAAGTTATTAGGGTCCAAACTTTTTTTTTTTAATTTTATGGTTAAAAAAGTTAAATAAAAAAAAATTAAAAAAAGAAGAAACTTCGCCTTTAGAGTTTGGAAATTCTAATTTGTTCATGTACCGTTTCTTTACCTACGATTCTTTGATCCAGAGTTATAAGTTTAATAAAAAAAATTAAAAAAGTAAGAAACATCGCCCCTAGAGAAAGGTATGTTCTACACAGAGTCATTTTTATTTTATTTCTAAAAAAATTATTGTGGTCTATATCCTCTCCTAAAAAAAATTTAATCTTAAAAGTTTTAAAACTCACTAAAATGAAATATAACGGGATCCAATTAAAAAAAAGTAACGGACATCGCCCCTAGGAAAATTTGCGCCCAACATTTTTGCGTTTAAAATGTTCCAATATCTTCGATACTTATCGAGATATGCTATCCTAAATGAAAACATAAATTTGGATGCAGCGATCTTCAGCTTCATTTGAAAAATTGAAATTTTCGACTGTCCGTTCACCAAACCTATTTTGGGTTTTAAATGCCTAACTGAATATTAAAAACATATAATGCACATATATTTATGTACAAACAAAAAATAAGATTTATGTTTTAAACCTTATTTTCACCAAATGACTATAACAAAACAAATTGTTGCCTAATTTTTTGTTTTCTTAGCTACAAGTTTAGTTATTTTTCAAAAAAACTTGCGAAACGAGCAACAAGTTTAAAAATATTAACATAATATGTGCTTTCATACATGCATACCATACCTACATACATATCTAAATTTCGTTTATTAAATGTACTTGATTTCAAGGTTTTCCACAATTTATCTGGTTTCTACTTATCTACATAGAATAAGATTTTCATTTAGAGACATATTATTATGCATATTAAAGCACTACTACTAGTATCACCAACACTTTGAAGCTGTTGAGCTGAAAGTTGAAGCCAGTATTTATAGCTTAACGTCTTTTATCGTAAGGCTTTAAGTATAGAGGTTTTGCGTTTTAAATTGTTAGTATTGGAATTTTTTGTAAAAGTTTCGATCGCATATGAAGTGGCCTTGACATTTCAAATTGTTTATAAATTCGATTCTGATATATGGCTGCTATTAGATATAAAAGAGTTTTAATTGATTGCTTTCTTTTTTTTTGGCGTTATTATTACAGCTTTTTCATGTTTTGCTATTCTATATTGAGATTTGATCTGATGTCAAACGAAATGCTAATTCGGTTGGAAAATTGAATCTATTTTTTTTTCTGGATAAGGAAAATATTTTATTTGGCCTTTTCCTTTAGTGAACTTGACATCAATAAAAGCTTTGTGAATCAATCCAAAGTTAAAAGGTCAAAAATGATTTAGAGATAATTATTTATAAGAAGAAAACAGAAATTCTATAATTCAGGTTTTTTTTTTTGTTAAACTAGCTACCTGGCTGGCCGCACCACAGAGATCAACACACAATACTCTCACACATTTTACTTACACAACTGATAAGTCAATAGGCTAGAATACTGGCTTCCATAGATAGAAAATTCTGTATAGGACTTACAAAATCACTGAAGTAAAAGTGGTAAATTGGTTGTAAATCCAAATTGGAAAAAAATTAATAATGAAGTACGCAGAAAAATTAACTTCTTAAATAAGAACATATTGAATAAATATATGAGTCAGCTAATGTGATTTGTGACTATCATGTTTGTGATTATTGCAGGTGATAAAATCAATTGTTTGAATGCGGAAATAGATCACCAAACATTTTTCAAACTTTAGAATCCTTCGAAAGAAATTACTTACTTTGGCATAATTTTACTATGTATTTAATTTTTCTTTCTGGGAATTTATTATTTGATTAAAGAAGAAATGTTTTCTTTTTCGATTTTAAGAACCTATTCGAATATCAAACCAGGGGTTGATAAAGAAACTGACATCAGTTCTAAGTCTTCAATGTAACAATTGGTTAAGTTTTCATGATATAAAATATTCAAAAAAAAAAAATTATTTTTTTTTCATACATTCAAAAAATATTTTTTTCAAGTTTTGAATGTCATAAATATTTTTTTTTCCAAGTTTTGAAATGCAATATTTTTCAAAGCTTCTCTATAAAAATTTCATTAAAATCCGTTATGCCGATAATGAAATTTTAATTTAAAATACGAAAAAATGGTCTTATGGTTGGTTTAGTCAGTAATGTCTTAGTAAGTCACCAGGACCTATACTCTGTCCAACAAAAATTGTCAGTACAGGCCTTATGGGAGAGCTTTTTCTAAAGCAGTGGCGCCTGATGCACCCTCACTACAATGCGTTAGGAAAAATGCCACTAAAAAAAGAGCAAGCCACTGAATTTTCCAAAGGAATTGTTGTTGTAATTCTTTGCAAAAAGTTGTACACCACAACACGACCGTCGTATCCCACTGCTGATGAGATACTGACAAGATCAATTCAAGAGTGTCAAGTGTCACTCAATACGATCGTGCGCTCTTTATCTACATCAAAACAGAGTTACAATTATCATTCTCAATTGCAGGTAAGGAGCTTTTTCAGTGGTTTTTACTAAGGAGCTTTTGGGATTTGAAGCTTTTGAGAACACATTTTAAGATGATGAGTATGTTGAGTGTTGTCGTATTACTTTTCAACTTAAAAAAAAAACGCGCACATTATCTTACCGCTTGCTGTTGTGGGAAAAGGTAAATTGAATATTGTTTTCAGTCGTTTTAAATCAGCAGACGGTAGCCCTACGCGTTTTTTACTCTCATTTGCGGAGATTTATAATGTAAACTACGGAATCCCTGTGAGAGCTTTAAAAGGCGACATACTTATGCATGGCAATGCAACCAGAATGAGAGACAAACGTCCTATCTTCCCTGTACTGACAATTTTTGTTGGACAGAGTATAGTGACTTACAACTCTCAACCATTCCTGTGTGGAACGGAGGGGACCTACAATTTTCTGCCGATTCCGAACGGCTAATGAGCAGCACTTTCCATGACAAGAGATACTCTTGGAGAATTTGTCAATTCCTCGCAATAGGCAGTACACCCCTGAAAAAAACTTTCTTTCAGCGCCCGAGAATCGAACTCAAGACCCTCCGCATAACAGTCCAACGCACTAACCATTATGCCAAGGGGTACTACATAAATCAAAAGGTGTAAACAAATTTTTGCAACTTCAAAAGAAAACTAAACACTTACCAGCTTTTTTGGCGACGACGTCGAGTATGTGGTGATTTAAAACAAAATGTGGTCTGTGTCTGTGATGCACATACTGAGAACTGGGATCTTTTCAGTTTCTTCATGGCAAGAGCCGTTCATGGATATCCGCATGAGGGGTGAGGCTTTAACGACAGAAGACAGGATTGAGACACAGATAATTATATACAGATGTCGCAACTATACATACAAAATTCTGTCATCGAAAATTTTTTCCAGCAGACAAAAGCTTTCTTAAGAAGGTTTCATATAAGAAGAAGAGAATTTTATAGTCGCCGTAAGAAAGCTTTTCTGAATTAAAAAGAGAACAATATAATATTCTCTCTTCTGTTTAAGGGCTTTTTTTTATTATGCGCGAGAAAGATAATACTCTTCCTTAACTTCACGCCCGCGCTGTGTTCAAACATTTAAAGGGTAATCATAATCCCTTGAGCGCGTGTAGATTATAAAAAAAAAAAAAAAAAAAAGACAATGCAGCTACCTTTATTCATGTGGCATATACATATGTATGTAGGTATCTACCAAAAAAAGCAATTTCCTATTGGGGTATCCTATTTTTGTTAAAGAAAAAAGGCAAAAGGTAAGGCATTAGGTAGATAGAACATATTCTATTATATCTTCATCATTTGTATTACATTAATTTATAATCTTTGTTTTTTTTTTAAATACTTTACACCTGTTTGTCATGTTGATATTGTTTGTTTTTGTGTGTACATCCATGGAGTAGTCGCATGTATAGGTCGGTATTCTATGAAGAATGTGCATGTTTGCAATACAGTTTTTCAGTTTTTGTACAGAACATTTTTATGAAATTTCCTAAAGTGTAATTCCACAGTCAAGAGTGTTTAATTTTTTTTTATAAAATCTACATAGACTTCCTAAGAACCAATAACATTACTATACTAATTACTAATTCATTTTTGCTGAAATGGAAAAAAACACTACCTTTATGTATTTTGAAAATAGTCAAGATCTTTTTTCTGTCACGGGTAAGACAAATAAAAGACATAGGCGCAAAATTGTAAACATTTAAAACCAGCTCTAAATCAATTTTAGAATGGGAGTCGACTCTAAATATTGAAGATACATATATAAAACGAGAACCGACTTTATGTTAATTTTAAATGACATAAATTATACTTTAACGTTAAAGGGCTCGTCTAACTATAACAGCAGCAAATAGCTAGTTTGTCTTTTAAAAGTGTACTTTATCCATATTGTGAAGGGTTATTTTATACCAAAGCAAACCTAAGTAAAAATGTTTACTGATGTTTTATTTGATTCTTTAAAAGATGTGCTTTGTAAATAGACTCAATCACTGAATATTAGAAATTCGAAACAATCGTACAAAAGTATTCTACGATCAGAAAATCGTTACATACAAGTGTACATATGTATGTTATGTACCTATGCATGCCAAGACGAGTATAGCCAAATGAATTTGCACTTTGAAAAAACAAAATTGAATATGTTTGCTATTAATTAGCTACTTATATATACTTCATTTACGTCTTAAATAATGTAAATAACTTATAAACAATCAAAGTCTGTATGGAGGTAGTATATAAAGTATACTTTTTCCGGCGAAAAATTATTTGGTTTAAAGTTGGCTTTTTATGTTTTTTTAATTGTGTTGTTGTGTTCAAGTTATGTATCTGTCAAATTAAGGGTTGTTCAACGTAAATTCGCTTAGGTTCTGTTGTAAAACCCACATTAGTTAGAAGAGTTGTCTAAAGTGTTTAAAATTATGAAAAAGTTAGACAAAGCCCCCAAGCTATACGACTGCGTTAAGTAAAACCGGTTTTATTGTTTAAAATTTTGCGCCATAATTTCTAAACAGGGTATATTTTTACTTCGAATTCATTTCATAAATCGTTCATAGCTTCTATTAGAAGAACGAATAAGAAAATAAATAAAAATATTTATTGTCTTCATACTAATTTCTAAGCAAGGAAAGAGTTTTCTAAAGTTAAAATAAAATAACACAGAAAGGTTTTAATGTTATTATAAACTGTTAATTATACCTACACTTTTATTTAAAGATATCAAAATCTAATGTATCGTTTTTGAACAGAAAAATCACGGCATTTGTCTAACACATAAATCTTGATATTAAAAAAAATATTACTTTGACTTTAGACTGTACATACATACAGATGAATCTAAGTAGGTTGTCGTTAAAACTCATCATTGAAAATTTTTCACTTTTTAAACACCATCATCAATTTTTATGTGTCAAAATTAAAATTAATCTTTTTTATAAACTATTTTATAAAAAAATCAGAACTTTTAAATTTTCGTATTAGCCGCGTTATATATACCTCGACCACGCTCAGTGAAATTTGTAGGGAAACGTTCGGGGTGGTTACAGTATTGCATATTGCAATTGCTAAATATATTTTATATACGCGGTTAATCTGAAAATTTAAAATAAGAAAAACATACCAATAATTATTGAAATACATATAATAATTGAGTTTATGTGAGATTGGTTAAAATAATTTTTTTCTGGGCCAGAAGAAATGATTGTACGAAAAAAATAAAAAAAAATTAATGATAGCACCAAAATAATGATTCTATGCATTCAGTATAGACAGGTTTTTCAAAAATATTTAATTTTTTTTTTTTCAATTTGTATTGGTATGTAGTTTTCATTTCGGTGTACTTACATTATATTTACTTACATCCTTGACTTCTATTTTTGGAGTTTTCAAGTTGTGTGATAATGAAATATTTATTATAATAATAATATATAAAATTAAAGTTTTTAATTAAATTGAAGTTCAAGGGACCTTAGCTCCAAAGTGCTGTCGCCCAGTTACGACAGTGGGCTCATCAGTAAGATGTTGAAGAATACGATAGCTAACTGGGCTAAACGCATATATTTTTATTTCATATACCTTCGTTGATTAAAGTTTGTTTTTATTTGAAGAACCACCTGATGGAATTGTTAGCTGAAAGGTAATCGAATTTATCTTCAATAATGAAAAAATAAAAAAATTATGCCCAAAGCTTACAAACTGGCACATACAAGATTTTCAAAAAATGAATGTAAGAATGGCGGTACAGACAATAAATTAATCGGTTGCTATTAGAAGAGAATTATTTCAGCTTTTACACAAATTTTCACAACATTTAGTTGAATACCTATGCAAGCCCAACAGAAAATTGTATTAGATTAATAAATAGATTATATGATTTATTCACACGTGATGATAGAAACATATTAGGATCAAAATTTTAAACAACATATTGTTAAGGGCCTAGCATTTTATTAGTTAGCAATTTGTTAAACTTTTAGTAATTTACTAGCTCTTCGAAATTTGTTAACCTTTTTTTTCGTTTTACTAACTATTAATAGACTAATTCTCTTTTATTAAAAAAGGTGCATCTGAACACATTTAAATCATGACAGTTCGTTAAAATTAAAAAACCAAACTAAACTAAATCTGGGGAACGGACCTAATAGTTTGAAGTATCGGAAACTCAAAAGTCAAAATGACAACCTTAAATTTATTTTGTTATTTTTTTATTTTTGACAACTTTTTTCGAAATGTATTTTTTTTATTATTTCCCCACTTTGGATTGGACCATTCCAGTCTTCTTCCAAAAAAGTGTAATTTAAATAGTAGGTACTTGAAATTCTGGTGCAATCGGAAGCCTACGGCTTGTAATTCTATCTTGGATCTTTAAGTTTTTCAACTAAAAACCGATCAGCTATCTTGTCATACCTATGTCTGGAGTAAAATTCTCCATAAAGCTGTGTCTTCAATCATATACATGTGTATGTATATCAAAATCTTCGTCTTCCGAAAACATTTTATATTATTTTATTTACTTTTAAAAACAATTAGCTCACGAATCGAAATAAAAAAAAACACAATTTAACTCTTCCAAATAAAATTGCCAAGAAATTTTTTTTGAGGAAAATGACAGATTTCATATTTATTTAGTAAATTACTAAAAGTTAGAGTACCCAGTTTGTTATATTAACTTAAGTAAAATGTTAAGAGATAGTAAGATGATAAAATCGTTTAAAATTAGCGAAATACTCTTTTTAACTTAGTAACTTACATGTCTAAAATGCTTAAGATTTTGCATATAATATATTTAAACAAAAAATAATATTTTTCAAATTGGTTTGACAATAAGAATAAATGCCGTACGC
Organism: Philhelius festivus; assembly: GCA_963931855.1. Classification (NCBI taxonomy): domain Eukaryota; kingdom Metazoa; phylum Arthropoda; class Insecta; order Diptera; family Syrphidae; genus Philhelius; species Philhelius festivus. Next base: position 94,722,601 of record OZ007555.1, read on the forward strand.
ACGGACTTGATACAGTCAACTTCTTGATAATTGTTTTTCTCTCATGACAAGAACGTTAGAAAAACTTAAAACCTTAATATAAAAATAAGAAGCTACAGAACTAGTGAATGCTTGAAAAAATTAAGAATTAAACAATATGAAAAACTAAAAATGGATTGCAAAAATAATAAATGTAAAATAGGATGAAGGGTGGGTGAACTAAGCAAATACGCAATTAACAGTTTAAATGCTACAGACATTTTATATAGAATAGGCTAAGAGCAGAAAATACCTATTCAAAAGCTAAATACCTAATGTTCCTTTGTTCTTTATTAAAACTATCATTATGTTTTCACTTACAAGAAAAAAATATAAAACAGAAAAACCGTTCCTACGTACCTTCGTATGTATGTATATATGTAGGTATGTTTGTATCTAATTGATAAGTGGAAAATTGTCACCTTTAAATAAATTTTCACAAACGCAATGAATTCCTGGGCATATGTTTTTGTATGTACTATACGTATGTACAATGTATATTCTCGTACCTACAGTTATTCTTCTGGTTGCGGTTTTTCATGAAAACATACAACCTATCATACCTATAAACTCTTCGAAAATTACGGAAAATGATAATTTTATTTGTATAAAATAAATACCTAACCCGTAAAAAAATATGTATCCACAATTTCTTAGGATTTTCTTTTCTTCTTCTTTGTCGCCCTATTTCAAATTGAAGTTTTAGTTTAATTATTTTTTTTTTTCAGATTGTTTTTATTTTAATCAAACCCAAAAAAGTCAACCACGCTATTCCCGCCATCATCAAAAGATCGCACCAAATCAAATAAAACCAACCTTTCTGTCTACAGGTGTCATCATAACCTCATGAACCTAAATGCAAAATACGCACATACATATGTATCTACGTATGTAGGAACTAGGACTAGGAGTAACAAACAATACTGTGTCTGTTTTTGGCTCTGCTGATAGACAAAACTGAGCAACAAAATTAGTATAAATTTGTATGGGAATTGCAAAGAACAAATAGGTATCTAAAAAGATAGAGAATAATTATTTCACAAATCCATCCAAAGGCTTTGACATACATACATACATACATAAGTTCCTAATTTGCTTCTAAATGTAACAAAATATCTAAGTAATTATCCTTTTTATGAACAAAATTGCCTTAGATTACAGATAAACACAGAAAATACAATTTTTTCTTGCCAAGATTCCTTTATGAAAAATGTAGGTACTCGTATCTTGTGTTCTTGTGTTCATAACAAATCTATTAAAAAAATGGTCTGGCGGTTTAAAAAAAACGAAGAATACAGATACAGAGTTTAATACGCAAGAGCAACAGACGAAATAGGTTTTATTCGTCAATTGAGAGAGCACATATTTAAAAGAGAAAAAGCACTTCTCACATATCTTAAAATAATAAATTGAAAACAGCTTTTTTAAAAGCTCTTTCAAATGAAGATTTTCATTTTCATATGTCAGTTTTATCTATGGGCATGCGACATCTGTATATAATTATCTGTGATTGAGATCTTGATTCATTAAATTCTACGCGGTTTATTGTTCCCCATTTGACAAATTGGAACAGAAGCAAATAATACCACAAAGGAATGTGAAATCTAATACAACGAGAGAATATATTTCAATAAGGATATATCTGTTGTGTACTTATTGGGTTTCAGTAATATGACTCACTCTTCCGATATGCTACCTATTGCTATAAACAAGATAAATGTAATACGAGTTGAGTGTAGCATTATTACTATACTCTGTTCAAATTATATTTGCAGTAGGTACAGGCCTTATGGGAGAGCTTTTTCAGAAACACTGGTGCCAGCTGCTGTTTGCACGGCACCTTAACTTAACAAATTGCCACTGAAATAAGAAAGAGAATCACTGAGTTACATTGAAATTGTTTGTGTAATCTTTTTTGAGCTCACGTACAGCCCACCATGACCTATCTGCTTAATGGGTGAAAGGAAAGGAGACTGATAGACTGATCGCCAATTTGCAACCAACCCTTACTGTGTTTATTTAAAAAAAAAAACACTGAATCAGAGTTACCATTGCCAAGTTGACAGAAATTCATATGACATTTTCTTTGGTTTGTGCTATGTAACTTTCAGAATTTAAGCTTTTTCGAGCTTTTGGTAGCAAATTTTTTTTTGAGATTTGCGGCAATTGAAAATCCATAATGGTCAGACTGAAAGGCAAATATCCTATCTTTCCTGTACTGCAAATATAAATTGAACGGAGTATAGCTTTTATTTTAACAAAATATTCCTATGCATAAAATATAAAAATTTTTACAAGAAATATGGACAGCATAAAAAATCATAGAAATCATCTATTTAGCAGTGAATATCAAACGAATAAGGACTATAACATAAAAACTTGTAGACCAGGACGGTGACTTAATAAATTATGGAAGAGAAAGAATAACCGTGCGGTTGCATTAAACCGCAAAATCGAAATAATGTTAATATTAATTAACAGATATCAATATTAACCATTCTATTAGTTCAACTCGAAAATCAAAACTTTCAACACTTTTTTTATCACCTGAAAATAAAACCAATCTTCTTACTTTAGGATTCAAACTTAAAAAACAATATGAAGGATATATTTCACATTACTCATTAACCCGGCATACCTAAGTTTCAAAACCATGATAACTCACCATTTCTTCTAACCAAAGCGGATAGAACTCATTCATCAGGAAAATTTACTTATAATTCAATGGCTTTGCTTTTTGAAAAAAAAAAAACATAAAAATTATATAAAAAAAATTTTAATTTTTATATTTTATATATCTTTTAACCTTTGTTTCGCCTGGTAATTAAAAAGGATACCCTTTGACTAACACATAATGTGTTAAGTATTATTTCTTGTGCTATATACTTTATATACTTACAAATTCAGTTATATAATTTTCTTGACCAAAGTTCTAAAGTTCATCAGTCATATCACCAATAAATTCTCCAGCAGGTGGTTTAAACTCGTCTTGACGACTTATACCCCGGTTACAAGAGAAGATTGAGGAATCGAATCGAATCCGAATTTCGATCCAGGTATATAGTGGCACTGGATCGAGAGATCGAATTGAAATGGGATCGAAATGACAATATGGTTTTGTACATACACTCGATTCTTCGATTCCTCAATTCTGGTATACAAGCATATTTTCGATTCGATTCAGCTCGTTTAGTGGGATCGGATCGAGAAATCCTATTTCAATCCGATCCAGGTATACATGGAGCTAAATCCTGATTCAATTCCGATTCAATTCTTTATATATACTACGTTTATATGGAGAATTGAATCGGAATTGAATCAGGATTTAGCTCCATGTATACCTGGATCGGATTGAAATAGCATTTCTCGATCCAATCCCACTAAACGAGCTGAATAGAATCGAAAATATGCATGTATACCAGAATCGAGGAATCGAAGAATCGAGTGCATGTACAAAACCATATTGTCATTTCGATCCCATTTCAATTCGATCTCTCGATCCAGTGCCACCATATACCTGGATCGAAATCTCAATTCGATTCCTCAATCTGCTCTTGTAACCGGGGTAATAAACGTAGTATTAGTGTACACAAACAGAGTGGAGCAGCGAGTGAGCAAAAGCAGCGAGCAAAGAGTAAAGCGGAGAAATCAAACACGTGCATTGAAAGGGTAGCACACAGAGTGCAGCGTAGTTCGAAGATAGAGCAAAGAGCCGTCAAGAGAGCAAAGCGGCGATTTCAAACATATTTGATTTCTCCGCTCTCATCGCTGCGATTTTTAACTAAAAGTGGTGAAATTTTGAACTGTGTTTTTGTATTTAAAGTTACTGCAAGATGTTTTATTGACTAGAATCGGGTTTGCTACGAAATCTGTCCACTTCTGCGTAAGCTTGTTTTGAATTTTGTCAAGTAAATAACCGAATATTTTCATGGTCATTCGGAAATATTCTTGAAACTTAACATGATTTTCTGTTTCCGCGTTTCAGAAAATATCATATGCTTAAAAATTTGAAAAATACATACATATATTTAAATGAAAAAGAATAATCTCTTGCTTGTTTTCTTCTACTTTGCTCTTGCTCCTTGCTCCTCACTCTGGCTAGTCATCATCCTTGCTCGCTGCTCGAGCTCTTTGCTCTAATGAATTTCGCAGCTTTCTCCGCTCCACTCTGTTTGTACCCTTAGATGTATAACGCAGTCAGTATCAAAGTTAAGACCCGAATCTTCTTATTTTTTTAAGTTATTGTACAATTTTAAACGAGTTAAAGATGTAGTTTAAGCTACAATGCCAACGTTTACTTAAGATAGAGACTCACCTGCTTCTTCTTTCATTTCAAAATTAATCACTATGTTTTTTTCATTAACTGATGGAATATGTAACACTTCTACAGAAGGGTGAGTAAGAAGTTGAAACAAATCTGAAGGGTTATTTAAAATACATATTTTTTCTTGATTTTTACGTTGTCAAAAATTTCACAAAAACCGAATTCAAAACGATCTCTTTCTTGATAGTTCTTAGCCTCTTTTTTCTTTACAAAGTTCCTTGGAGAATGTCCATGAACTAGCCCATCCTGATGCTTTTTGTTCTATTTTTAGAAATTTAGGTACATCTTCTTATTCCATTGAAACGTAGTAAGAGCTTACATTTTTGACAAATATACAAGCTTTGAAATTCTAAACAGTGGTCACATTTTTGTTGAAATACACACAAATTTGATTCCTGTAATCTTACATGCAATTTTTGCCTCATCTTCATTATTAAATATTTTGTCTCCATTTACTTTGCTTTATATCATTAAATATTTATAATCCTTAGTTACATGCTTACAAAACAATTTGCAAATTTAACAGAATTAATTTTTTAATAGAGGACCCACTTTGTGATTGTCAAAACAGTGTTCTCCTCTAAAGTTTCGATTACACTCGTTACATAAAATTGCTGACATTGAGGATAGGACTTGTCACATCTATGACGACTTTTCGTATTTTATGACGTACATCAAATTTCACCATGATAAGTACATCAAAAATCAGCAGTTTATAATTTTATAACATTGTACTAGTACAGTACAATAAATTATTTTGTACTTGCTATACGGTAAGTTCTGCGACTTATAGGTACTTATAGGTACTCAAAAACTGTCCCACAGAATTTAAAAAAAATTTCATTTAGTTAAGGCTATGTAATGGTTCAAAAAAAATTTTAAAGAAATGGTTATTTTTGAAGCCCCTTGGAACCTTTTTTTTGTTTTTGATTTTCTCGAAAACGGTACACCCGATTTTAATCATTTTTTTATGCTAAGGGTCCTCCAAAGTTTGAATATTATTGCGTATTCTTGTTTCAATTTTGTTTTTTTGGATTTTTAAAAATTCAAAATTTTTTTTGGAAAACCAATATTTCTAAAACACCATGCTCGATTTTTTTTTTCAAACTTGACAAAAAAGTTTCTTAATATAATCTACCAGATTTGAGAAAAAAAACTGTTTTACTTAAAAATAAAGGTACCCACCAAACAAATATTGAAAAATGGTTTTCGAAAATCGTATTTTTCTCGAAAACGATTCCGAGAATTTTGATAAAAAAATTTTTTTGAATTTAAAAAAAAAAATATTTTTTTGGAAAATTCGATATCTAAAAAACGGATCAATATTTTTTTTTGGAAATTTAATTTTTATTCGTACAATAATAAAAACTTTAAAATTTTTTCTTAATTTTTTTTTATACATGGTGTCCCAAAAGTCAACGTCGAAACGAAAACGGGTGACAGTGTAGGTGGTGACAGTTAACAGAAAAATAATTTAAAAAATCATAGCCATCTATTTTGTGAGTTATAGGCATTCGAAAAAAAAATTCAAAAAATGGTCACCCTATGACGGTCTTTCAAGTGCCGTTGTTAAAAATCTTAAATTTTATCAAATTTTGTTGTTGTAATGGAACCTTAAATAACCCTGCTAACAATTGGCATCAAAAATTTAAACACACCTGCATTAGTTTTAAAGAAAATATCACTTTTTTGCCCAACTAAGTACTCAAAATTTTTACATGACAAGTCAATGGACAATGTAAAAAAAACGTACTACGAAATTTTGGCAAGTTACCTTAAAAGTTGGCGCGTTCTATTCTCATTTCAAAATGGTATAACATTTTTGAGGATATTTCATAAATAACGGAAACAAAAATGTTTTTCTTAAGTAACCCGGTCTTAAAATAATTCTTTTTAATTCATTAAAAAAAAACTTTGAATGCACTCTAGGCTTCCTCGTGTCTAAGTTTATGTTCGAGGGGGGTGAACAGTAATTTAAAAGTAACTACTACCAGGTCCAGAGTACCGCGGGCTATCAGATAGTGATTCATTTCTATTATTTGGTTTGAGTTTTTAATGAAATTCAATTTTTCAACAAAAATTACATCAAAAGTTTATTAACATTAGCTATAACAAATTTTCAAATTGTTTGCCTCCAACGGCAATGCAAGACCTTCATCTTCTTAAAAAAGATCGGTTTATAAGACGGGTGAATCTCTGTGAGTTGATGTCTGCAACAGCCTCCGTGATTTTTTGGCACATCTCGGCTAAGTTTTGGAGTTGGAGGCAAACAATTTTTTTTTTTTTTTTTTTTTAATAATTCACTCGCGCTCAAGGGTATGTTACGAGACATTTATAATGTTTTAAACACAGCACGGGCGAGGGAGAAATTAGGAGGGGTGAGAAAGGAGGTGTCGATGAACATTGGTTTTGAATGTTTGCAAATTTAAATGGCAAGGGAAAACTGTGCCGGGTAAGTTATTCCATAATCGTGTTGTGCGACTTAAAAACGAATCTCTATATTTGAGGGTACGACCAAAGTTAGGCTCAAGGGTGAACTGATGAGCATTCCTAGCGAAGCGGGTATCACGGGTGAATTGATAAAGGGGAGGAATGCAACTGGCTACTTCGAGTGAGCATTGCTTGTGAAAGAAGCGATAAAACAGGGAAATACATGAAACATTCCGACGGTGTTCAAGAGATGGGAATGAATCCATGATAGCTCTGTTTCCAATCAGTTTTAACGCTCTGTTTTGAATTCTATCCAATAAATGGAGAGTAGATTGAGCAGCGCCTACCCAAACATGTGAGTTATACTCGAGTTTTAGACGTATATACGCCTTATAAATGGTAGCCAGATGAGAAGGGGTGAAAAATTATTTACATCGATATAGAAATCCTAAGCATTTAGCAGCATTCTTGGCGGTCTCGAGTAAGTGATCATTCCAACAAAGATCGTCGTTAATACACATACCGAGTACTGAGAGTTTTTCGGTTTCTTCGATGCAAGTGCCAATTAAGGACAATCGCATAGAGGGTATATTTTGCTTCAACGAAAATATACAGCAATGAGTTTTCGAAGCATTAAACTCCACACTTTTTTTCTTACCCCATTTAACAATGCTGTAAAGATCGGAGTTTAATGAGCTTATCATACAATACCGTTGCATTCCACTTCCGAAGGAGATGGACGTGAATTTTTGAACAAGTACGAAAAGCTGAGAGTAGAGTCGTCGGCAAAACAATTAAGTGGATTAGAAGTTGCAGACAAGAGATCATTTATAAAAATGAGGAAGAGAGTCAGAAATAAAACGGAGCCCTGGGGAACACCAACATTTATTTTTTGAAGATCAGACTTAAAACCGTCCAATACAACATGTATTGAACGATCTAGAAGGTAATTCCTAATCCAACGAATAAGGGTTACGTTGATGCCAAACGCACGCATTTTCGATAAGAGAGCCTGGTGCCAAACTCTATCAAATGCTTTAGAAATATCAAGAGCAATAATTTTACTTTCTCCAAAACAATGTAAAAATCTGTTCCATTCCACTCTTCGGTGAGATATGCCATCAGATCACCAGTGGAACGATTGCTGCGAAAGCCGTATTGCTGTTCATTAAGAAGCTTTAGATCTTCGAGATATTTCTTGAGCTGATGATTTATCAGGGATTCCATGACCTTGGAAAGAAGGGGCGTAAGTGCGATTGGTCGATAGGACGAGGGGGAGGAAGGGTCACCTTTTTTAGGAACAGGCTGGACAAATGCTGTTTTCCATCTTCTAGGGCAGATTCCAGAACAGTAGGAGCGATGGAAAAGCTTAAGCAATGGCTTTGCCAGCGATGAAGAACACCTCTTCAGAAGAATGGGGGGTATACCATCAGGACCAGCGGATTTGTTTATATCAAGATCCCGAAGGGCTCTTGCAACTGTACGAGTGCAGAAATATACCTGTCCCATTGAATGATTTACGTTCTCAAGTACAGGAGGGGCAATGTTGCTAACAGGCAACGTGGAGCTTGCAGCAAAATGAGCTGCAAGTAAATTTGCCTTCTCTAAAGGGCTAGTTATCGGTTTGTCACTGTAGATGAGCGTTGGAACCGAAGATGAAGTTGAATTGTTTATGTTCTTGACAAATGACCAGAAATTTCTACTGCCTTTGGGACATTGCAAGATTTTTTGCCTTAATTTCTGTTCATGTGAGAATTTGGTTCTCTTTATAACAGCGTTGCATTGGTTTCTGATTTGTTTAAACTTTTTCCGATTTTCCTCAGTTGGGTTGGTTTGTAAGAGCGGAAACTTACTTCTCTCAACCTGATAGCTTCTTTACAGCTTGTATCGAACCAAGACTTTTCTTTAGACTTTTAGACGCATCCCAAGAAAAATCACTTTTGTGATCATATCAGCACTGCCATCAACGTCACTATCGAGGAAACATAGTGACAAGTTAAAAGTTCTAAAAAAGTTATTCAGACCGTCCCAGGTGGCTTTCTCGTATTGCCAAACGGTCCTAGTTTGATGTTTCTCTTTAACTGGATGAATGGGACACGAGAAATTAGCTGATATTACACAATGGTCCGAAGTGCCGAATGGAGATTTAACCGTTATGGTATACATACTTATCAGGGTTAGAAGTAAGAAACAAATCAAGAGTGTGAGCGTTTTGCCCAGCAACATCTGGTATACGGGTGGGCTCATCTACCAGCTGAGTAAGCTGGTGCATCTCAGCAAAGATCTCAACATATCTTCCTTCGGGTGTTGTCTGTCCTGAATGGCGGAGCCAATTTGAATTGTGTACATTGAAGTCGCCCGCAATAACGATTTCAGTGTTGGTGTACAGGGAAACAATTCGGGAAATGGAATCAGACAGCGCATCAAACTCATTAAGAGTTGAATTGCTGTCCAGATTCGGGCTTGCGGACAGTAAATTTGAGCCACATGGAATTAAAGTTCGTATTAGAAGAATGTCCGTATTGAGGAAGACTGTGGCAAGCAACATCATGTCTGACGTAGACTAAAAGGCCGTGATGGCAAAAGAGTAAGGGCATTAGGTTATAGCCAGGAAGACGAAATTGAAAATTTGTTATAGCTATTGTAAATAAACTTTTGATGTAATTTTTGTTGAAAAATTGAATTTCATCAAAAACTCAAACCAAATAATAGAAATGAATCAGTATCTGATAGCCCGCGGTACTCTGGACCTGGTAGTAGTTACTTTTAAATTACTGTTCACCCCCCTCGAACATAAACTTAGACACGAGGAAGCCTAGAGTGCATTCAAAGTTTGTTTTAATGAATTAAAAAGAATTATTTTAAGACCGGGTTACTTGAGAAAAACATTTTTGTTTCCGTTATTTATGAAATATCCTCAAAAATGTTATACCATTTTGAAGTGAGAATAGAACGCGCCAAGTTTTAAGGTAACTTGCCAAAATTTTGTAGTACGCTTTTTTTACACTACAGTCCATTGAATTAGGGTCATGTAAAAATGTTGAGTACTTAATTGGGCAAAAAAGTGATATTTTCTTTAAAACTAATGCAGGTGTGTTTAAATTTTTGAATGCAATTCTTAGCAGAGTTATTTAAGTTCTATAACAACAACAAAAATTGAGAAAAATTTATATTTGTAATCACGGCGCTTGAAAGACCGTCACAGGGTGACCATTTTTTCATTTTTTTTTTCGAATGCCTATAACTCACAAAATACATGGCTATGATTTTTTATATTATTTTTCTAATAACTGTCACCACCTACCCTATCACCTGTTTTCGTTTCGACTTTGATTTTTGGGACACCCTGTATAGTTATAAGTTATAGTTTTATAATTTATAATTTTTGTTCTTGCATAAACTAATATTTGTTTGAATCAAATGGCATCCTGTTTTTATCTCCAACTACCAATTGAGTTGTTTTAGTCTTTTAAAAATTAATTTTTATGCTTATGAACAGTTTTTCTCTAATAACATTAATTTTTGAAATTCTTAGTCTTTTACATAAGAGCAAGTTCGTGCGACCCAGTCGTGCATTTTATTTCTTTTTTGTTTAAGACCAAAAAAATGATACCTGCCAAACGAATATTTTTCGAGATCTTATAAAATATTTTAGGTTATACTTTAAATAAAATTTACGAAAAATCGCTGTTGATGGTATTCCTCTTAGAACCATTTTTTTGTTTTTGATTTTCTCAAAAACGGTACAACAGATTTTGATAGTTTTTTGCATGCTTAAGCTCCCCAAAAGCTTGTGGTATTCTAATTTCCAAAAAACAAATGGATTTGTAAAACATACATATTTTAAAAACCTCATTGTCAAGGTTTTTAAAACTTGACAACTGAAATTTTTTCAATACAGTGTACAAGATGTGAGAAACAAAAATTTATGTTATCTTAAAATAACAATTGAAGGGTTGTAAGTCTAAAGGGTCTAAGTGCCAAAAAATCAAAAATCAATATTTTTATCAAAATACAATCTAAGTGCCAAGCCTTATTATATCAAAATGGATTCAAGTGCCTATTTCTTTTAAAACTGTACACACACACAAATAAAGTTGTGGTTGAGCCTAGGTGCCAAGTGTGATTTTATTATGTTTTTCTTGTATATCTCGAAATTATAAAAATGGCACTTAGACCCTTTAGACTTACAACCCTTCAATTGTAAAAAATTGTTCCGAAAATCGTATTTTTCTTGAATCTTGATACATTTTTTTCTTTCTATAAATTTTTTCGATCTATAAAAAAGTTTTGAAATTAAGATATTACTCACTGTACCATACACTAAAAACACTTTTTCAAAACCACTAATTTCTCATTATCGCCATAACGGATTTAATGGATTTTTTAGCTTCTAAACACTTTGAAAAACATTGTATTTCAAAACTTAAAAAAAAATATTTTTTGATTTTCGAAAATTTTACATCTTAAAAATGGGTCAATATTTTATTTTTTTTTAATATTTTTTTATATATGTATAAGCTTATTTAAATAAAAAACCGCTACAAAGATTTATAATTATTTTTCTTGAATAAACCTAATGTGCTTGAGAAATCATATAAAATCCTATTTTCAGCTGCAACATTCAAAATTTTTTTAGTCTTTTAAATAAGAACAAGTTCTTGCGATCCAGTCGTGCATTTTACTTACTTTGAATCAAAACTATTGCTGTCTTCAATAGAAATTCTTTCAAGAACAACTTTTCTTCCCTATGTTCCGTATTCGTAGACTCTGATTTTGTAATATTTCAAGTTATTTCGGAAAACTTTAAGCTCAACGATTCCACCACCTTCAAATGGTATATTGATTTGCGCATCAATTTTAAATTTTTTGTTCTTTGAATTTGAACCTTGTGAGTCGTGAGTATCTCTGATCACTTTTCTAAAACATGCTTCCTTGTCAGCCTTGATATGATGCCTTTATGCTTAATACATTCTTCATCAAATGAATTGTAACCAGTAGAAGACTTTCATTCTTTATTTCCTTGTCCTGATGGTACCTTTACAGATATTACTTGCATGCAAAAAGTATTTGTGCTTAAACCTTCCGAGTTGCTTTGAAAAATTATACTTATAATTTCCCGAACATCACTGAATTTAAAATCTGATCTATCCCCGAAAAGCCATCCATATTCTCGTTCAGCAGTTAAACTTTTTCCACTAGAGGTAATTTCTACTTTATCTGTGGAGCACAAATCTGGTACATCATGTTTAAACATATCGTTTGCCTCCTTCATCCAAAAAATTGGTTCTTCATAAAATCAAATCCTTTAATTGGGTTCTTCAAGTCGCTCAACATACAAATGCACTAAATCATTATAATTAAAGAGAAAAAGTAGAAAGTATAAAAAGCTTATACATTTCACATTTTGCAGCACTATTATTGAAATAAAAACTGGTGTGAACATCATAAATTCAGGTAAAAGCTTTTAATTTAAATCGACTTTCAATTTGCATTAATTCTCTATAAAATAAATATTTTTGAGGATTTAATTTTTCGTTATCTCTTGAATGATGACTTACCTCCACTTGTTGTTCATTCTGTTTTTCATGGAAATCTAGCTTGAATGAATGATCAACCTCTTTGGAACATTTTACCACCCTAGTAATGTCTTCGTCATCTAACTGTTATGTACAGCGTTTTGGTAGGTATACCGGTAGGTATAAAATCTGCCGATTGGATTATTTTAAGAAACACGTTATAAGGTTTTGTATTTTTAGTTAGGAAGTATTTGATTGTTAAATTCTCGAGCTAACTGAATTTAAAACTTAAAAATGTTGTTCTTTTAATTCCTATCGAAACAGTGTTGAAGTTCGATAGGAGCAGCTATTAGTATTTAGTAGAACTCCATTAAAACAAAGGGCATCTTTTCTTTCTTCAAAATATAGGTAACAGTTATTATATTGTTTGTCTCTGACATGCTTTTCTTTTTTACTTGCGACCTATAGGTACTATAAGGCAAGTTATGCATCCGTAAAACAATTCGAACTCGAGATTTTGATCAAAGTTTAGACATTACGATAATAGCGAAGACGAAAAAAGTGGGTGTCGCAAAACGGCTCAGCCGATTTTCCTTAAACTTGATAGATATCATTTTTAATCTTTCCCCCTCACGTTTTTTTTTAAGACCCAAAACAACGGCCCCGTGCCATACGAATTCTTTCAAAATTTTAGAAATATTTTTTTTTCTCAAAAACTGTCGCACAGAATTAAAATCATAAAATTTCATATAGTTAGGTAATATGTAGTTGACAAATTTTTTCAAAGAAATGGTTATTTTTGGTAGGCCCCCTGGAAGCATTTTTTTTGTTTTGATTTTCTCGATTTTTTTTTGTTTGAAACTAAATATTTCGAAAACCCCATACTCATTTTTTTTCAAACTTGATAAATTAAAGTTTCATAATATAATCTAAAAGGTTTGACAAAAAAAATAGTTTTACCTAAAAATAACGGTACCTGTAGTATCCTGGTGTCATTGTTAACAATTACTTATAAAAATATAGAATCGAAGAAGTCTATATAGAAAAACTCAGTAATAAAATAATAAAATATATAACGATTATTATTCGTATATAGACTAGCAAGCAGGATACAAGCAAATATACTATATTGGCGACGAGGATACACCAAAAGTTCCAAGATTTATTTAAAAAAAAATAAAGAAAGAAAAATACACATCTACATACCTAAGAAAAGAAAAAGTAAGCTAATATTTTATATTTTTAATAAATACATACATACATATATACGCTTGTATAACAGATTTATTTTAAAGAAATTGAATGATTACATACATACGTATGTATGCATGTATATAAATCAGTTTTAAAAAAATGCATATTTGGTTAGATATGTCGATGACCCAAATATTGATAAAAAAGTTGAAAGAAAAGTTTCATATTCGGATGTTATATAAAAAGAAATTACTATTGATTAAAAAAAAAATTATAAAGAAATGACTAAAAAAAAAAAAGAAATTATAAAATTTGTTTACAGATGATGCGACGAGATGGTCCACCTACATTTGAATTTAAAACTGATACAAATTGCAGGAACGACTGGAAAGTTTGGCTTCGGTCATTCGAGATTTTTGGAGAAGCAATTTCATTAGACGGTGATAAGAAGAAATTAAACTGGATGCTTCACCATGCTGGACCCAAAGTACAAACAATGACGCTTCATTACCCAATGAAAACGCAACATCTGAAATTCAAAAAGGACCAATAGCATCAGATTCAGATTATGTCAAATTTCAAGCAAACGAGTATGATAATGCTCATGATCCATACCAACGAAGACTATAATATACTTTGGTGCAATATCGATGGAATTCACGTTGAAACCATTGTTGATTCAGGAACAAAGGGTAACATCATTGATCGGACATTAAAAGCCAAAAATATTCAAACGTCACAACCCACCAAAGAACTTGATTTTCAATTCCGCGGATATGGTGGTCATGAACTGAAATGTATGGAAAAATCACTGCTGTTTTATCAAAGTACCAAATCAAGTAGCCGTTGCAGAGTTTTATCTAGTAGATGAATTTGGTACAATACTTATTAGCTCTGACACTGAAAAAGCATTAGGTATTTTAAAAATTGGCTACAATGTAGACTCAAAAACTTCTGACGTAAATATTGTTGATGTAATGGAAACTGCTGCAAACAAACCTAAGATGAAACAATTTAGCAAAATGCAAAATTGCGGAGAAACGGTTGTCCGCAGAAAAAAAAAGTTTTGGGACAAACTAAAACTGTAATAGATTCTTGTTGATAAAGCCAGTTAAGACAAAAATCATAAAAACCGTTATAACTCGAAAACGGGACGAAAACGAGAAAATTACCTCTTAAGTTTTTCGACTTAAAATGACCTCAGGAATCCATGGTTTTCAGTTGGGACGGTGACTGTGGGACACCCTGTATAACGATTATTATTCGTATATAGACTAGCAAGCAGGATACAAGCAAACATACTATAGTACCCACTATACAAATGTTAAAAAATTGATTTCGAAAATCATATTTTTCTCGAAAACGGTTAAGAGTTTTGATAAAATTTTTTTCATTGAAGATAAAAAATTATTTCTGTTTAAGTGGAGTGATTGAATGAAATTCAATTAAAAGCTCGTTTAATTTTAACGATCTATTATTTTAATTAAAAAAAAAATGAAATTAATATATTACTGACTGTAATTACCATAGAACTATTTTTTCGAATTTTTATTTCTCATTATCGGCATAACGGATCCTAATGAAATTCCTTATAGAGAAGCTTTTAAGAAGTTCAAAAAACAATTTACTCGTAATATTCAAGCAATAGCTAATAATAAAAATACATCTCCAACACGATTTAATAAAGCAGTGCATCTAAAAACTTAAAAAAAAAAATATTTTTTGAATTTTTGAAAAAAAATAATAATAATTTTTTTTGTGGAAAATTCAATACATATATCGAAAATGGCTTACTGTTTTTTTTTTCGAAATTTATTTTTTATTCGTTTAGTAATAAAAACTTTGAGCGGGCGTACCAAAATTTTTTCTTAAAAATGCTGTACAAATTTTGTATAAATATAAAAGCTTATTTTTTTAAGAAGTTACTACAAAGATTTATAATTTTTGTACTTGCATAAACAAAAATTTTCTTGAATCAAATGGCATCCTATTTTTATCTCCAACTACTAGAGAAGCTGTTTTAGTCATTTAAAAAATGAATTTTATGCTTATGAACAATTTTTTTCTAATAACATTCATTTTTGAAACTCGTAGTCTTTTATACAAGAGCAAGTTCGTGCGACCCAGTCATGCATTTGATTAACTGTAATCGAGTTTTTATAAATAGAATATTTACTGAACATAATCTTGCTTGCAGATAACCCGTGTTTCATTATACATTTAAGATTTTTTCTTTTTACATTTTTGAGGTTTATTAAGTGATTCCGCTTCACCAAATGGGCATATTAATGGATATACAGTTATACACTCCTTTTTTACTTGCGATATACATATGTAGGTACTATAGGGCAAGTTCTGCATTTGGAAAAAAAATCGAACTCGAGATTTTGATCAAAGTTGACATTACGATGATAGCGAAGACGAATAAAGTGGGTCCGGCAATTCCGTCTGTCTGTCTGTCTGTCTGTCTGTCTGTCTGTCTGTCTGTCTGTCTGTCTGTCTGTCTGTCTGTCTATCTGTATGTCTGTACCTCGATCTAGAGCCTAAGCCACTGGACCTATGTATTTCCTTTAAACTCGGTAGTTATGAGTCTTCGGTGATTCCCTAGAGGGGAAATTGATTTTTTTTTTAGCTCTAAAACTAACGGTACCCCCATACATCCGTAATGCAAAATCTTATTTATCTCGAAAACGGCTCTAACGATTTTGATAAAAAAAAATAGGTGTGATATTATGGACATGGACTACGGTTTGGTAAAAAAAAAATTTGGCCAAATGTTATTAACGGTACCTGTCATAGAACCTTTTTTTTGATTTTCGACTTTCTCATTAATATTGTATATACAAATATTCGAAAAATTGTTTGTTGGGTTTTTTTGAAAAAAAATTTTTTTTTGAAAAATCAATATCTTCAAAACCTATGAGCGATTATTTTTTGAAATTATTTCCTAAAATCAATGTTATTAAATATCTACTTAAAATTCGCATCCCACATTTTTTTCTTGAAAAATTTTAAAGAAATTTTTTATATAAAAAATTTATTTTATAATAAAACGATTTCTTAAAGTTTGTTTGCATAAATTCATACTTTTCTAGAAATAAATTTCATTTTAAATTCATGTTTTATATTTATAAAATGTATCTTAAATTCCAAAGTACTTTTACATAAGAGCAAGTTCGTGCGATCCAGTCGTGCATTTTATTGTTATATGTTTCGCCCTTCCGTAATCATTCAAACCAAAACATACGAGTATTTTCTACATACATCAATATAAGGCTTGCCCCTTGTATATAAAATCTAAAGTATTATTCGAATCTTGATCATCTTCCAGCATGCTTCACGATATGTAGGACATATGTAAATACCCATCAACTGTTCGTAAATCTGCAAAAGATGTTGGCCCACGAACATTATTTAATACTCGTAGTAAACGCAAAAAATAACATTCCTCAGTATTTGGATGAACCGTATAAATTCGACCAATAGCATCCGTTTGAAATACCTATATTACGGTGACCATCAACTGGATTCCCTTGTTTACGTTTACAAAAAAATTTATATGATGCCTGCCATGTATAATATTGAGTAACTCTAACCTCTGAATATAATAATGTTCTTGCAAATTGATCAGTTGAACTTAAATTTAAAAATGCGGTTAATGTTGTTTCCGGTGGACGTTGTGCTCTTACTTCCGCATTTCCAGGAGTATAATAGACTTGTAAAGCTGCTTTTTGATAAGAAAAGCGATTATTATAAAAATTAAGCATAAACAGAATTTTTTATTTTACCTTTTGTTTTTCATCATTTAATTCAATTAAAAACGCATTTTTTTCTTTTTATTTTTTATCTGTATATATATTTCGAGGACTTATTTGCCTCATCATCAGTAGCAAAATTATTTTTAATTTTTTTTAATTGAATTAAATGAAGAAAAACAAAAGGTAAAATAAAATATACAAATAATATAATTCAGCAAAACAAAAAATCATAATACTCGTAAATAAACAGAATTGTTTTCCTTTTAGTCCAGTCAAAGCGTCGTGAAAAAGGGCCTGACCTTGCGCGGAGAGGCATGGTCTATTTTTTTTTTCATGGATTGATAGGTGCTTATGAGAAAAGCTTAAAACCAAATTTGGACCACATGACAACTTTTTTTACCAAAGTTATTGGTAAAAATGTGTTTTGTCATTTTTTGGTCATTTTCGAATATCTCCGCTCCACTATCCCGTACAAACAAAAATTAAACATATATTTATTCCTAATAACTTTATCTATTATGTTATAAACTTAGGAAAGCATACAGTTTAGTATCTTAACCGTGTAGCTTGTAATTTTGGTGTCGCCAGCAACAAGAAGCAACAAATATGTGTAAGTATGTGTGGGGTGTTTGAAGGATACCAATATACAAAATTACAAGCTACACGGTTAAGATACTAAACTGTAGGCTTTCCTAAGTTTTTAAATCATGAATATTTTGGCTCCCGTTTGTCGTAATGGACTATTTTTTTTTAATTTCAAGAAAATTAGCAGGACTATAAAAAAAGTCCAAAACTGCAAAATATTTACCGTGAAATACAGTTTTATTCTCAATAGCTATGAAAAAAGAGTATTAAGAACAAGAAAAAAAATGTTGAAACCAACGGTAACTTTTTATGTTTTTGCTTAGACATATTAATTTAAATCCAAGTTGATAGAAAATATTGTTATTAGCAATACAGTTTTTTATTTTAACTCTGCGACATACTGGGGCTGAGATATTAATTAAAACATAAAATTGCGTGGGTGCGCTGACTTACCTATGTTCAATAATTTATTACTCGGCTTTCGTTCATAGTAGAGTATTGATTTTTTTTTAATTGTAAGGAATTACAAAAACTTAAATAATAAAAAATAAAAATTTCATCGTTAAATGAGCTTTTTTCTTAATAATCAGGAAAAAGTGATTTTTTAACAATAAAAAAATTATTTTAACTTACTATAACTTTTTTTTCATTTATTTAAGCAAATGTTTTTTTTATAACATAATAGATAATGTTATTAGGAATAAATATATGTTTAATTTTTGTTTGTACGAGATAGTGGAGCCTAGATATTCACAAATGACCAAAAAATGACACAAAACACATTTTTACCAATAACTTTGGTAAAAAAAAAGTTGTCATGTGGTGCAAATTTGGTTTTAAGCTTTTCTCATAAGCACCTATCGATCCATAAAAAAAAAAATAGACCATGCCTCTCCGCGCAAGGTCAAATGACGCTTTAACTGGACTATTTGCTACATAAATAAATAAACATATAGCAACAACTTGCTTTTCTCTACCGCATGTGTTTAGTCTTCGACAAACCAAAAAAAAAATAAATGTTGACAACATTGGCCATGGATAGGTTAGCGCAAACGAAGATATTCGACGAACAGGTTCGAAGGCTGGTTGTCCCAAGCCATCGAACTCAAACTTCATGTAAATGTGCTTGCATGTATTGGTATGAAAGAAACCTCAAGGTCAAGGAGCCAACCCATAGAATCCGTTGCATCCGTTACGTCGGAGGATTTAACTGACAGCTCGATAAAATACACATGTTCTTACAGTGGCGGCGCAAGACCTAAACTTAATGTGGGCAAGATACATTTCGCGAGGCCCTCTGATGGTGCAAGTAGAAGGCAATGTAAAATAAAAAATCACTCAATGAAACAGTTTTTTTATTTATTAAGAAACAAAACTAAATTTATACTCATACTTCCTAGGAACACTAAACAAAAACTCCTCATACAACTCATAAGGTTGGAAGTCACTGCTCTCACCTTCTTGCAGGACTGTGTGTAAATCCTGATAGTTTTTCAATATTTGCTCTTTTGGATTTTTTTTTAACTTGTTTAAGTCATAGAGAAAAGCAAAATTTTCAAAATGTTGATTTAAAGACATAAATCTCGATTCTATGTTACTTAGCAGAATCAATCATGGTATTAAAAAAATCTGTTTCATACCGGCTTTTAGCAGACTTTGTAGGTTGATCGCTACCTTCATAATCAAACATCCTTTTCTTTTTGGCTACTCTTTTATTTTTAAAATCTTTTGGCAAATCATTACTCCTTTTCTCACTAAATTGACGAGCGTCAGATAAGCACTTTTCGAATCCTGTTTGTCGATATTCTTTGATCCAGTCACAAAATGTACGCAAATGTTCAAGAGTAATGCTTAAATATAAACGAATGATCAGAAACGACAGAGATGAGATTTTTTAATTAAGGGGAGGTTCTCCTTTTGCTGCGACCAAAAATGCATTTTTTTCCATTTATTTATTTTATAGAACATAAACGAAACCTACCTTTTTGTCGAAAATTGACATTTAGCGGTAATTTGAGCGTATCATGTTTTGCATAAATATTTTTGAATTTGTCGCCTACATATCCATATCCATACTATGGTAAGCAGACGTAACATATGGGCCACCAGGTGTCGACACATGAGACATGAACCACCAGGTGTCGAAACGCGTTTTTCTCGAAACCATGTTTTTTAAACTGTTGAACACGATTAATTCCGAGGCGCATTGTTTTTTAACGGCCCGGTATTTTTTGATGAAAAAAATATTTTTGGTACTTAATATGATAATAAACAAGTAAAAAAATTTGAATTGATTATATCATTCCTTCCATGAAAAAAAAATCATGAAAAAGTGTAATTTTTGACACTGAAAAAGGAGAAACTCTCTTTGATTAATATAACATAATATAATGTCGATTTCCTTTACAAAACATGAGAAATCAATTTCTGTGTAAAAAGAAAGTATAATCTTTCCTTCACACCAAAAAAGTCGAATTTTTTGACAAAGATCCAATTCTTTGAATCAGAAAAGGCATTTGCATGTATACGAAATACGCACACCACAAGAAAAAATTTGACACGGGATCGAAATCCCTAGTGTGTAAAGGTAATCGACATAAGTAGTTTATCAGAAATATCGATTATTGACATTGACATTCATTTCGTGCACCGAATGGTGGAATATCTTTAAGTTGAGAATTAATTCTAATTATTATAAGAAAAACCTTGTGGCGTGTACTTTTGGATTTTCCGTACTTTTTCAAATTTATTTTCGGCTGTGGGGCGCGAGGCCCTTTGCACCGCGAGGCCCTGGGCGGTGGTCCACACCGCAAATGCCTTACGCCGGCTCTGCGTTTTTATGAGAAACGACCCATACCTGCATGACGGACTCGACGGATGCGGTTTAAAAGAAAAAAAAAATGAGGATACGGTAGGAAAAACGAATATTCCATTTAGCCACCTAGTAGCAATTTCTTGAATCGGTATATCTATGTGTGCGTGATTTTGAATATTTTTATCGTAAAAATGCTAAAAATACAATTTTTCAAAAATTTAACTATTTTGTTGCTATAATGTAATAAAAAAAAATATATAAACAAATATTGGGCACTACATTGCTTCTCGTTTCCTCACCAAAAAATTGGTTTAGGCCATGCATTTTGAATTGCAGCGAATGTGTTGCATTCAGTAGCTTTGTAAATAAGTTAATTTGATTTGAATACTTTTTATGTTTTAGAAGTTATACCTATCGTATTTTGTGTGCGTAAAACTGCGTGATTTTCTTTCTTTTTTCATAAGTTTCTGGATTTTGCTTTAAAGAAAAAATGAATAAATAAGACGGTCATTAGTTCCGTAATTACTTTATCTTTAAAAAGAAAATTAAGAAAAAAAAAAGAAAACATAAAAAAATTTATTTAGTACCTACATGTGTTCGGTGCAAATCTCTAACTACTTACTTGTTTTTTCATACTTTTCGGCATTTTAAAGCCGCAAAGAAATTTTATTTTTTTTCATTTGCATCTATGTGTAACTCAATATTTATTTTTATTCGATACCCGTAAGTTTCATTAAAATATTCGAAAAATCACGGAAGCTACACAGATTCCCGCTAATCTACAACGTAATTTTGCATGGGAAAATAATTGATATTTCATTTCTTTTTTTAATCGATTTTCCTTATTTTTTTTTTTCATTTTTTCTTATCCTAAACCTTCTACTCTTATTCATCTTTAATTTAAAAAAATTAAGCAAATCGAGCAACCGGTTTGGTTGGTTAGCGAACGTACGCAAAACCAAACTTTAATTTATATATAGATATAGATTCTTTATTTATACTTCACAGCAATTTTAAAAATAATACTGGAAGTAATATTCTCTAATAGTTTATCTTAGATATGGTTTCCTTGGAGTTACAAAAATACTAAGAAACAAAATTTTATTCTAGTTTAATTAGGTATCTATGTGTGTTATGGAATATATAATTTATTATTATGTGTTTTTCAAAGGTATAATTAACAAAATTTGCAAAAAAATGTATTTATGTAGACACATTATGTTAAGGCCACTAATTAAAAAAAATTAAATATTGTTCGAAGTAATAATACAATTTTCCTTGACGATCTATTATTCGTAAAGTTACTCGAATAATACAATTTTCTTTTACCATTGGACAAGTATTTACTGCAGCTCTACGGAAAAATGATCAGGAACCTGGAAGATCATCCCAACACAGAAGTGCAACAACTTCTCCAGCATGAACTAGAGCCTCGTGACAAGTATCTATACACCCGAGCCATCACTGACGATCAATTTGAAGACATCATCCATAACGACAACGCACCCTTTAACGAGAAGAACAACAATCAATACTATACAATAAAACGCCCACTCATCAAAAATTATTATTTAGTTAATATTAAAAAAATCATGAATTAGATTAAGAAAACATTAATATGATATTGTAAGCAAATAGCATTATGTAAAGCCAAATGAATAACGTTGGGCCCCTATTGTTGAGCCAATATGATTTAATTTAGTAATGAGTTAGTTTTAACTCAAATTGTATATAAAACAAGACCTCGCGATTATAATGAAATCTAATTCCCGGATAAAATAAATTAAAAAAAAAAAAAAAAAAAAATTACAATTTTCTTCCCAAGTTTGTTTTATGCTTACAAAAATACTTAAGAAAAGAAAACTTCTTTTTATTTTTTTAGGTATCTTTCCCCTATGGAATAATTGACATATTAAATAAAAAAATATTTACAGACTTTTATGGGGTGATGGCACCAGTAGTCGGCCAGTTAACTTTTTTTTTATCTTTGATTAGCGTTTAAAAACCACTTATTGAAGTTTTTGATAGAGTTATCAGTTTTAATGATTAGTTGAAATGTGTAGATTGGGAAATTCTAGACGAATTAAGTATATTTACTGCATAAAACAAATTATTTACCTTTATGTAAATGAAAGTGTGATTATTGAGTAGTCGGCCCTTTCCGTTTCAGTAGTCGGCCGCATAGGTATCTAGTAGTCGGCCTCAATTCGACAATTAATATTTTCGTACCATTTGCAATAATAGAAAGTATTTAAGACGCATTTTAGCATTTAATAACTCTCAAAACACAATTTTAATAGAAAGGGAACATGTTCGCCAACAACGAACAGCACTCCTTAGTGACTGTTTCACAACACAAACTCACCTTTCCCAGAACACCCTCAACTCTGGAATTCTTCCCGGCTTCCTCGAACCTAGTGCCCACTCTTCCGGGAATCCGGAATCAGGTCTGTACATTATTGCACAGTGACAAGGACTATGAAGCTGTTCAACTATCGATCAACCTCAACCAACCCATACTCCTTACAATAGAAGCTCCTGAGAATTTCATTAATTTGAGACGGCTGGATATTGATAGTCTTCACAGGGACATCGAAGACAGCTTAGCTCTTACACCTTCAGGCAGAAATCTTCTGGATACAGAAATCGTTGCAGCAATTGTGAACTTTGAACATGCCTTATCTGATGCCCTGGACAACCAAAAACAGTAGTGTTGAATAAGTAGAATAAGTATTGTTGAATTGTTGAGTTGTATAAACCTTCAGTTTGTTTCCTGCTTTACTCGAAGCAAGTTCTTTATAATCTTGTACATATTAAAAATAATTGAATTAATAAATAAATGAAGTTAAAACGAAATTATGTTTCTTTTAAATTATTTTAACATGGTAGCAGAACATGGTTAATTAAAATCAAATACAAAAATAAAATAATAAAAAAAAGTCTAATGAAAATGTTAAAAAAAAAAAATGGGATAAAAAGAAGAAGAAATAACTATCACGTGTTCAAAATTATGCTAGTGTTACTATGAATAAAATGAAAACTGATTTAAACGAAGAATTAAAAAGAATAAGAAAATTGTTTGCAGACCAATTTGTGAAAGTACAAGAAATTAAAAATTTTATTGAAAACTCTGAGAAACTGAAAAGTGATAAAGAAGAAATGGCTTCGTATGTTAAAGTAGACGATGTCGTGATTCCCATTTTTGATGGAGTTGAGTATGTAAGTTGGAAAAGAAGAATTTTAAAATTATTGGAGTTCAAAGAGTGTAAGGAGCAGGCAACACGAACAAGATTAGAAACAGACAATGAAGCGGCATGGAGTAAGAAAGACATAAAGGCTACGAATTATATATATAGCTCAATATCAAATCGTCAATTAGAATACATCAGTAACCTGAACACAAGTTTCGAAATAATGCAAAAATTCGACCAAATGTATTCAAAAGAATCAACTGCATTACAAATAGTCTGTCGTAGCAAATTAGAAAATGTGAAATTGAACAATTATGAAAATGTGACATTATTTTTTGATGATTTTGAAAAGGCCGCGAACGCATTAATAATATCTGGCGGTAAATTAGATGAGCAAGAGAAGCTGCGCTATATGTTGAAAGCCCTACCTCACGAGTATTCTTATATTGGTGATTTGATTGATGTATTACAAGAAAGAGAAAGAACCTGTGACTACGTTAAATCGAAAATAATAATGAAAAGCATAGAAAAAGAAAGCCAAAAGGCAACAAAAATAGACAGAGATAACTCAAATGTATTCAATGCAGAAATGAGAAGCAAATGTTACAAATGCGGACTAACTGGACATCTACAACGATATTGTAAACAGCAAGGTGGCACACAATTCAGCAGAGGCAGAGGGTATCCAAATTCAAAACCGGGACATCGAGGTGGCTACAACAGAGGGTATCAGCGAGGGAGTTACGGCAGAGGTTTTCATCGAGGTGGCTATGGTAGAAACAATAACCAAGGCTCACAAGTGTCAACACACGGCGGAGGTTATGGGAATGAAAATGTGTTTACAGCCGAAGTAAGCAATGTAAATTCAAATATATATTGCAATAATAATGATGTTATGAAAAAAGCTAATGAAATTATTTGGATTCTTGATAGCGGTTGTACAGACCATATTGTAAACAGTGATGAGTTTTTTGATGAATTTATGGTTTTAAAAGAACCGGTTAGTGTAAAGCTAGGTGATGGTAATATTCTTAAAGCTACAAAAATTGGCAATATAAAAACTGTATTTAGAAAAAACGTATACGATTCCGAAATAACTTTAAAGAATGTTTACTTTGTAAAAGATATGAAAAAGAATTTAATTAGTTATGCCAAAGTGACAGAAAAACACAAAATAGTATCAACATATAATATATCAAAAATTTTTAACAAACAAGGAAATTTAATTGCAACAGCTAAAAAGGAAAATAATTTATATATTTTGAAAAGTTTTGTGAATAAAGCAAAAAATAAAGAAATAAATGTAAATATTGTAAGAAATAATCAAATGTCAGAAAAGGAAAAATGGCACAGAACGTTAGGTCATGTAAATTTTCAATACTTAAATAAACTATGTAAAAACGAATTATTAATTGGTTTGCCAAAAGATTTAGGTAGTGAATATATTAAGTGCGCTACTTGCATTGAAAGTAAGATGACAAATTTACCTTTTCGTAATAATAGAACTAAAGCTAACAAAGTGTTAGAAATTATTCATACAGATTTGAATGGGCCACATCAAACTACGGGTTGTCGCGGTGAAAAATATTTTCTAACATTCATTGATGAATATAGCAAATGTGCTAAAGTTTATTGTATAAAATCTAAATCTGAAACATACAAATATTTTGTAGAGTACGTAAATTTAGTTGAAAATCTAGTAGGACAGAATATAAAAATATTACAATGTGACAACGGAAAAGAATATTTAAACCGAGATATTTTTGAGTTTGCAAGAAATAAGGGTATCATGATAAATCCATGTCCTCCATATGTACACGAATTAAATGGTACTGCTGAACGTTATAATAGATCAATTATGGATACCGCGAGATGTTTAATAAAAGAAGCGAATTTAAATAGAACTTTTTGGCCTGAAGTAATATTGGCCTCAGCTTATTTGAAAAATCGGACAATTGCTAATACCTATGAGTTAAAAACTCCTTTTGAAATAATGTTTAATAAAAGGCCAAGTGTAGAGCATTTGAAAATGTACGGAAGTAGAGTTTTTGTGAGAACACCTGAACAATTGAGAAATAGTAAATGGGATGATAAATCGAAATTAGGAATTCTGGTAGGCTACAATGAGAACAGTTATAGAGTATTGATACATAATAAAATTGTAAATGCACGACATGTTGATGTTATAGAAGAAGGTATAAAAATTATATGTTTAGATGAAAGCAAAGATAAAGTAAATAGAATAGAAATAAAGGAAAATAGAGACTTATAAATTGAAGTAAATGATGAAATAAATAGCAACAAGGAAAATAATATCGAAGAAAATAATAGTCAAGAAAGTGAAAATAATGAACAGTTAGAAGTAAGGAGATCAAATAGAAAGAAAAGTCCAATAGTTAGATACGGTAATGACGAGCATGCAACAAATTATATATATGTAAATTATTGTGATGTCCCTAATAGTTTTGATGAAGCAATTTGCAGTAAGGAATCGGAAAAGTGGAAAAGTGCTATGGATTCAGAGTTTCAAAGTTTAATTAGGAATCAAACCTGGCAATTAGTTGATAAACCGAAAGATAAAGATATTATTGATGTAAAATGGGTATATAAGAAAAAGAATGAGAATACTTATAAAGCTAGATTAGTAGTACGTGGATTTCAACAAAAAGAATACATTGATAACGTTTATTCACCGGTAGTAAAAATGCAAACCTTAAAATTACTATTGTCATACTGTTGCCAAAATGAATTTAAAATAGAGCAAATGGACGTTGAGACAGCGTTTTTAAATGGCAAAATAAGTTCTGAAGTATATATTAAACAGCCTGAAGGTTATGAACAGGACAGACAAAAAGTGTGTAAATTGTTGAAATCGTTATATGGTTTAAGAGAGAGCCCAAGGTCGTGGTATAATTGCTTTAATGAATTTATAACAAAATTAGGTTTTGTGAGAAGTAATTATGATTATTGTTTATATGTCAGTGGAATGACATATATACTTTTGTTTGTTGATGATTTGTTAATATGTAGTAAAAACCAATGGGAAATTGATGATGTAAAACAAAAATTAATAAATAGATTCAACATGAAAGATATGGGCAAAGTAAAGATTTATATTGGCATTGAAATAAATAATAATTTGGAAGAAAATGAACTAACTTTAAGTCAGGAAAAATATATTGAAACTCTTGCAGAAAAATACAATTTAAAAAATTCTAAATTATATGATAACCCTATGGAAACAAATTTAAAAATAGATCCTTCACTCGAAATAGATACAAGAATTAAATATAGAAATTTAATTGGTGAATTATTATACATAAGTTCTGGTACAAGGCCTGATATAGCGTATAGCGTTAATTATTTAAGTAGATTTCAGAATTGTTACAATGAAACACATTATAAATACGCTATAAGAATTTTAAAATATCTATATAAAACGAAAAATTTAAAACTAACGTATAAGAAAAATAATGAAAACAAAATTCTAGATTGTATGGTAGATTCCGATTGGGCAGGTGACAATGTAGACAGAAAGTCCACTACTGGTTTTGTAGTTAGAATGTACAATAATGTAATCTTTTGGAAAACACATAAACAAAATACTGTTACTAAGTCATCCACTTTTGCAGAATATATAGCATTGTCAGAAGCAGTAACAGATGTTATATTAATAAGAAATATTTTAAATGAATCTTTTGGCATAGAATTAAAGGAACCAATAAAATTATATGAAGATAATTTAGGAGCTTTAATAATTGGAAAATATGGAAATAACACAAAAAATTCAAAGCACATAGAAGTACAATATCATTATGTAAACGAAAATTATGAAAAAGGTATTATTGATTTAATAAAGGTAAATTCGGAAGATAATATTGCAGATATATTAACAAAAAGTCTAAGTAAAAATAAGTTTATAACTATTAGAAGTTTATTGAAATTAATTTAAGATAAAGTTTGAAAAAGATAATAAAACTAATAACCAAAATTAAAATGTAATATTGAATAAAAATGTTTAAGTCACAAACTGTAGATTTAAGGAGGAGTGTTGAATAAGTAGAATAAGTATTGTTGAATTGTTGAGTTGTATAAACCTTCAGTTTGTTTCCTGCTTTACTCGAAGCAAGTTCTTTATAATCTTGTACATATTAAAAATAATTGAATTAATAAATAAATGAAGTTAAAACGAAATTATGTTTCTTTTAAATTATTTTAACAAGTAGAACCAAAGGATAGGTACCAGGTACGAGTACGTTCAGAGTCTGTATACTCACAGACAACGTCTAAGAAAACGTCTCTACAGAAAACAGAAACTACCAGATAGTTTGGAAAGATCTACCGCAAGTTAACATCATGTTCCGGAACTCTATTCAACACCATAATAATATCCAATATCCAATCAAGCCTGGACCTGATGCTTTTAAAACATCAATAGGAAAACAGCTACAAAAACCGGAAACCATCATCAGCAGTGATACTGAAGCTACGTCGCCCAAGACAAGGTGGAAGCGTTCGCCGACTACTTCGAATTAAACTTCACTCCGAACCCACCTACTGACTTCAACCGAGCTAGGAAGAATCGAAAAAAAATGTCTTCTGAGGGCAGCCCCCTTATAGTTAATAACAGAAAAATATTTTTTAAGTTTTTTAGCGAAAATACTCAAATATAAACTATAAACAAATAAAAAATTAACACATAGTGCACCTACCTTCAATATATTGCCAATTAAACCTTTTTTTAAAAAACTACTTCCACTAATTTTTTTTTGTTCGAAAAAGCATAAAAACACAACGAACGAAATCTCGACGCAAACTTTTATTTTCTACAAAAAAACCAGCAGCTGAAGTTGAATGACATTTTGCACCCAGGAAGAAAAACCGTTAGCCTATTAGAAAATATTTTTTACCTGGAAGTTAAACGAAGGCCTTTACTATTACGCTGTACTTTACGACGAAGTGGCCGACTACTGGAGATGGCCGACCTTAGGTGCCATCACCTGTATAATTTTTATTTGTTTTAAAATTTTGTTGGTTCTTCTTTTTTTACCAGGTTGGTCTTTTCTCTTTTAGTTTAAAGCTAATCACTTTTCTGTACTGTGCTGTGCGTACGTCTACATGACTGCGATACGTGGAGATGCCCGAGCCTCATCTTACTCCGCAGATCCTGCTTTTTAGAAAAAGTTATTATCCCTACACTCCATAATAACCAATCGCAGAATCAATTCGCGAATAATAAAGAACAATCCCCAAAAACTGAAATTTTCCACTAAACCGTCTATAATTAACTTGTTGCATTGAAGAAAATTAACCAAGACTGTGTGAGTTTAATTAGTATTCTTCAGGCTGAAAATAGTGATCTTAAGACGACAACCAGTGACTTACGAGACAAAGTCCATGCTCTAGAACAATCCAACCTCTCACACCCCGACTCCACAAGATATCTGTCTCTCCAACTCAATGTCTGATATCTCTATCTCTACATTTTCTTATTGCTTCGCTGGGCAAATTATGTCATGATTTTTCATTTCTATCCATACTGCACGGGATGTGTTTTGTGCGGACAACAGAAATTAGCAAAACGTAAAACTAACAAAAATTATATACAGGGTGATTTGCATAAGGTGTGACAAAAAGCTAGGGCGTGTAGGTTGGACTTAGACAAGAAAAAAATCGTATGGGAGGGGGGGTCTATTTCTCCCCGTTTAGGCGGGAGGAGCAATTTAAGAAAAAAATCACTTAAAACAGAAAAAAAATTATTAAAAAATAACGGTGATACCTACAGAGTAATGCTATAGCATTTTGAAAAGCCAGATATACATACTTTAATTTTGTTTTTAAATAAAGTTGTTCGAGTGAATAGTTTTTGAAAAATTAATTTTCAAAATCGAAATTAAAAAAAAAAAATGAAAAATTTTTTTTTATACAATATTTTTTCAAAATTTTACGTAATTAATTATTATTTTTTTATTCAATAATCAATGCTCTTGTTAATTTTTGATCAAACACAAAAAACCGGATGTAAAAATGTTTTGTAGTTTTTGAGAAAATCAAAAATAACAAAAACTACTTTTGTTCTAAGAAAAGCCTTTTATTTTAGTTTTTATACGTTTTTGGATTCTTAGGTGAATTTACGATTGAAAGGATTAACTTTCTTTTTACTATTTTTTTTAATTATCGTCTTATAAACATACAATAATGTGACAAAGTACTGGATTAACCATATTTCACACATTTTTTCATTGAGAGCGTGAGAGCATTGGTTTAAAATTGACCTGCCACTTTTTTATTATGGTGGGGTCGGCTTGGCGTAGGTGCATTTACGAAAAAAAGGATAAACTTTTTTTGTAAAATTTTTTTATTATCAGTCTTATAAGCATACAATAAAGTGACAAATTACTGGATTAACACATTTTTTCATTGAGAACACCTGCGTGAGAGCATTGGATTAATATTAACCTGCGAATGTTTTTTAAATAATTTTTTGTAATAAGCTTTAGTTAAAAAATAGTTAAAAATTTAAATAAACAGTAATTATGTATTTTATCTAAATATGCATGTATTTCTTATTTTTAATTGATTTCAGGATTCAGGAACATTCTTGTTCTTATTTCGCAATTGCATTTTTCTGTCACTAGTTAGGGCGTGCAACGTTGCATTATTTAAAAAACATTCGCAGGTCAATATTAATCCAATGCTCTCAAGCAGGTGTTCTCAATGAAAAAATGTGTGAAATATGGTTAATCAGTACTTTGTCACATTATTGTATGTTTATAAGACGATAATTAAGAAAACAGTAAAAAGAGAGTTAATCCTTTCAATCGTAAATTCACCTAAGAATCCAAAAACGAAAAAAACTAAAATAAAAGGCTTTTCTTAGAACAAAAGTAGTTTTTGTTATTTTTGATTTTCTCAAAAACTACAAAACATTTTTACATCCGGTTTTTTGTGTTTGATCAAAAATTAACAAGAGCATTGATTATTGAATAAAAAAATAATAATTAATTACGTAAAATTTTGAAAAAATATTGTATAAAAAAAAATTTTTCATTTTTTTTTTTTAATTTCGATTTTGAAAATTAATTTTTCAAAAACTATTCACTCGAACAACTTTATTTAAAAACAAAATTAAAGTATGTATATCTGGCTTTTCAAAATGCTATAGCATTACTCTGTAGGTATCACCGTTATTTTTTAATAATTTTTTATCTGTTTTAAGTGATTTTTTTCTTAAATTGCCCCTCCCGCCTAAACGGGGGGAAATAGACCCCCCCTCCAATACGATTTTTTTCTTGTCTAAGTCCAACCTACACGCCCTAGCTTTTTGACACACCTTATGCAAATCACCCTGTATATTTGCAAAGAAAAGAATGCGCATCTACCTAAAGTATAAATAAATAACACCAAACATAACTTAACGCACAAACAAATGAATAACATGACACGTTAATGTATTTACTTACAAAATAAAAAAAAAATATTTGCCGACGGAGTACTTGACAAGAACCAACCAAATGAGAAGACACGAAATAATGAGACAAAAGTACGAAAAAAAACCATCTGTCAAATTTCATATCAGACATCTATATCAAGACAAAACCGCTGACATAGATCGCTGACATCACATCATAAGAGGAAACATCGCGTCTCCATTGGAGATTTCATATCATGATGAGCATCCTGAGAGAATTTATCTCCTGTGGAGTCGGGGTGTCAACACAATAGAAATATTTAATGCTCCTAATATTGCAAACAGAAGTGCAATTCAGCTTGAATTGCATATCTCAAGGGAAGGTGTAAGTAAGCAAATTGATGAGAAAGACATTGATTTTTGCTACACATAGGAAAATACAAAAGAGCAACGGAGTTTCTCTTAACTGAAAACCACACCAGCATATTGTCAACTACTGCTAAAGTGCTAATATTTTATTTGTCAAACTAACCCGCCATGAAACGAAACAGGTTATCATGAAGACTAAATAGACGAATAGAGCGAATCTAAACATACAAACATCAACATTAACAACAGCATGACTCCTCATCAGCGTTACCGTTGGATATTTTGGAAAAGTGGCACTCGAGAAAAAAAGGTGGCACTTAAAATTAAAAACAAAACAACACTATATACATAATATGTATGAAAATTGACTTAAGGGAAAAAATTTCACACCCATCTTAACGAATTTATAGGAGTTGAAGAAAACACATAATTTTAACAATCATTTTAAGGTTTATTGCAACGTAAGCCAAAAACTAAAAATTTAACAGTTCATTTTGTATTGATTATTTAACATAAATAAATAAATAAAAGTATGAATAAATAATAAAAAATAATTTATTTAAAAGAATTCGTATCACATTTTAGTTTCCTGTGATGGTTTCCCTATATTTTTTTATGAGGAGCTCATCTGGACTCCTCTCAGCTAAATCACAGTTGCTTACTAAATTTAAAGAAGCCAATATATTTTCGCAAGTTTCAGTGTTTAGTCGGTTGGTGAGTTTATTTTTCATCAAAGTTAGCTTGGAAAAAACCCTCTCAGCACAGGCACTGCTATGAGGCAAGGTTAAAATGTTTGCAACAAATTCATATAAGTCGGAAAATAGGTATTCATTCAAACTATTTTTAATGTTACCCACTTTAAACCAAAACAATTCGATATTGTGAATTTCAAAAATTGGTTTAAAATCTGCGTGGACGGATTTTATTTCTAAAAATTTATATTGTTCGGGATTTTTGGTAAAATTACTAAACACAGAAACTAGTATAAAATAAGTGAACTCTTGTTTTGACTTGATTACTTTGGGGTCTAAATGCCTCAAAATAGAAAGTTTTTCATTTTTGATGTCAAATCGATTAAATATTTCATCACAGAGTATTTGATAATAACTAAGAATATTTTTTTTTAACTTCAACAAGTTCATTTTCCGTTAATCTTTCACTTATAACTTAATTTTCGGCTTTAGAACCAATGTATATATCTGATATTTCTTTTATAAAATTTCCATTTTTGTAATCAATTTCAAAAACATTTTAGTCAAATAAAAATTCTTTAAGAATAAAGTTTTGAAAAATAATAGTTAAAGTATTTTCAATTGAGAAACACAAATAAACAATTTGTGACGACTCTGTTTGAAAAAGTTTATTTAATTTATTTATTATACCCAGTATATATTTAAGAAATTTTAAATAAATCAAATTTATAGCATTTAAGTTTTCTAAAATATTCTATTTCTATTTTGGAAATTATATTCTGTGCTCGTTCTTCTAACTTTGCTACTAAAAAAAAGTGTTGCAAAACTGTCCATTGCTCTACAATTCGACAGCTGACAGCTTCAAATGATAGCCACCTCGTTTTACTCAGCTTCCTTGAATTGAATATTCCTTTTCGCACTTAACTTAAAAAAATTAAAAACACTTCGACAAAATTCCTCTATATTTCGCGGCAAAACCTCGGCCGCTGATTCGTTGACTAAAGCTAAGGAGTGACTTACACACCCTATGTGCCAAATATTTGGGATTCGCTTTTTTAAATGAGCAATTACTCCACTCTGTCTTCCAATCATAGTAGAAGCATTATCCGATGAAAAACCGATAAAATTAGATAAGGGAATACTAAAGTCTTCTAGGGTTTGAATTAGTTTGTCAAAAATTGCTGACCGATGGCGAAGCTGAAGGCTTCCCTGAAATGTCCAATTTTATCAAAAATCTGCAATATTCAATGTTTTTAACATTTGAAAGATGTTTTTATGCAATTAGAAACATTATACATATATACCTGTGCATTACTTTTTCTTTGATACTTTAATATTCCACACGAAGTTCACTGTTCGTTCACTTATCGCATCCACTTTAATTAAAACATATGCACATAGCACATCGCGTTGAACTCAAAAAATGGCATAAATGTCTAATGATCGTCTTGGCTTTCCAATATTCTATTCCAATTCCAATTTCAAAGTAAGATTATTGTATTCCATTTTCCATTGATGCTGCATTGAGCAGTTTTGTTCAATGTGTGGGTTATGTTGAATTTTAAAACTTTGATGGCATAAGTATCGTATGCATGAAAGATATGAAAAGGTATGGAAAAATGGCATGGTGAATTGTTAACTTTAGTTTTACTTGTGGGGAATAAAAAGTGGCACAGACTGAAAGGTGGTGGCTCGGTGGCACAGCCTGAAAAAAAAGTGGCAATTTGACACTAAAGTGGCACAGCGCTAACGCTGCTCCTCATATAGCTTGAACCAATTCACTTGGCCAACGGTCGGTTGCGCAGAGAGAGGATTTAAGAGAACATGGTGCGAAAGATATTTAATGAGTAAAGATTTTTCCTTAAATCTTACAGTGCCTAACTCAACTTTGACAAATAGTTTAGGAATTATTGTTTATTTCTATAGGTGTGTTTTATTCACTGCTGCATAGCTAGCGCAGCAAAATTTTCCTTGACAAACAACAACAATTTGATTGCTGGCGAAAAAGAAGCCAGTAAAAAAAATGGCAGTTGTGCTGGTGATAGAACTTTAAATTATTGAAATGAAAATGGCTTAGCGGGGGCGTTATGTTTATATTTATTTTATGGCGTTAGTGTTTATTTGATGTATGTATTTATTATTTTTTGACCTGTGGGGTTTTGGGATTAATTGTAGATTAGTGTTAATTAGTTAGATTAGTGTTTACGAGTTTGAATAATTTTTAGCTACGAGTTTTTAAGAATTTATTTTATCTTAAAATAATTATTATAAATTTGTACTTCAGAAATAAATATAAAACATAATAATAAAATAAAAATAATATAAATAACAATAATATAATTTAAATAATAAATGTTCATTTACATAAACTTAGTTTTAAAAACTAATGTCGCTTTCATAGTCGGTTGAAGAATCGTCACCTGTATTAATTATAATTGAATCCGAAATTGTGTCCCACGTCAGGTCGTGAGAAAAGAATTCTTCCTCAGTTCTTATGGCTTTTTCACACACTTTTTGCCAGTCTTCAGCCGTTATTTTTGAAAATTCTTCCTCTGATAATTTTTGAACATCTAATAAATTGAATGTTGTGTTTCGTGAACCTACTCTTGCCTTGACAGTTGCCCAAATATTTTTTCAATAGGATTGAGATCTGGATGATAGGGTGGTAAACGTAGAGCCTCATGTCCCATACCGTGAGTGAAATCGTCAATCTTATGCTTTGGGTTGTGTGTAGCTCGGCGTTGTTTTATTACCTCATACAGTTCAAGTTTCAACAAATGTATAGTATACAAATATATATATATATATATATACACTAACGCCATAAAATAAATATAAACACAACGCCCCCGGAACCTTTCTGTTGCTAAGCCACAAATCATAAAACATAGAAATAAATAATAATCCCTAAACTTTTTGTCAATTAATCCTATGTCGCAGGTCGCAGGTAGTTTTTTATGTCTAACCCAATTGCATTTTGCAATAGACTTTTTTTTTATTATAGGTGCACTGAAATTTGTCCCAATAATAAAAACAAAAATTCTTAATTTTATCTTTTCGAAGTAAAGCTTACACCTAAAAATCTTTTCTTTTTATCTCACCAGGGATGAAATAGTATTTTAGACATTAAGCTATGAAAGAAAAATAAACCATGATCATATCTAATTCAAAGAAAGTCCATCACTGGAAATTCATTTCTATTTTACTGTGAGCGAAGCTAAAAACAAAACTCACCCTTCTTACTGCTTGAGTATGATCGCTATCGCAGCAGCGTCATTGACAACAACGCCGGCATGTACATCTTTCTTTTCTTTTTTTCAGTGATTTTTCTGTCTCTTTCAGAATTAAAGAGTAGAGCAGGCAAATTTAAAGAGACCTGCGCAGTAGAATGGCCAAAGAATTGGTTCAAGCTATACTCCTCTTTAATGCAGCAAAGAAGGTGAAGGTGGCAAAAACAATACAAGTACATTTGGATGAAAAGTAATATAATTTTGTTGCGTTAAAGTGAAGTCGATAGTGTTGTCAGAGTGAGTTGTCCAGACGACCTAAGCAATATATTTAAATATAATTTAAACAATGAGTTCTAATTATCTGTCAAATGCAAAAATTTATAGACCAAGAGCCGGTAGCAAATTTTGGGAGTGGAGGTTTCACCAAAATTCATATGGTCATATGTGTGGGTATACGCTTTATATATAGGTTTTTTTTCAGCCGGGGGTGGGGGTTCGAAAATGGTATTTTTTCCGATTTTTGTGTAGAGGGTATAACCACTTTAATTTATATAGAAACAATATAGGATTGTTGACTGATTTAAAATATATAGGCCTCAGACGATTCAGTTTCAGCCTTCGCCCTGACAGACGACTGTTAAGTTTGCAAGAAAATCAACTTTTTAAGTTCAAGGTATAACCAAATAAATGATAGACCAAAAAATCATAAAAAATTCTCCTGATTATCAAAATGTCGGCCTCACACGTTTTGTTTTCAGGCTTGGGCCTCTCAGACGCCATTTAAGTGTTTTCAAATGCGTTTTTCAACTAAAAACCACAAAAACTTTTTTCTTTTCTTATATAACCAAATAATTGATACACCAACAAATCAGAAAAATTCTCCTGATTATCAAAATGTCGGCCTCAGACGTTTTGTTTTCAGCCTATAACCAAATAATTGATACACCAACAAATCAGAAAAATTCTCGTGATTATCAAAATGTCGGCCTCAGACGTTTTGTTTTCAGCCTTGGGCCTGTCAGACGCCATTTAAGAATTTTCAAATGCGTTTTTCAACTAAAAACCTCAAAAACTTTTTTCTTTTTGTTGAATTCAATTCTTATATGTATATTGTATTCCAGTAAATGAAAATTGCGTTTTATTCCGAAATTCATAGAGCTGCTTAAGCAAAACTCTTAAATTTTCCTGTGAAGGAATATTTTATTTAAATTAGGTTTTACATTCTTTGTATAGACTTACGTTTAGTTTTTTAATATTAACTTTTATCTTACAACTTCAAATATTTAGTTTATTTGCTGAAAGTTTACTCAGCTTTAATTGTTTAATAAATTAGAATATTACTCGGCAAAGTACAGATCAGAATTGAAGCAAGTAAAGTTAAGATATAAGAAACGGCGCGAGAAAATTAGATAGAGAAAGATATATTAATTTTTACATTATTTGTTTCACTATTAAGTGAAGCCAAGTTCGTTTACACTCCCCCCTGGTAACTGGGTCAAAGGGCACTAGTTACCACCTACTTCGAACTTGTATACATCCAACACTGCTAACTTAACAACCGGCCGGGTATATATACCGCTACTGGTTTGGACAACTGCGCTACGTATCACACCATCTCTCCCAGGTATCACTTTAATGACCTTTCCTTTAGGCCACCTTTTCCTCGGATTGTCCTGGTCAACGATGATAACAACATCCCCTTCCCTTAACTGTCTAGTTAGCCCGAACCATTTGGTACGTCTAGTCAAATCTGGCAAGTATTCACGTATCCATCTGTGCCAAAAGGTCTTCGCGTACTTCTCGGCTGCCAGCCAATTTCTTCTAATTGTACGGCCATCATCTATCGACTCCTCACTCAGACATTCTCGGTTAGAACAACCCATTAACAAGTGATTAGGGGTTAATGCTTCGCTATTCTCGCAATCCACTGGTACATAGGTAAGGGGTCGCGAATTCACAATACTTTCTATCTCCGCCATCATGCTCAATAATAATTCATCGCTAGGATTACGTGTTGGTGTTATCTCGGTGAGCGTTTGCTTTACTGAACGAACCATGCGTTCCCAACTCCCACCCATGTGGGGTGCTGCTGGTGGAATGAAGTTCCATTTTAGTTCCATTTCGAATTCTCTGGCGACTGCATTTTTATTAAGATCTCGTATAGCCTGCTGCAACTCCTTACTGGCACCTCGAAAATTTGTGCCATTGTCAGAGAATACTTCTTTTGGCATGCCTCTCCTTGAAGTAAATCTCTTGAAGCCCAATATACAGGAATCACTGGAAAGACTATGAACTATTTCAATATGGATTGCGCGCACCGTTAAACAAGTGAGCAACATGCCCCATCTTTTATCTAAGCGTCTTCCGATCTTTACATATAGTGGCCCGAAGTAGTCCACTCCTGTGTAGGAGAATGGTCGCATAAAGGGTTGAAGTCGCGCATGCGGTAGTTCACCCATACGTGGGGGTTGTGGTGCAGCTCTTTTGTTTTTACAGTGTTGACAATTTTGTTGAATTTTTCTTAACACGCGTCTCAAACTTGGGATAAAAAAATACTGACGTAGCTCGTTTACTACAGTTTCATTAAACATGTGATGATATTTAACATGACATTCATTTACAATCAGCCGAGTAATGGAATGTTCTTTTGGCAAAATGATAGGTCTTTTGATTTCTAAAGGAACGTTTTCTATTGCATCAATACGTCCACTAATACGAATAACTCCATTCTCATCTAGGTAAGGAGAGAGTTTATATAAAGGACTGGATTTGCATATATTAACAAGCTGATGGGTATTTGTTGCACTAGTTAAGGCTCCATGCTCGTTTGGAAAGCTTTCCATTTGACATTGTTTATATAAAAAACACGTAGCTGCTTCTTTATCATCACGTATAATTACAGGTGGGCTTTCTATTTTTCTATATTTTATAATGAAGATCTTGATGAATCGAAGAACATACATAATAGTTTTTTGAAGTCGTTTCCATCTTGAAAAACGACTATAGTCAACTATATACGAATATGTGGCTTCGATGTGTGTATAACACTCCTTAACCTCTTCGTTGCTTTTATCCGATGTTATAATTTCAGATTTGTTTTTTGGAAAATTCAGTGGGTTTTGGTACAGAAGTGGTGGCCCTCTATACCATCGGCCAGAAGAACTGAAGTCATAATTGATTTTATATTTAGAAGCATCGTCGGCAACATTGTCCTTGCTAGGAACCCAGTTCCAATTATTTACATCAGAAGATTCAAGTATTTCTCCGATACGTACTGCTACAAAGCTTTTATATTTTTTGTTGATTGATTTTATCCAACTAAGGACCACTTGAGAATCCGTCCAAAAGTTTAAACTGTCAAAGTGTATAGTGTGACCACTTTGAATATAGTTGGAGAGTCTGACTCCAAGCACAGCCGCTTCCAGTTCTAAACGTGGTATAGATAGGGTTTTCAAGGGGGCTACCTTCGTCTTTGCACTGATTAGCGAGCACTCTACCGTATTTCCATTTGAAACTCTAATATAGGCTACGGCGGCAATAGCTTCCTCACTCGCATCCACGAAGACGTGCAACTGAACGCAGCTTCCATCCCCGAATCGTAGACTAGTCAGGTATCTCCTAGCAATAGATATATTTCTTATTTTAGGAATCATGTTCAACCACATTTTCCATTTTTCAAATTGTCTTTCTTTGATCTTCTCATCCCATTCCACTCCAGAGCGCCAAATTTCTTGTAGAATTATTTTTAAACGAATCGTAAAGTTTGCAATCAGCCCTAGAGGGTCAAATACGCACATGAGTGCTCTCAAGACCTCACGTTTGGTTGGAATGCGTGTGCCACTCATCACGTCCTGGTGCATTTTATTGCATTTAAATGTATAAATGAACGTGTCAGTCAATGGTGACCACCACATACCTAAAAGTTTCTCGAATTCATTCTGAGCGCTGTCAATAAAGCGTTTATTAGCCTTTGAAGTTTCCGATGGTAGAGAATTTAAAACTTTTGTGGAATTTGAAATGAAATTCCGTATTTCGAAACCAGCTTGTTTGTGGATAAATGTTACATCTTTTGCTAGGCTTATAGCTTCCTCTTCTGAGTCAACGCTATCTAGGAAATCGTCCACATAGTGGTTTTCAATTATGGCCTTTGCTGCTCTTGGGTATTGCATCTCAAAACGTTTAGCATTTTTGTTTTTTATGAATTGGGCGCAGAAAGGGGAACAAGTTGACCCGAATGTCATAACTTGCATTTGGTACACTTCAATATTTCCGGTTTCGGTGTTCCGCCACAAGAATCGCTGAGCGTCTTTGTCCTCTTCAAGGATTTTTATTTGGTGGAACATCTCACGTATATCTCCCGATATCGCAATATTCCTTTCTCGAAATCGAAAGAGCACCGCTGGTAGCTCCGGTACATTATCTGGCCCAGTCAATAAAAATGAATTAAGAGACATTCCTTTTACTTTTGCTGCCGCATCCCAAACTATGCGTAGTTTATCCGGTTTATTAGAATTTGTGACGGGAAATATTGGCAAATACCAGACTTTGGATTGGGAGCTGTTAACCTCATCTAGTTTAAGCTTTTTTGCATAGCCCTTTTTTACATATTCTTCAATTTGGTTTCCTAACTTCTGTAGTAGTAGCGGTTCGTTTAAAAGTCGTTTTTCAAGGCATTGCAATCTTCTCTCTGCCATCGCCTTATTACTCGGTAGAGAAATATTTTGATATTTCCATAACAGGGGGACGGCATATTTGTCGCCTAAGAAAATAGTTTTCTCTTCCATAATTTGTATTGCTTTGTAATCATCATCTGATAGTGTTCTTCTAATAGGTTTAGTGCCTGCGCTTTCTAGAGTGAAGTATTGCTTGACGGTCTCGTGAATGTTCAAATCGATTTTGTTCTGACAATCGCAAAGGTGGATATTTATATTTGCGTTTGAATTGTTTGCCGATTCGATACCAGTTGTAACCGCGCCAAAGAGAGTCCATCCCAATCTCGTTTTTATGGCAGCCGGCTGAAAATCATTACCCTCTCGAGTCTTTAGTGCCATGCCTAGCTTGCAATGCTGTAGACCTAACAAGATTTGAGGCTTTGCGTTCCAATAAGGTTTTATTGGAAGTCCCTTCAAATAACTATACTGCTGCATCAGACTGGATGAATCGACGGATTGTCTCGGCAGTTCTAGGGACTTGACTGTATGTGCGTTTGGAAGCAAGTATTTTCGATTAGTACCTTGGGCAGATATTTCAAACGTTATTCTCATAGATGATTGTTCAAGCCGATGAGTGTTGGCAGTCCACTTCAGGCATAAGGGATCATTTTCACCTCTAGCCTCGAGAGCAAAAGCTAACTCCTCATCCACAAGTGTTACTGAAGACCCATCGTCTATGAATGCGTAAGTATCAATAAACTTGTTGTTGTAATGTAATCTTACAGGAACGATTTTAAATAGCATTGCCGAAGAACTTGGGTGAAGAATTGTACCACTATAAAAAGATTTGCTCTGGATATCATAGTTTGAAGTCGACTGTTCTGCATTTATGTCTGCATTGTACTTCACGTTCAGCTGAACTGCGTTGTTATGAAGAAGTGCATTGTGTCGGTAGGTGCACCCATTTGTACCACATAATTGTGACGACAGACAACGACGACTTCCATGAGGACGCAAACATGTGCGGCAGATGTAAAAACGCTTAACTATTTTCCATCTATCTTGAAGAGACATCTTTGCAAACTCTTCACATGAGGCCAGCGTTTTGCAATCACGTTTGCAAGCTGAGCATTTGTAGTGATCTTGAGACTTAGCTTCTTGGTGTATGTTTAGTTTATAATGGCTTTTGTTTTTCTATTCGTCTTTTGCTCCAATGACAATGGAACTGTTAACGTCACTTCTGACGCCGCTTTGGCCAACTGAGAAAGCCAGTCATTAAACACTGACAAATCCACACAGCTGACAGTTTGTTTAAAGACTCCCCAATTCAGTTTTATCTGCACTGGCAGCTTTTCAACTAGCTCTTGCAGTAGGCTAGGATTGTTGAGATGAGCTGATAGACCGGTTACTTCCATCGTTCGACACATGTTGTCTACCTCTAGCGCAAAGTTAACCATCGTTTCTAATTTCTCATATTTAGGTCCAGGCTCATTTCTTATTTTTTCTAATATTGATTTAATGATTATTTCTGGTCTACCAAATAACATTGTTAGCGTTGAGATGACTTGATCGACTTGACCTGGGTGGAGAAGTCTGAATCGCACTGCTTCAAGGGCTTTTCCTTTGAGACATCGTTGAAGACGAAGCATGTTTTCATAATTATTAAACCCACAGGCTTGCGATGAATTTCTCCACCAACTAATAAAGAGCGGCCACTCTTCTGGTCTACCTGAGAAAATAATCTGGTCTTTAGACATAATCTGTCTTGCGGCAATTTGAGATTTGCTTATCGGTACCTCGTCTTTCGTTTCATCTCGGATCTTACATAATTCTTTATCGCGCGATCGACTACCTAACCATGAGTCATAGAAGTCGGGTTGAGCATTTTTGTCTTCTCTATTACGTCTTTCTTCTGGGAGAATTGTTTTGTTTACCCAATCAGTAACATGATCTTTGTCAAGAGACTCCATTCCAATTGATTCTAGTTCATCATCAGAGTTAAACTGTTCCAGGATGGCATATTTCTTGTTCATGTATTCTCGATCACGTTTTTCTTGCAACTTTCGTTCTTCTTCTAATCTCTGTAGTTGCATTTTTATCATTTTTGCACCAGACGTTTTAGAGGAATTGCTTCTTGATGATTTGTCCATACTTAAACCACTTGTTAAAGGAACTCGAGTACATTGGTTTGGCGAGTTTTCATGAGGAACTACAGATGTGGCTGGTTTCGAATGTGAATCTGAAGCAGCAGTAGCGGCTGGAGCAGTAGCGTTATTTTGATTATTCCTTAGGGATGTAGCTTGAACTTGTTGTTGTTTAAGAATACAAATAGTGCAGTACCAATCTTTATTTTCTATTTCTTGTGTAACACCAACGCAAGTAAAGTGGAACCAATTTTTGCAGGTGCCGCATTCTACCATTGGACCCTGACTGTCAGGGGCGGAACACATGTTACAGTTCTGAGCATTAGATGACGAAGATGGATTGTGAATTCTTGACCTACGACTATGGCTACGAGTTTTAGATTTATCTGGCATGCTGACTTACCTTGTACCAATATCGGGTGCCAAAGGCGATGAGGTGATGAGGTGATGACGTGATGTGGTGATGAGGTGATCAGGTGATGACGTGATGGGGTGATCAGGTGATCAGGTGATGAGGTGATTAGGTGATGAGGTGATTAGGTGATGACGTAATAATTCGGTATCCTATTTGGTTATGGCGCGACGACCATGTGATTGGTTTCGTTAAACGAAAATTTAAGTTAATGTTGAATTCAATTCTTATATGTATATTGTATTCCAGTAAATGAAAATTGCGTTTTATTCCGAAATTCATAGAGCTGCTTAAGCAAAACTCTTAAATTTTCCTGTGAAGGAATATTTTATTTAAATTAGGTTTTACATTCTTTGTATAGACTTACGTTTAGTTTTTTAATATTAACTTTTATCTTACAACTTCAAATATTTAGTTTATTTGCTGAAAGTTTACTCAGCTTTAATTGTTTAATAAATTAGAATATTACTCGGCAAAGTACAGATCAGAATTGAAGCAAGTAAAGTTAAGATATAAGAAACGGCGCGAGAAAATTAGATAGAGAAAGATATATTAATTTTTACATTATTTGTTTCACTATTAAGTGAAGCCAAGTTCGTTTACACTTTTCGTATATATAACCAAATAATTGATACACCAAAAAATCAGAAAAATTTTCGTGATTATCAAAATGTCGGCCTCAGACGTTTTGTTTTCAGCCTTGGGCCTCTCAGACGCCATTTACGAATTAACAAATGCGTTTTTCAACTAAAAAACTCGAAAACTTTTTTCTTTTCTTATATATAACCAAATAATTGATACACCAAAAAATCAGAAAATTTCAATTCAATTTTTATCTAATATGTATTTAATAACATCATTGCATCTAGATGGATCGATTATTAAAACTGATAAATCTGTTTTTCTTCGACATCTTGAGAAAATTTCTCCAAAACCCATGTTGATGTCATTATTGTGGATGGATTCTTTTTACTGCATATTCTAGGGGAAGTATCTGCTTCTTATGTTTCAATTGCATTACAAGTATTAAAAAAGATTTGTCGGATGAACGCAAAAGAAATTCATGTTGTCTTCGATCGAATTATTTTCCTTCCATAAAAGATATGGAACGCGAAAAAAAGTTTTTGAGGTTTTTA
This sequence comes from Philhelius festivus, assembly GCA_963931855.1. Lineage (NCBI taxonomy): Eukaryota > Metazoa > Arthropoda > Insecta > Diptera > Syrphidae > Philhelius > Philhelius festivus. The sequence continues at coordinate 94,766,481 of OZ007555.1, forward strand.
GTTGACAAACGCATTTGAAAATTCTTAAATGGCGTCTGAGAGGCCCAAGGCTGAAAACAAAACGTCTGAGGCCGACATTTTGATAATCAGGAGAATTTTTCTGATTTGTTGGTGCATCAATTAGTTGGTTATATAAGAAAAGAAAAAAGTTTTCGAGTTTTTTAGTTGAAAAACGCATTTGAAAATTCGTATGTAAATGGCGTCTGAGAGGCCCAAGGCTGAAAACAAAACGTGTGAGGCCGACATTTTGATAATCAGGAGAATTTTTCTGATTTTTTTGTGTATCAATTATTTGGTTATATAAGAAAAAAAAAACAATCCAGGAAAGTTTACTTTGTTTAAGTTGTGAACTGTGACAGAAAAAAAATTAAATAATGAAAATAAATTCCATTTTCAAATTTTTGAAGGGATTGCTGAACTGAGGTTTAAATGGCAGAGTAGTGTTGTTTAACTTAAACTACAGAATGAACTCTGTTCAAGGTTTTAATGAAACTGTGAAACGAAATTAGTTTTAGACTAAGAGCTCACAGCAATTTTTGGACGTGAAATACATCTGCCTTTTATAGTTATTTACAAATGTGAAAGTCTTGCATACTCTAGTGGGAGCAACAGTGCATAATAGTGCATCAAGTATGCAGTTCTTTCCAAGTCCAAATAATTGTGATAACAACTTTGCCAAAATGTAGAGTTAAGCCCTTTGATTGAAAATATCGAGGTCCAAGACGTTTAACAGACAGCCTTCTGCCTGCCAGACGCTGTTCATTTTGAAGTTATGGCAAATTTTGTATCCTATTTTTTTAGAATTTGGAAAGAACTGCATACTTGATGCACTATAATGCACTATTGCGCCCACTATATAGTATGCAAGACGTTCACATTAATAAATAACTATAAAAGGCCTATCTAATTATGCTAATTATTTTTTGTTATCAATCACACCCAAAAATTGCTATGGGCTCTCGGTCTATTTGTTGAACTGAAGTTTAAACCAAACGTGGAGTTTACACTCCCACTGTGAAACCGGGGGATAGTCGATAAAGATTATCGAGTAGTTTTTCAGTTGCCCCTTAAAAAGTTTGGTATTTACTTTGTTTATAATATCACCAAACTTTTCATTTATTCTCTATTTTCGAGAGGATGCCATTGCAAATTAGATTTACCCTAGACCCGACAGTCCTGACACCATGAAGTGGCACAGTTGAAAGCTTGGAAAGTGAGTGACATTTATTTCATTAGGGTAACTTAACAAAGCAACAGTTTACTGAAACTTTACATGAGACATATTTAAATATCATAACAATATGAATTATAAAACACAATTTTTAATTATTTTAAGTAAATTTTGTACGAGCGTGTAGATAAACCGGATTATCAATACCACACCTAGAGCAAACCAAACAAAATCTAAGCTTGTATTATTTATTCACCTAGCTAAAGCATGTTTCACTCTTCGAAGGTGTTACACACTAGGATGTGTCACTTTTGTATGACCGCAAAAAAGTACTCTAATTTTTAAATGTAATAGTGCTCAAAAGTTGTATTAGGGTCTGAGGTTTAGAAACATGTAAAAAAAACTAAGATATCATTCGTCTTTGGCTCGCTCAAATCGGTTGAAGTTGCAAAAAAAAAACTTAATCTTCAGTAAATTTATTTAATTTATTACGTATACTAAAAAAAAAACTAAACAAAATACAGAAAAAAATTTTGTCTTTACAAAAAGATATACCATTATATTGTATGTAGGTGGTTCCGTTAGTTTTTAAGAATTTTTTTTTTTGTAAAAAAAAACGATTTTACATAAAAAAATGATTTTTCTTCCTTCTTTTATTATTTCATAGTTTCTTTACTAAGTGTTCAATTTAAAGAAATATAAATTAAAAGCGTGTCCTTGGAATTATCTTTCACTTGAAAGCCTAAAAATATTTTATATATTTTTTTTGTATCCACACGGCGCAATTTAAAACAACACATATTTTAGAAATCTCGAAAAATCTAAATTTTTTGGATTTCATCCTTTTTTGAGCGAGCCAAAGATATTAATTAAAATGAAAATTGTAAGCGCAGAATTTAATTTTGATAAGCAATGCAACTTTTAAAAGCTATTACATTTGAAAATACCATAGTTGAGCATTTTAACACACCCTCTTACACACGTTCCGTTCTTGAGTATTGCTGTACAGTTTGGAATCCATACTATTCCAATTTAGTAAAAACAATAGAGAATGTGAAAAAAAATATAAGATATGCTTTTTTTAAATTAAAATAGAGAATTCCTAACCCTTCTTACGAAACCCGATGTTTGGAATTAAATCCTGCAATTTCATCTGTCTGACTGTATTTCTGCACACTTGCAGCCTTATCCGGTAGAGCGATTTTAATCAAACTCGGAACTTAGGGACTTTGTTGATTACTTAGAGGAAGCATTTTTATTTTAGCTCCAAAACTAACGGTATCTGCCATATAACCGTTTTGAAAAATCTTATGTATCTTAAAAACGGCTATAATGATTTTCATAAATAAAACGCACGACTGGATCGCACGAATTTGCTCTTATATAAAAGTACTTTGGAGTTTAAAATATATTTTATAAATATAAAACATGGATTTAATGAGATAAAAATGTTCAAATGCATGGAATTGCCGTCTGATTTCCGGAAAAGTATGAATTCATGCAAACAATGTTTAAAAATCGTTTTATTATTAAAGGATTTATATAACAAATGTCTTTAAAATTTTTCGAGAACAAAATGTGGGATGAAAATTTTAAGTGTTTATTAGTATAGATTTTAGGAAATAATTTCAAAAAATAATCGTTAACACGTTTAAACGATATTGATTTTTCAAAAACTATTTTTTCAGATATTTTTATATAAAATCGTTAAAGCCGTTGATTAGAAAGTCGAAAAAAAACCATTCTATGACATTTACCGCTAGTAACATTTTGCCCCAAAAATTTTGTCGACTAAAATGTAGTCCATGTCCTATAACTACACTTAATTTTTTTTATCAATATCTTTAGAGCCGTTTCCGAGATAAATACGATTATGCATTACGGGTGTATGGGGGGTACCGTTAGTCTTAGAGCTAAAAAAAAATCAATTTCTCCTCTAGGGAATCACCGAAGAATCTTAAGTTTGACCGAGGTACAGACATACAGACAGACAGACGGAATTGTTGGACCCACTTTATTCGTCTTCGATATAATCTTAATGTCAAATTTGATCAAAATCTCGAGTTCGATTTTTTTCCAAATGCAGAACTTGCCCTATACTTAGTACATATATCGCAAGTAAAAAATCAGTCGTTCTTTTTTTCTGTTTTCGACTTTCCCATTAACGTCTCTAACGATGTTGACCAAAGTTTTTTTAAAAAAATTTTCGAAAAAATTATTTTTTTTGGATTTAAGAAAAAAAAATTTAAATCAATATCCTGAAAACGAGCCATATTTTTTTAAATTATTTCCTAAAAAATATATTATTAAATAATTAAAATTGACAATACCCAGGTAGTATGTAGCTAGGATATTTGCTGCCCGAAGCAAAAAAATAATTTGCCTCCCCTATGACAATAAACTTTTGGGCTTATATCAACTTCTATAATGACTAACGGTGATGATTTTGCCGCCCAAATGATAAGAAGACGAGTACAATGAAAATTGCACGTTCTTATTAACATTTAACAGACATTTTACCAACTTGTGTAATAAACATCGATGATGATTTTGCGCCCCTATTGATTTCAATATAATTAAAAATATATTGGAGGTTTTAATAAGTGATGTCGATGCACATTGGTCTTGAAAGCTTGTGTGTGAGGGGAAACATCGAGAGGGGCAAAATATTCCACACCTAAGATTTGGACGCATGTATGCCTTATAGATCATAGCCAGATTAGAAGAGGTAAGGAATATTTTCAATCTTTCAAGGAAACCATAACAAAAACTAATCATAGCCATAGGAAGAGAATTGATGTTGATTCCACATACAAGCTAAATAAAATGCACGACTCGATCGCACGAACGAAATGAATGAAATGAAAATGAAAAATGAAATAAAAATTTCCAAATGTCTGAAATTGGCGTCTGATTTTTCCAGAGAAGTATGAATTTATTTAAACAAAGCTTAAAAATCGTCTTATTATTTAAGTAATTTTGTATATAACAAATTTCTTTAGAACTTTTGAAGAACAAAATTTGGGATGCCAATTTTAGGTATTTAGTAGTATAGATTTAGGAAATAATTATTAATTTTTTTTTTATAATCGGCGCACACTCAAGGGGTTTTTTGTATACCCTTAATATGCCAGAGACACAGTGTGAGCATTGAGAAAAAAGGGAAGGGTTAGAAAGGAGGTGTCGGTGTACATTGGTTTTGAATTCTTGAATATTGCAATGACTGGGAAAGACAGAGCGTGGCAAGAAATTCCACATTCGCGTAGTACGGCTGAAGAATGAATCTCTGTACTTCACAGTACGGCCGAAGTTGGGCTCAAGGGTAAACTGATGGGCATTCCTAGCAGTGCGAGTATTACGGTTAAATTGTTTAAGGGGAGGAATGCAGCTGACTATTTCACTAGAGCCTAGTCCGTTAAAATAACGGTAAAAAAGGGTGAGGCAAGAAACATTACGACGATGTTGGAGTGACGTAAATGAGTCAATAATGTTATTGTCGCCAATCATTTTAAAAGCTCTTCTTTGAATACTGTCCAAGAGACTTAAGTAAGTAACTGGAGCACCAGCCCATAGATGGGAGTTATACTCAAGTTTTGGACGTATATAGGTTTTATAGATTGTAGCCAGATCAGAAGGAGAGAAAAATTTCTTGCACTGTCTGAGAAAACCCAAACATCTTGCGGCATTTTTGGCAACATCGCGTATGTGATCGTTCCACAAGAGGTGGTTCGTAATGCACATACCGAGAATATCGAGATGTTCAGTTTCACTGATGCAAGTGTCACTCATTGATAGTGGCAAGGGTATATCAAGCTTTAACAATATAAGACAGCATTGAAGCATTAAATTCGACACGGTTTCTTATTCCCCATAGTACAATGCTGTTTAGGTCGTAATTTAATGAGCTTATCATATTTTGTCGTTGCAGTTCCACATCCGAAGAGGAAGGATGTGAGTCTGAAAACGAATATGAAAAGCTGAGAGTACTATCGTCAGCGAATTCAATCAATTGGTTTAGAAGTTGTAGACAGGAGATCATTAATAAAAATGAGGAAGAGGGTCGGTGACAAAACGGAGCCCTGGGGCACACCAGCATTTATATAGTGGGTTTCAGACTTGAATCCGTCTAGTACAACTTGTATTGAACGGTTCGAAAGAAAATTTCTAATCCAAAGAAGTAGGGATTCGTCGATGCCGAAAGCACGCATTTTCGATAAAAGAGCAAGATGCCAGATTTTATCAAATGCCTTTGAAATATCAAGTGCAATAATCTTACTTTCTCCGAAACAATGTAAAGATTTGTTCCACTTTTCGGTTAGATAAATCATCAAATTACCAGTGGACCTATTGCTACGAAAGCCATACTGCCGGTCATTAAGAAGCTTTCGTTCTTCAAGATATTTCTTGAGCTGATAATTAATCAGCGTTTTCATGACCTTAGAAAGAAGGGACGTTAGTGCGATCGGTCGATAATAATGAGGGAGAAGAAGAGTCGCCTATTTTCGGAATCGGCTGAACAAATGCTGTTTTCCAACTGCTTGGAACGAGCCCAAAAGAAAAGGATAGATGGAAAAGCTTACGCAGGGGTTTTGCTAGCGTGGAAGAACACCTCTTCAGAATAATAGCGGGGATACCATTCGGACCAGCGGATTTATGTATGTTGAGATCCTTCAAGACTCTTGCCACGGTACGAGTACGAAAGAAGATTTGTCCCATAGAACCATTAACGCGCTCAAAAATTGGGGGAGTCATGACACTAACCAGCAAGGTGGAATTTGCGGCGAACTGCCTTACAAACAAGTTATCAAAAGAGCCAACAAAAGAAGTGTTATTGACAACAAGCGTAGGCAAGGCCGTCTTTCCCCTTTTGGGGGCCCTGGGCACTTTTCGAAAATGGGGCCCCTGTATGATTATACTCCATGGAAATAAAAAAATTAAAAAAGAAAAAAAAACTTAATTTTTTTTTACGAATGAAGCTAAGTTTGGACATTAGACATCAAAGCGAATTGAAATTTCCGTGTAAAAACTTGATTTTTTTATAGCTTTGAAAATAGCTAAGAAAACAAAATTTGTTTTTCGGCTACAAACAATTTTCACAAACGAGCTTTTATACTCTTTCTTTTAACCATCTCATTTAAAATTTATTAACGTTTAAGTTTAGCTTCGATTTCAGTTCGCTTTGAAAAATAAACTATGAATAAGTAAAATTTAAGAGATCATAATTATACGTTGCTTTGTTTTATTATTTGAGATTTCGTGTTTGTGTCCACAGTCCGTAAAATCTGCGGCGCTTCATTGCTGAAAAATTAAATTTAAAGACTGTTTGTGCCTTCAATGGGAGGGTAACGAAATCCCGCCGCACAAAATCCCGAATCACGAAATCCCGCCGAAAATAAAAATAACAATCTCGCCGGAAGATATTTTTGGAAATATTTGGCGGGATTTTCAATACTATTTTAGTACTATTAAATAAATATTTTATTTTGATCTATTTTTAAACAAATGGAAAGTATTTAAGGAAGTGTTGGTTCAGTTGATTGATTCAGTTCCTGTTAGAACTCCGAGGAGGTAAGCCTCCTCCATCTTTAGAGAGATGATTTTCGATGTTTTGGCCAATTATTTTTGGACATTCGACCAAAATATTTTTGGACTTTTGCCCAAAATTTTTTTTAACAAACTTTTTTTAAAAGTATTTTTTTTTTTACCAATTTGTTGAAATTTAGATTTTTCATACATTTTTTTCTGGACATTTTTTTTTCAAAAATATTTCTTGACAAAAATTTGCCACCCAAGGTACTTTCAATCAAAAAAATTGTTTACATTGGCGCCTGCCAGGCGACTTAACATACCCTAAGCGGAGCGAAGGAGTCGCGTGAGCGGGTGTGTCCCCGAAAAAGGTAGTTAGAATCCTTAAGTCCCGCGGGACACCCAATGTACTTTTAATCAAAAAAATTGTTTACATTAGCGCCTGCCAGGCGACTTAACATACCCTAAGCGGAGCGACGGAGTCGCGTGAGCGGGGTAAACGGATCTCCGCAGACCCCCCAAAGTTGACATTTTCAAACGTGATTTCTGGCTAAATAGGCATCTTAGCGAGTTAAAAATTGCATATTCGTGTTTTAGGAAGATACATCATCACATGATTTTTTTAAAAACTTTTTTGGATATTTGTTTTGTAATTTTCTTATTTTGTTTTATTTTTTTGACTCAAGATACTTTCAAGACTTCATACTTCACTTGTCTTCAGCTTTAAGCCAATCAGAGCTCGTTTTTTGACCATGTTATCCCCCTTTTCATTAAGGTGAAGATAAGTGTAAGGATTAATGTATTGATTACTGATTACTTACAGACGTTTCTTTTACAGTTGAAGTAAAATACGATATCAGTTTTGGTAATTTTTCAATTAATTCTTTCTGTTGTTTAGATTTTTTCAATTTTTCGGATCCACTTAGATATATTATCGTTTAGACGTATTTTGATTTAATATAGTATATTTTTATGCACTTCAAAAACACAAAGGAAACACGCAAACTTTACACAGAACGATGATCAAAAAACCAAATGAGCAAAGTCGCACACTAACACTACCAGAGTATATCTGAAAATTCCGCATGCGCAAAAACGATTCGACTATACGCTTATCCTTTTCTTTACTATTGACCTATAGAACAAATATTCTCATTGAATTTCATCGTCAAATGAGTTTTTTTCTTAATAATCACGAAAAAGTGATTTTTTAACAACAGAAAATTATTTTAACTTACTATACCTAACTTTTTTTTCATTTGTTTAAAGAAATGTTTTTTTTATAACGTAATAGATAGTGTTATTATTATTAGGAATAAATATATGTTTAATTTTAGGTTTTATGAGATAGTGGAGCCGAGATATTTGCAAATGACCAAAAAATGACACAAAACACATTTTTACCAATAACTTTGGTAAAAAAAGTTGTCATGTGGTGCAAATTTGGTCTTAAGCTTTTCTCATAAGCACCTATCGATCCATCAAAAAAAAAAATAGACCATGCCTCTCCGCGCAAGGTCAGGCCCTTTTTCATGACGCTTTGACTGGACTATAGTACTCGTATGAGTTACTGCGTTGATGCAAACTTGTATGCGCGTTGCAAATATAGAAACACCATTATCTTTATTTTTCCATACATTGATATTCAAAATGTGTGTTTTTTTTTTGTTTCTGTCAGAAAGCAAACTGCATTGCCACTTAGTTAGTTATTCACAGCGCAGCATTGTTTATAGGTGCTTCATATTTCTGTTTTAATTTGAATATAATTTCGCAGGGAATGTGATTTAAAATGTTTAGCAAAGGTTGTTGTTCAGCAAAGAAAGTACGAAATCTGATCATTCTTTATGCATCTAAAATTGCATCGAAATATTTTTTTTCTTGAAAATAGACCAATAGAGGTTAAGTGATGTTTCAGCAATTTGGGGGCCCTGGGCCTGGGCCCAGTGGGCCCAGTGGTAAAGAGGGGTCTGAGCGTAGGAACCGAGGAAGAGGAAGAATTCCTCATATTTTTTACAAATGACCAAAAATTCTTACTGTCTTTGGGACATTGCAGTATTTTTTGCCTTGATTTTCGATCATGTAAAAATTTGGTCCGTCGAATATGGGCGTTGCAGGCCTTCCTGGCTTGTTTGAACTTTTTCCGGTTTTCCTCAGTTGGGTTGGCTCTAAAACACCGGAAGCTTATCTCTTTTTCCTTGATAACCTCTTTACAGCTCAAATCAAACCATGATTTATCCTTGGGTCTGATACTTTTAACCCTATTCGGGATAAAATGTTTCATTCCCAAAAGAATTATTTTAGTTATCATATCTGCGCTGGAGTCTACGTCACTATCGAGGAAGCATAGTGACCAGTTAAAGATCCTGATTTTATTTATTATAATAATATAACACACAGTTTATACTGAACCTAACAAAGCTCTCTTCGTTACGGGTACGCACAGGGGGGCAAGATCCCTACAAGCCTGGCAGAAAACCGAAAAATAAAAATGTCAATTTTTTTAGCTCTTGTCAACGAAATGATAGCACGCATCATTTAACCTTAGTTGCAGCGAGTAATACACCCACACATACATTTGTTTGGTACATCCAAGGCGGTCTTAGCTCACATTTACACAGCTTGTTTATTATTCAATTTAGAAGAATAAGAATTACTTGCTCATATTTTACAGAAAAAGTATTAAAACAGTTTTTGGGATGAGACATGTGGTTTCAGGAGGACGGAACCACACGCAATACGGCGCGGGATACAATTAATTTCCTGAGACACAATTGCGATAAACCAGAAACGATTGAATATTTGGAAGCCAGCATTCGATGTTTTGATGCTGAAATACAGCCTGATTTACTAAAAAGAGTGTGTTGAGATTAGACCTCCAATTTTAATTGATACCGGAACCTCACAGTACAAATTAAGTTAATTTAATTTTCAACAATAAATATCAAGGTATCAAGTAACTTCGAACTTCATACCCATGTCCCCGATGAAATAAAAGCACCAACGGGAGCTTTTATTAATTGATAAATAAAAACATTATCAAAAAAAAAATCAGCTCATGATATGCGTAGACTTACTTAAGAAATTAAACGCGTTGTTAGATCTAAGAAAAAAGAACAAAAAAAATTAATTGAAAAACAATTGAATTTCAATATAAACCAATATTATTTGACGAAATACATACACTAGCATACGTAGAATATAATATTAAATATTTAAAGTAGACATAAAGCATGAAATAATATAACAACAACTGATCAATGGATACAGTGTAGGTACCTACCACAACCTTCAATACGAAGAAGAGGTAAGGAGACAAATAATAGATATGAAGGCCCAGGGAATAATAAAAAACAGTAACTCAAAATAATCTCCAAAAAAGATAGAAAATTCTGGACAGAAGAAGTTCCAACTTGTGATATTTAGGTAATAAGATACAAAATTACAGCATTTGTAAAGTCACATGATTTATATGAGTTCATAAGAAAGACTTTTGGATTAAAAAACGTCCCCGTGATGACGATAAATCATGTGTAGCATACTTAGATGATATGTTAATCATTAGTACGACAACAAAGGAACAACCCAAATCTTCCAAGTATTAGAATCTAAAAATTTGAAGATCCGAATTGACAAATGTATTTTTATGAAAAAGAGGCAGAATTTTTAAGTCATTTGGTAACTGACGAAGGTTTGAACCAAAACCCCAATAGAATTGAAGCAATTCAAAAAAGTTAGCATTCCAAGCACCTTAATATAAATAAAGAGCTTTCTAGACCTAATTGGGTACTAAGGCACTCTGGGTCACTATGTAGTCAGTAAACTATTTCATGCGATTTCTGTTTGGACACAAGTTCAAGATTATGACTGAGCTTTAGCCTATTAAATTTGTTCATGCCAAATACCGAGATATGTCACAAAGAGATCAACGCTGGTAACTTTAATTGGCACAATACCAATTTGAGATGAACACCCAAAGGAAAGGATAACAAAGTGGCGGACTTTCTTAGCCAAATTAAGAAAACCCATAATAAAGAACAGTTTTTGCCAATTACGAGCAAAAGTGGTACATAATCACACATAATATTTAACATAGAGCATAACAATTACCACTAAGAAGAAGATGAATTACCTGATCAAACGTATGAAGGAAGAAATCGTTGCTAAATACAAATTATAATAACAAATGATAAAACTCAGAGAAAACAGTTGTAAATGAAAAAGGTAGCAGATTACGACTTAAATTATCTAGCGGACATATTTCGGAGATACATCAAAAAAGTATTACTTTTTTTATAATTTGCACACAATCAAAGGATGATGACTAACCTTATAATGTTATGGTGTAAGTCAGTGGAGAGGATTAAAAAGGAGATTTCGATGCACATTGGTTTTGATAACCTCGTACATCACAATGAGGGGAAAATTGAGAGATGCATATTCCACATTCAAGTAGTGCGGCTAAAGAAAGAATCTCTATATTCAACACTAAAGTCAGATGTTTACACTGAAGGGTAAACTGATGAGCATTCCCAGCTAGAAGGGTATTACGGTAGAATTGTTTGAGGGGAGGAATGCATCTGGTTATTTTAATTGAGTATTGTTCATGGAAAAAGTGACAAAAGAATGAAAGACAGGAGACATTACGACGACGATGTTCAAGAGAAACAAAAGTTTCCGTAATTGATGCTTCTCCTATAAGTTTTAGGACTCGATTTTGAATTCTTTCCAACAGGTTCATTTTACAAGAGATGGTCATTAACACACATACCGACTATGAAAGCTTTTCAGTTTCTTTGATGAAAGTGTCATACATGCATAATGACATTGTTTAATGCTGTCGAGATCGGAATCTGATGAATTTAACATGCTCTGCCGTTTCAGTTCAACAACCGAAGAAAAGGGTTGTAAGTCTGAAAACGAATGTGCAAAGCTGATGGCGAAACAATGGAGTGGTAGAAGTTTCAGACAAGAGATCATTTATGAAGAAAAGGAAGAATGTCGGAGACGAAACGGAGCCTAGGGGCACATCCGTATTTATTATATGAATATCAAACTTGAAATTTTCAATACAACTTTTATTGAGCGGTACAAAAGGTAGTTTCTAATTCAAAAAAGAAGAGACACTTCGATACCCATTTAACGCATTTTCGTTAAAATAGTTTTGTACCAAACTGCACCAAATTATTTAGAAATATCAAGTGCAATAATAGACAAGAGCTGGCGACCGATTTACTCACCTCATTTTAGCAAAGCTAAAGCTTCGGTCATAGAAAGATTTAGGTCCGACAGTTATAAAAATGCCCGTCTTACACTTCGGTACCCTCCATGAGGCCTTAAGTTTAAGGCTTGAAGTGGTAAAAAAATGACCCCATTCACCTCATTTCAGCAAGGCTGGTATGTATACATAATTAAGATGACATACAAACAAACACACATTTCAAGTGTAAGACGTTTATTCGGTCAATAACCCTCCATAAGACGCTGAAAACTAAATTTCGTTTAAGTCAAGATAGAAAAAAATTACATTTGATTTAATAGGAAACGACTGTAAATGCAGATGCTGCGAAAAGACTTACTGGTATTCTTCATTTCACTTATTCGATATCTGCTCGTCAGAGTTGGGCAAAGAGCCATTCCATAAGATCGTCCATAATAAGTCATGTATTTGCATTGGTTTAAATTCACTACAAGATGTCACAACGGATTTGGAACCAAGCAAAGTTAAGCGAAATGCTTCTAATGTCAATAATTTTCTGAGAAGATTAGAAAAATCCATAAACCCTTTCAGTTCCGCAATTACTAGAGACTTTTTATATAATATCAATAATGGAAAATCTGTGTCAAGTGAAGTAGAAAACTTTTTATTAAATTTTGAAGAGAATGGGGAAGGCTAACGAAAAAAAATCTATATCCAAATGCGCAGAATCAATTGAAAGATTTGAAAAACCTATCAAAAATATCCATTCATAATTTCTCATCTGAGCTTAAGAAATAGAAGTTAAAATTAGGGAATAAAGTACAAGAAATTCGCATGCAGCGTGACCTTTTTGGCAGAATGTTAGGAATTTCAATGAAAAATAATGTTAATATTTCAAAAGTCTTATCATTTCCTGTAACACCAGTGCCATTATCATTATGTCATCTGGATGGATCGATATGTAAAACAGACCAATCTGCTTTTACAAGATTCTTAGAGAACCAGAAAGATAGTCACCGCCAAGTCATGCTGATGTTATTATAATTGATGATTTTTTTTACTACACACATTGAAAGACATCCCGGTTACATTTGGTAAAATTTCAAAAAAAAAAGATTGTCAATAATTACGAAATATGATGCAAAAAGAATTGATTTAGTGTTAATTAATTAAATCACTTAGTAGGATGTGAATTACTTTTTTTTAAATTCATAAGTCACTAACTTGCTCATGACTTGATTTCTTTTAATTCATGAGTCACTTAGTAGTTATGAATTAATTTTTTTTCAATTTATAAGTCACTTAGTAGCTTATGAATTAATATTTTTTGTAAATCATAAGTCTGGATTAATTTTTTTTAATTCATAAGTCACTAAGAAGCTTATGATTTAATTTTTTTTAATTCACAAGTCACCAACTGACTTATGAATTAAATTTTTTTAATTCATAAGTCAGTAACTAGCTGCTGGATTACATTTTTATTAATTCATAAGTCACCCACTAGCTTGTGAATTAAAGCCAAACTTAAGCTAAAAAATGACTTAAGCTTTTGCAACCCTGCTTCAAACACGCGCATTTCAAATAATGCTCTTATGTTAAAATTCTTTGGAATTTAAAAATTGCTTATGAATATTAAACCATAGTTTGAAAATCGTTTTATTATTAAATTTGTTATATGTATAAGAAATTTTTTCAACATTTTTCTAGAAAACAATTTGGGATGCCAATTGAAAGTATTAAATAATATAGAAATAGGAAATAATTTCAAAATCTAATCGTTCGGCCGATTTTTCAAAAAAAAAAAAAAAAACATTAAATTTTCTTTTCAAAAACCCAAAAAATATTTTTTGAAATATGTATTTGTATATACAGTATTTTATTAAATTCAAAGCAGCTCCTCTACAAAAATGTTGGTCAAAATTGTAAGAGCCGTTAATCGAAAATCATGAAAACGGTTCTATGACACGTACCGTTAATAAAATTTTTCTTAAATTTTTTTGACCAAAATGTAGTCCATGGATATAGAGGAAATCACTAAAGACTAACTACTGACTTTGAAGAAATCGCTTTAGCGGATTAAGCTGTAGGTAGAGGCTCTATATTACTCGTACCTATATCGCAAGTAAATAAGAAGTTATGTTGCTATACGCTGTATTTCAAAACATATGAAATCATCGAAGTACTTTGGAATTTACAGGCTTACAAACAACAACAACGTAGCCTTTGAATTGTAAAATCGAATTATTTTGATTCCGCGCCTAGTAGTAGTAGAAGCTCGGTTTGAAGCTTATAATAAGTAACTGTAACGTAAGGTTCAGTTCATATTCAGTTATTGTTGACTTAGGTTCCAATAAATGAACGTATTATGGTGCAGCGTTACAAAACGAGAACCCTGAGCCTCATCGTCTTTGCAGTTAGAACCATTTAATATTTATTTTTATACTCGTAAAAATTTGGTCGATATTAAATTAAAATGTTCAGAAACATTGTTTAAAGGGCTTAAGAAATCTTTTATTAATTGAAGCTAAGAAAATAATGCCAAGCAATTTCTCAAGTAAATATGAATTTATTTAAGAACAAACATTTTAAATCGTTGGCGTTTTAAGTTTTTTTTTATAAGAATATGTTTTTATTTCTAATAGTTTGAAGCCTTTTTTAAGAACTAAATTTTGGTATGTCAATTTTGAGTTTTTATTATTGTGCAAATGAAAATTAAATTTTAAAAAACAATTGTTTACCAGTTTCAAAATATCGAACTTTTAAAAATAATTAAATTTTTTCCAAAAATCAGAACAAAAAATATTATTTTTAAGTTGTCATATGCAATTTGACTTTTTTAGATCTTCTATACAAAACAAATATAAATAATAAGTCAAATAACGAAATATAGTCATAGTTATATTCGGTAGGTACTGTTAGTGTGTCTTAATTTCATTTTTTTTCATTGAATGATAGATAGCAAAAATTAAGCACAACAAATTATCAAAACCAGTTTTAACGTTTTTGAATAAAATATATTTTTTGATTTATAATAATAAATAAAGTGCTTGTCATCTTAGCTGACAAGAAATAGTAAGTCCCTTCCATTCCTGTCAACAATACGCACACACAAATGTTTCGGAGCTGTAAATCACTAGGCCCTGGTTCTCTATTAACTTGTACGCCTCATAGCTATATGTTTTTATTATATTTTAAGAACTTAATTTGATGTATACCTACCTAAATAATATTTTTTTTATCAAAACATTTTTGTTTTTTTAATTTTAAACGTATTTTTTTTCTTTCAGATAATCTAAAATATGTTGTGGTGCAGTTGAAAATATTAAACAAAAACACATTTTAAAAACACTTACGAGCTTTTAAATGTAAAAATTTAAGTTAAATTATTTTTAATTCATAATGTGTAATTTCAAATCTAAGATTTAATTTTTTGTATTTACTCGTAACTTGTGTATAATTGATCGTAACTTTATAACTCGTAACTATTTATGCAGAAGAAGTGGTTTCAAATGTTCGTTTTATCAGCAATAGCGACTTCCACTGGTGTGGCGTTTATTAATTCTCATACAAAAATTAAATGATAACTTTTTTGTGAAATATGTACTTTTGTTCTTTATTGGATGACTTCTATTTATTTTTGCGAAGTGATAAAGTTGGCTATTATTTTTATGAAAAATGGCGGAATGTTCATATGCGAGGTGCCTTCAAGAACGACGACATATAAAACGTGAACTAATGAAATGGTCAAAAGATATGTTGTACATTTTTGGTGAGTACGTATTTAAATGTTAAATATTTATTTTAATGAAATAATTTTGTTTGAAATAAACAAACTAAGCTATTCTCTGTTCAATTTATATTTTCACTACAAGCCTTATGGCAGAGCTTTTCCAAAAACACTGGTGCTTGTTACTGTTTGCAAGGCACTCGCCTTGAGAAAACACCAATAAAATAAAAAACAGAACCACCGAGTTATATTGCAATTTTTTTCTGCTCTACATCTATCCAAGAGCCAGATTATCGTCATTCGCCAATTTGTATAATGCTTACTACAGAAACCCTGTAACAACTTTAAAATGGAGATAGCTTATTAAAGACTATAATAATCAGAGTGAAAGTCAAATACCCTATCTTCGCTATACTGAAAATATAATTTGGATAGAGTTATTCACGTCAGATATTAATGTAATAAAAAACTTTATTTACATATGTAGATATATGTACATTCTACAAAGATACAGTAACAGTTATTATAGTGAAAAAGCGGTCCAAGTTTTGATCATTGAGGTATGATACGTGTCTTGCTACCTGTACATAAAAAAGTCGGTTTAGAAATTTTTTGATTATTTTTACCAAGTGATTAGGAAGTCTAAGTTCCGAGAGTTTGAATAGTAATCATTTTACCCAAATGTTGAGTTTCTTTAATATTAAGGCCTCTAAAATCTTGCTCATACAGCAGAGCAACAAATTTATCCGATATCCATCCACATTTGCGCTGTTGTTTTTCTTCGGGAAGGGAACGACTTTTGCTGTTTTCAAGGCTGCTGGGAAATAGCTGTTGTTCAAACAGCTGTTGAAGATTATATTCAGCAGGAGAACAGCAAGATTTTACAACTTTTTATTTACGTAATTAGAAATCTTGTCGCTTCCTGCTGATTCTTTGAAGTTTCAAGTAATGATAATGTTAGCCACTTCTTCAGGAGAAGTGAAAACATCTGTCGATTACGGCTTCGATAACGAGTTTTCTTCGTTGGAGAAGGTCACGGTTTCGGTGGTTGCTGATATCTCCTGAGTTTCACCTTCTGCAATAAAGTCAGAAATTAATATGGGAGGGCGGTCTTTGAAGCTATACTGAAATTGCTTGAAAAACGCTTCAGCGTTCTCAGCAGAAATGGTTGAGACTTCTTATTCGTGAACGATGGTGTCTGGAATTGAATTCGCTGTTCCAACAATGATTGATCTTTTTAAACTTGTCAGGTCCAGGTTTGATGTCTACGAGTCTCTTCCTGAAATCCTTTTTCTGATCATCTTGATAAATTGCTATCGGCTACTCTTTACTACTAAGACTGGAAAATCCCAACTGACAGATGTCATCGAACAATTTCATAAATCAAAGGGCAAATGCTTAATATTCAAATTGTCCTGTCTAACACACCTTTCAGGGGTATTAAATTATTAAAATTTTTATTATACCTTTTATTAGGTATAATTGTTATATGGAATCTATTCATAAATTAAATTTTGTCTTTTGTCGTAGTTTAGTTGATGTAATGTTTTTGTAATTAAATAAAAATCGAATAATTGTTCAATGTTAAATGTATGAATATAAATTAATGTAATAAATGTGATTTACAATATTTGTTTGTTACCAAGTCCAACGTGTTTATCGTTTGAAGTCCAAAAAGCAGAGATAGAATTTAAGTTTTTAGCAATTTAAATGGGCACACGAAAGAAAGCACAAAGATAAAGCAAAAATGAAAAATAGGCAAAACATTCAGCCCCCCCCCCCTTGGAAGACTCCGGTCTTTCAGAAAACTGGGCACGAGTACGATAACTTGGCCGCCAAGATTTGATAACGGGTTTCTGTAGAGGGGTCAAAAACAAGCAATTTTTACTATGGGAGGGGGGGTCTATCTCCCCCCGTTCCGTTTAGGAGGTAGGGGCACTTTAAAAAAAAACATGATTTAAATTGAAAAAAAAATATTAAAAAAAAACGGCAACACTTACAATAAAGTGCTGTACTGCATTTGAAAGCCAAAAGTTTGTTCCATAATTCTTCATTTAAATTAAATTACTTATGCCAATGGTTTTTGAGAAATTCGCATTTAAAGTCCAAATTCTGATAAAAAAAACGTGAAAAAAAAGTTTAGACCGATTGTTTTCAAAATTGTGAAATGAAATTGTAAATAAGCTTATATTTGTTCTATGTAACTATCAGTTCTTAATCGAACACAAAAAACCGCATGTTTCTTTGTCTTCTAGTTTTTGAAAAAATTGAAATTAACTAAAACTACTTTTCTATAAAATGTTTGATATTTTTTGCTTGCTTACATAAATAAATCAGTGCTAGCTTCCAACATTACAATATATAAACAGTAAAGTATGTATGTCTGCAACCCCCCTGCTTGGGCACACTATAGGATTTGGGGTAGGTGCGAGGTTGGGTGCATGCAAAGTTTCCTTTGCATTCACAGAATCTGTATTTAAAAAAATTCAAATTGATTCTATTTATCCAATGTCCACTAAATACATATAAAATACAATAAAGGATCTTGAAAACCAAAACAAACTTCCGACCATGTTCACCCATACATGGCACTATTTTTCTACCGAAAATACTGCCTAGAAAGGAAATATAAGGACGACTGGGGTTCGCAAATAATAGAGTTTTTATCAGATGTAAAAAAAGTTTACCCTTGTTATACCGATGGTGATATATGTGAGGGTTTACAGTTAAAAGACATCGATCCTCCCACCCTTCAGAACAAAAATTTAGAAAGTGTTTTACTGCCAAAACATCCTCGGCTTCCCACCATAAAAGAGTAACTCAACGAACTCGACAGTTATAGTACGGACGATGGCTTTATTGACGAGACTTACACACCTTTTTAATACATTTTGACCATTTTTAACTAACTATGACTGACTAACTCCTGACTAACTGACAAAATTACTGACCCAGATGCGATTCTACCTCCTAATGGTGCATTCTGGGTAACGCTAAATGAATTGCAGTACTGAACTAACAAAGATTCATTATGTTTATTAACATTAATCCTTAAAATGGAATCACCGTCACCACCAAAAATCAAATAAAGGGGTTTTGGTACTCGTAATTTTCAATTTTCTCAAAAACTAGAAGACATAGAACCATTCGGTTTTTTGTGTTCGATTAAGAACTGATATTTACATGGATCACATTTAAGTTAATTTACAATTTCATTTCAAAATTTTGAAAACAATCGGTCTAAACTTTTTTTTTCACGTTTTTTTTTATCAAAATTTGGACTTTAAATGCGAATTTCTCAAAAACCATTGGCATAAGTATTAAGTAATTTAATTTAAATGCACGATTATAGAACAAATTTCCGGCCTTCAAATGCAGTATAGCACTTTATTGTAAGTGCTGCCGTTGTTTTTTAATGTTGTTTTTTTTTTAATTTAAATTATTTTTTCTAAAAGTGCTCCTACCTCCTAAACGGGGAGAGATAGACCCCCCCATAGTAAAAAGTGCTTGTTTTTGACCCCTCTACAAAAACCCGTTATCAAATCTTGGCGGCCAAGTTATCGTACTCTCCCCGAAAACGGTAATGGAGAAACCTTGACAATGGGCCGAACATATTCACCACTATTAGTGCGGACAGTGACAACACGACCACTGTTTTGACAACACGACCACTGTTTTCTTTGCCAGGATGGACATCTATGACTCGTCCAAGAATCCATTTCGAAGGTGGTAGATTTGGTTTCTTTAGCAACACCATGTCGTTTATTTGAAGATCTCGTCTAATCTTCTGCCGTTTGGGGCGGTTTTGTAATGACGTCAAATATCCTTTATGCCACTGCTTCCAGAATCCTTGCAAGAGAGTCTGTAAGAGATACCAATTAGAACTTATCGAGATATTTGAAAAATTTAAATCAGGGATAGGAAGTGCAGAATACGATTCTCCGATCATGAAATGAGACGGAGTCAATGCAATTGGTTCAAAATCAGAGGTTTGCCACATGGGGCGCGAATTGAGTAAACATTCAATTTTGGCGAGAAGAGTATACATCTCATATATGTTAATATGTGTTTGCCAATAACCCATTTGATGTGCTGCTTCACAGATTTGAAACCCGCATCCCATAACCCACTAAAGTGCGGTGCAGCGGGTGGTATGAATTTCCAATCGATGGCATCCTTGGAAAGATGATCTGCAATAATGTTGTTTCGCTGTTAATTCATCAACATCTCATGCATCTCTCCTAGTAGCCGTTTTGAGCCATGAAAATTTGTTGCGTTGTCGCTCCAGATCTCTATTGGTTTTCCTCGACGTGATACAAAACCATCTAGAGCCAGAAGGAAGGCACTAGATGTCAAGTCATTATTTAAATTACTGCTTTTCTGATGATAACGCTTACGTTTAATACAACATCCGGAGATTATTAGTAGAGAAACTGATTCAAATCATTTAATGTACGAGTAATACACAATAATCTCAAAATACGTGTATTTTTGAAAAAATCTGAATAAAATATTTCAAACTGTAAACTTTACATCCAATAAGAGAATATTTTCTAATTTTATGAAGAAAATTAAATAAACAATTCATAAAATCTGAAACCAAGTTAATTTTAAGATGGATACTCAAAAGATATTAAATAAATCAAAATATGGAACTTTCAAATTAAGTTTAAAGAAAATCAAGTCGATTACGCTGTAGTCGTAGAGACAGACATACAGAGTTTCAATTTACACTTTTCAAAATTCTAACGATGGAAAGCTTTCAAGATTCTTTAATGCAAGTGGTATTATTAGTATTGGATGAAATTAAAACTATTTTAGTATCATAGATATAAGGTTAACAACTTTTTTACAACTTTAAATCAAATCAAATCAAATCCTTTACCATTTTTTAAAGTGAAGTGAAGTCATGTTCCGTCTTTTAAGTATTGTTCTAATTTCTCATATGACACCTTTTCCCTTTCGAAATTTCAAGAAAGGTCTGTTTGCTTGGTTTTGCTTGCACTTTCAATTTTTAAATGCATTCACAAGTAGCCCTAGCACACTACTAGTTAAAAAGTGTTTAAAATTAAGAAAAAATAAATAAAAGTTAGCAAATTCTTAAGTATAGGATCATAATAATAACTTAATACTAGGCCTTTTAAAATTTTGTGAAAATATGATTGAAGACAAGTAGGTATACGAGATGAGTAGTTGTAAATTATTGGTTTTTATATCTCTTATTCTAACATTTATACAAATTTCTTCTCACTAAACAATTTTCTTATTCTTAAATATACCCATACTGGTACAGATAAGTAAATGAATATTTCTGATCGTCATAAAAAGATAAATGAAATATGTAACGCAAAAAATAAATCTCGTAAGAATATCGATATCTTATCTTTTGTTGCATTTGTATTACATGAGTGTGCGCCAGCAGATAAGAAAACATACATACATATATGTACATACATACATTTTATGTTCAGATAAAAGATGTTTAAACATTCTGCTGAGCAAATAGATTATACAAAAGCTATTTTAATTTAAAAATAGAGCATATTAAAGTCAATGTTTACATTTTAATTTGCGATACAGGTACTATAGGACAAGTTTTCACTTGAAAAAAAAATCGAACTCGAGATTTTGATCAACGTTGACATTACGATGATAGCGAAGACGAAAAAAGTGGGTCCGGCAATTTCGTCTGTCTGTCTGTATGTCTGTACCTCGACCTACAGCCTAAGCCGCTGTAGCGATATCCTTAAAACTTGGTACATACATGCCTATAGTAGGCCACCCAATTTTTTTATCAAATTCATTAGAGCCGTTTTCGAGATAAATAAGATTTTGCATTACGGGTATATGGGGGGTAACGTTAGTTTTGGAGCTAAGAAAAAATTTTAATTTCTCCTCTAGGGAATCACCGAATAACCTTAGATATGTACTATATTTTGGCCAAACAAATTTTAGGAAGAAATGTTATTAACCGTACCTGTCATAGAACCGCTTTTTTTTTATTTTCGACTTTTTCATTAACGGCTCTAACGATTTTAACCAAAATTTTTAAACAGGAGCCCCCTTAAGTTTAAAATAACATTGTATAAACAAATATTCCAAAAATATCTTTTGGGTTTTTTTGAAAAATCAATATCTTCAAAACGTGTGAAAGATAATTTTTTTGAAATTATTTCTTTAAATCTATACTACTAAATATGTACTTAAAATTGGCATTCCAAATTTTGTTCTTGAAGTTTTTTAGAAAAATATCTTACATAAAAAATTACTTTAATAATAAAATTATGTTTGAACTTTGTTTGCATAAAGTCATACTTTTCTGGAAATCAGAAGTTAATTTCATACATTTGAATAGTTTTATCTTATTAAATCCATGTTTTATAATTATAAAATGTAGTTTAAATTCCAAAGTACTTTTACAAAAGAGCAAGTTCGTGCGATCCAGTCGTGCATTTTATTTAGTTGCGAGTTGCGATGTATAGATAACGGGTGATTTTTTTGAGGTTAGGATTTTTATGCATTAGTATTTGACAGATCACGCGGGATTTCAGACATGGTGTCAAAGAGAAAGATGCTCAGTATGCTTTGACATTTCATCATGAATAGACTTACTAACGAGCAACGCTTGCAAATCATTGAATTTTATTACCAAAATCAGTGTTCGGTTCGAAATGTGTTTCGCGCTTTACGTCCGATTTATGGTCTACATAATCGACCAAGTGAGCAAACAATTAATGCGATTGTGACCAAGTTTCGCACTCAGTTTACTTTATTGAACATTAAACCAACCACACGAATGCGTACAGTGCGTACAGAAGAGAATATTGCGTCTGTTTCTGAGAGTGTTGCTGAAGACCGTGAAATGTCGATTCGTCGCCGTTCGCAGCAATTGGGTTTGTGTTATTCGACCACATGGAAGATTTTACGCAAAGATCTTGGTGTAAAACCGTATAAAATACAGTTCGTGCAAGAACTGAAGCCGAACGATCTGCCACAACGTCGAATTTTCAGTGAATGGGCCCTAGAAAAGTTGGCAGAAAATCCGCTTTTTTATCGACAAATTTTGTTCAGCGATGAGGCTCATTTCTGGTTGAATGGCTACGTAAATAAGCAAAATTGCCGCATTTGGAGTGAAGAGCAACCAGAAGCCGTTCAAGAACTGCCCATGCATCCCGAAAAATGCACTGTTTGGTGTGGTTTGTACGCTGGTGGAATCATTGGACCGTATTTTTTCAAAGATGCTGTTGGACGCAACGTTACGGTGAATGGCGATCGCTATCGTTCAATGCTAACAAACTTTTTGTTGCCAAAAATGGAAGAACTGAACTTGGTTGACATGTGGTTTCAACAAGATGGCGCTACATGCCACACAGCTCGCGATTCTATGGCCATTTTGAGGGAAAACTTCGGAGAACAATTCATCTCAAGGAATGGACCGGTAAGTTGGCCACCAAGATCATGCGATTTGACGCCTTTAGACTATTTTTTGTGGGGCTACGTCAAGTCTAAAGTCTACACAAATAAGCCAGCAACTATTCCAGTTTTGGAAGACAACATTTCCGAAGAAATTCGGGCTATTCCGGCCGAAATGCTCGAAAAAGTTACCCAAAATTGGACTTTCCGAATGGACCACCTAAGACGCAGCCGCGGTCAACATTTAAATGAAATTATCTTCAAAAAGTAAATGTCATGGACCAATCTAACGTTTCAAATAAAGAATCGATGAGATTTTGCAAATTTTATTTTTTTTTTTTAAAAAGTTCTCAAGCTCTTAAAAAATCACCGGTTACTATAATGCAAGTTATACATTCGTAAAAAAAACGATCTCGAGATTTTGATCAAAGTTGACATATCGATAATAGCGAAGACGAAAAAAGTGGGTCTCGAAATTCTGTCTGTCTGTATTTTCGACTCAATATTTCAAAAACCCCATGCTGGATTTAAAAAGTTTCTTTCTTAATAAAATCTGCAAAATATGAAAAGAAAAATATTTTACCTAAAAATAACGGTACCCTACCGTACAAATGTTAAAATACGGTTTTCGGAAATTGTTTTTTTCTCGAAAACGGTGCCTCGATCTATAATTGAAATTAAGATATTACTGATTAATTTTTGCAAATTTTGAATTTCTCATTATCGGCATAACAGCTTTTAGAGAAGCATCTAAAAAGTTTGGAAAACTTTGCATTTCAAAACTTTAAAAATAAATATTTTTTGAATCTTTGAAAGAAAAAAAAATATTTTTTTTTGAAAATTCGATAGAAAACGGCTAAATATTTTTTTTTGGAAATTAATGTTTTATAAAAAATTTAATTTTTTTTTATAAAAGCTTTTTTCGTTACATATTTTGTTTAGAAAATTTTTCTTTGGAAAGAGTGGGAAAAGCTTAATAAAGCTGCCCAAGAAATCTTGGGCAAGCAATAAATGTAACTTAAAAATATACGCCTTGCAGTGATAAATTATGTTGGTCTCCAGTCTTGATGAACTGTATTTCAACCATATTGATGTCTTTTGCCATATTTTTTATTTAAATCATATTAACCCTGTTTTTTCTCAGTAAATTGAGGGGAATATTGTGTTAATCTGAATCAGAAATATCTTCCGATGATGATGCTTACATTTCAAGCTCATCGGCATCCTCCACCCTCCACAACAAAGTTGTCATCTCTACTACTTCTAAAATGTCCTTGAATGTTATCCTTCATCGTTTCGATGAATATAAATATGTACCTGTATTGATCGTGATTATAAACGTCCGTTTACTGGTAGAGACCAACACCAACGTAGGATTGAGGGATTATTCAAATCTAAAGAGACAGGAGAAAACCAACCCAGAAAACGAGAATGATAGTCAGCCCAAAAACTTTTACGTTTTAAAACCAAAACTTTTTTGTACAACGTTCAATAACCAGGCTGATCAAGATACATAAATTCAATAAAAAACATTTAATGAACACAAAATTTAGCATAATGTACATATATGTATATACTCGTAGTTAAGCTAGCAACATCGAGAACACCTTCATTTTCAGACCGATGATTTTTTTTATATATTTTTCTTCTCACTCCCTCGCAGAGATGGCAGAAATACATGTTTTTTTTGAAAAACTACATTTACTACGTCTGCTACATATGGTATGTAGTAAATGTAGTTAAATGTAGTTAATGTAGTTAATGTAGTAGACCTAGAGTTAACTGTCTAATATGGTAAATTCATTTCAAATTCTCATAATTTTAGAAGTTTGTCCGACTTTCTTTAGTGCAGCTATTAGAATTCTGATTTAAATAAAAAGATCAAAATACATTAGAAAAAAAATATTAAATAAAATATGGCTACTCAAGGAGAAGGAAAGAGTGTTCTCTCAATGGTCATTTGTACATTGTACTGATTGAAGTCCAAAATAGAAAAGCTTAGAACATCCAAAAAATCTTATTGATATTTATGAATTTCTTTTGATAAAAACGCAAAAGTTGAAGGTGTTTTTGAATTTATATTGAATGATTTAAAAATTGAAGGTTGTCCGTTTACAACTAAGAATGATTTTCGTAGAAAAAATATTTTCAAAAATCTTGAACGTATGTAGGTGGAAGGCTTCTACACGAAACGGCGATCATTTTGCGAGACGCGTCGCAGTCTGGTTGAGAACTTCTTTTATTTTTCCAAATATTATTCTTAATTTTCTGGAAAATTTATCATCTTGTAAATAAATTGTTCAAAAGTAGATTGAGTCTCATTGTTGACAAGCCTAAGTTGGGATTTGGTCAACAAATTATGGAATCACGGCAAGAAGTTTTTTCAGAATTCGAAAATAACTGCAGAAATAATAAGACTTGATGATGACCTCATACATAAATTTTCAATCGCATTAAGAGTCTTAGCTTCAGGATTTTGTATCCAATTTCATCTTTTGAAATACCTTTAAGACAACTGTCTGAAGAAGCACTAGAAGCAAGTCACAAAGAATTACGGAAAAATCACCTCTCTCACACAAGAAAATCATCTCGGATTAATACAAACGAAGACCTCTTGACAAGATTACTTTTAAAGTCTGATCCTTTTATTTCGAATTTCAGACAGATTTAAGTCCTTTAAAAGCTGACCAAAGCGATGTCAGGCCATATACCAAAATCTTTCTTCGTAATTATTTATTTTCAGTTTTTCCTTTTGTTATTACTTTTTTTATGAATAACTATTTTTTTCAACAATAAAAATATTCATTCTATTCCGTCGTTTTTGTGCTTTGGTAACATGTATACATTCCTACTAACCTTTAAAATATTAGGTACAACTTTTGTATAACGTACAAATCATACATTTTTTGAAATGTTTGGGTTCTAACTAATAATAATAAAATTGTAGGCGTGACAGTGGGTGGATTTCGGTTCAAAATAATTTTTTTATCACACACATCAATTTTGGACACTTTTTTCAATATCGTACGAGAAGTTTAAAAAAAAACACCATTTTATAGAAAAAGTGGGCGTGGTGGCGGGCTTAGTTCACGCTTTTCTTAATTTATAATTTCTTAACTAACCAGAATATTAATACTTGAATTCACTATCGTACGGAAGTTTCCGTTTAACCAATTTTTTCAGCAGTGGGCGTGGGGTGTGAAAATTCCTCAAATTGAGTTAAATCCCTTATTTATTGCATTTACCAACCAATTTTTGCGCACAGTTACCTTACTCTTGAAAAACAGATTTTTGTCCACTACCACTATACAATCGACGCACTGTGCGTGCGTCGGGATGAATTGAACATTAAAATTTCAATAAGCCCAAATCAAATTCAGCCACATTATTTTATAATTCAACTCAAAAATATCCTATTTAATTAAGAATTAGTTAAATTTCTTATTAATCATTAGTCTAGTGACAATATGGCACCTTTTATTAAAAATAAAATTATTTATTTAAGTTTTACCGAGTGTTACTCTTATAACGTTGAAAGTAATAAAGTTATTAAAACAACAAAAGTTTGATGATCCTCCGAAGAACATGAAAAAGCTGAATCTAGAATTTTATATCATTAAAATGACTCAATAATACCAATATCCTTGGTAGCTCTATTTAAAAGAGCTTTGCCGGGGTTTCACCCTATTATACGCCATCTTTTCCCGAAAAGGAAAGCTTAGGCTTTTTAAATTATAAGTAGTATCGGAGGAATATCAATTAACCTTTCAAAATCTTAATACGGATGATGAAGAATTGCTTGTAAGTACATTTTCCACACTAGACAAATTCGCTTGCGATCTATATGGAGTTCGTCATCTAAGTAACGTAAATGATACCAGATTTAATATTATCGAATAGATATCTACATGCCAATCTTAAAAATTGATGAAAGTAAAAAAAAAAAATCTTTGATCCTTCGAGCTTACCAACGTGAAAAGCTTATAGCGTGAAACGACAAGACAATACCCAACTGCATATAAATTTTTTTTATTTAAGTTTTAGTTTTACCAATTGATATGTTTTAAAACTTTTAATTTTTACAATCATTTTTTAAAGATGATATTGTTTTATTATTTTTTTTAACGGCTGCTTCAGATATAAAAATAATAACAAGCAAAGAATACAAAAATTCACATACTTAACTTCATAAATATATTCACAAACGTTGAAAAAACAATTACATATATTTTAACTAGAAATGGTAACTCTGCTTACATGAGAATATTTCTAATACACATAATATGGCAGATCGAATAATTATATATTATATAAATAATTCTTGAGAGTGAATATAGGAACCACTTTTGTATTGGCCTTTACTTACATTTTTTTTGAACAGACATGATCTCTTCTGTTCTTAATTTCCAATTTAAGTTTTCATTATAAGAAAGTTTATGTCTCACACAAAAATTTGTAATTAGACTATACAATCGTTTTCGCACGTTAGATACCAAACATACAAATTTAAACAATGGTCGTTAATATTGTTAATATCTATGAGAAATGCTTTGTACAAATTTGTATGTTTATTACAAGAAATATTTATTTATTTATTTCTTCATTTACATAACTAAATTGCTAGTTTTACAAAATTTCTTACATAGGCAGTGGCGTAGTGTACCAACTCGGCGCCCGGGGCGGGAGACCCATTTTGCCGCCCTTATTCAATATTAAATAAAAATTAAATTTCGGGACATCATTTCACAGGCAATGAAGTATCTTTTATTGAAAGTAAAATAGGATCAGCAGTTCCATAAACGGATTCTACGGGCCTTACGAATGAGGCTCGTGAAACAAATCTGCATCTGTGGATTCATCGCCTTGCATGCATTTTTTCCTGCGAATTCTTCTCGTTTTGAGTTCGATTCCGAGTTTTTTCCAAAGAGTCTTAGAAAAGTCGATTGCGGCTTGGACGAAACGGTCTCTTCTCTCCACTAGGAGAGCTTTTAAAACGCAGAGTTTCGGAGCACACTTATCCACACTCAGTCCACGTTGCTGCAGGTAAATCTGTGCGTCATCTTCTTCAGGTAGCTCTGCAGCTCAAAAGCTAAGAAAAGTGAGGAAGTTTATTGACTGCATGACTGTCAGAAGAAGACTGACTACTGATCCGTCAATTCTTCCAGTACCTCGAGAACTTCCACAAACTTATTTTTAAGCGTCTTTACAGCTTCACGAGGTTCACTTCTTCTGCAGGCTTGTGACTAGATGCTTGAGGTACTTCTGGTGAGTCGACTTCGTCTTCGTCTGCACGTCTTCTTCTTCTGCCTGTAAAATAAGTTATGCATTCTCATGAATATTGGCCTCAGGACAATTCTAGGCCACTCACGATTGTAGATGGAAGAATCTTACTTACATTGGAATCACTTCCGCTGCTGCTGCTACGTTAACGTAGCTTTTGAACCAGAACTAGAACTGCTGCTTCTGCTTCTTTCTTAGCCTTTTTCTTGCGGTATTCCCCGCCGCTTCCTTTAACTCTTTTCATTTTCAAAAACTAGTTCAAAGGTTGAATGAAGTACTAAGTGTTTAGTTTTAGAAGATTCAACAGTATTTAAACTATAAACAACACAATCGAAACAACTTTCTGTGATGCGGGAGGGAGCAAAAATATTGAGCTGGCTGAGACTAGAATAACGTTTCCGTCGAATTCTAGTTATCTTATCATATCTCGCATATGCATATCATATATTTCGGAACACTCCCTTTCAATTTCGCGAGAGTTTCGGAACGTTTTGTTTGACGATACGGAATGCACTCTTACGGCCCTACTCACCGTCTACGAATTCACGAAAATCAGCAGAGAGCGGTCAACGACGAACCACAAATAGGGTGGCAAATTTAAAATTTACATCATTGTTTGTTGACTTGTCAAACGATCTTTCACGAAACATAATGATTTCTACTCTACCCGCATCACCGGCGACATTTGGCCGCCCCCCTAGGCCTGCCGCCCGGGGCGGACCGCCCCCTCCGCCCCCCCTACGCTACGACACTGTACATAGGTGTATATTAAGATTTTAAACAATTTTACGGAAAAATGTTGATTTAAATTCACATGAATTAACTATTGTTTTATCAAACAAATTGTTATATTTAAGATTGTAAAAATTAAATAGTTTAAGCATTTTATTTAATGGAAATTTTTTTTCATAATTGATACGATGGCTGGGAAAAAGTATACTCTCCGGTATGTTCCTCAAATTTCTTTGAGGAATATTAAATTTAATATGAGACAGAAGGTTCAAACAGTCTATGTTACCGTTTATTAATTTTACAATGAAAACAAAACATAAATAGGAACGTCTGTTCTCGAGACTGGGTATATCAATAAGTCTAAGTCTGTTGTTGTAAGGTGGGAGTTCATAAGGATTATCCGAACCTAGTCCCCTGAGCGCAAACCTAATGAACCTAATGTTTCACCTGTTCTAGTATATTTTTATGACATTTTAACACAGATAGTAAGTCGTTTATAAATAAAATAAAGAGGATAGGGCCTAAATGACAAAGGTAGAACAGAGTTCGTGTATCGTAATTCGTAACCCTTTTGATTAATTTAAGAGAGTATTAAGAATTAAAGGAGGTAGATTCATGAGAACTGAACTTTTTTATGCTCATAATTTTGTAAGGTGAATATGTATATACATATATATGTACAATGTACATATGTATATAAATAAAATTAGGTATAGCTATAGAGATAAGTTCTTAAAGATTATATACTCGTAAATTGACATTTCCCTTATAATTATTATTTTCTTACATACTCGTATTATTAATATGCAACAAAAACAAAAACGAAATGCAAAAAAAAACTTTGTAAAGATTCTGTGGCATAAAATACTTAAGTAATAACCACTTTATTTATTGCACTGACGGCAATGACGACCAAACAAATTCAACAACTGATCCACAGATGCTTTTGGAAAATCAGAACCTCATTTTGATGTCATAACTATGTGTTGCACTTTATCGTTGGATGTAGATTTATTTAATATTTTACTCTTAATAAATTATATATTAGTATTTGTATCTTAAAAAATTGAAAACTAAAATATTACAAAACAATAAGTTCAGCTGCTATATCCAATTTTTGTTATCTACATCTGATGACATTTGAATGACACTTTTAAAATGTATGGAGCCAAAAATGGGCATTTAGTTAATAAGGGTGTTTAAAAGCTTGTTTAATTTAAAAGCTCTTGCTGAAACCAAAACATCCCATTTTAAGGTTTAGAAGCCTGTTAAATGTTTAAAAGTCCTTATTGAAATCGGGCGTTAGCACTATTATAGGACTTGTTGAATTATTGACTCAAAATAGCTTTTTTTTGGCACTTTTATTTGGATATGTCTAAATCAATCATACAAATAAAATGTTTGAATTAATTGCATCAATTTTAGCATACGGTACCGGTAAACTTAGCTTAAAGACATTTTTTCGAAAAGAAGAGAAAATGAACATTCAATTCTTTATTTCAATTAAAATCCATAATAACAAGAGTGTCCGGTAATTCGTGTGCCATACTTTGGGATGTGATTCTTGGTCATATTCTAAGAAGAAAATTGTTCTACAGTAAAGTCTGATTTTTAACTTTGACATCACTTTTTGACGATTTAAAAAAAAGGCTAACTTTGGTGTACCCTGACCCTTGTTAAGGTCAATTTCTCTGTCAGTACTAATTCTAGGGACCTCATTTTAATTTTTTTTTTGTAAAAATATTAACCTTTAAAACTACGTTTAAATTGAGCTGAAATGTTCATAGGGTTGCCAGATATTCAATTTTAAACGGTGTTCAATTTTTCTTGCCCGAGCAAAATTTTGACTTTGGGGTCATTTTTTTTTTTCAAAAAATGCGTAATAAACATAAAGTTTTCTTATTTTTACCTCATGAAAAAAAAAACTCATTAATTAGTGCACCCAAAAACCAATACATTTTATGATACTTGGGAAAATCGGAAATCACAAAATCGAATTTTGGGTTGTTTACCTACTTTTATTGCAGTACTTGATAATTTTAGTGTTTTTCCAAAAATTGATAGTTTTTAGGTAATTTTTATGGCTGTGCACTCATTAAAAGGGTTAAAAGTGTACTTATGCCTACTTGACTTGCTGTCAGAACCAGGGAGGGTTAAATTTGGGGTATGAATGTTTAATGGGTAAATTACCTAAATAAGTGCTATAAAAGAATAGAAAAACAAATTCTTTCATCATCATCAGATTATCAAGTTAAGTCACGAATACAGTTGGATAAGAGCGGTTTTTGATATGCCTTCACTAGAAGAATATGCAGACATTTTATTCGTTTATGGGTTTTGCAATGGAAATTCAGTAAGGGCACAACGAATATACCAGTAATTTTATCCTAACAGACGACTTCCTTCTCGAAATGTTTTTGGAAATACCTTTCGAAGGCTTTGAAAAACTGGATCAGTTTCAACTGTAAGACCTAATACGGGAGCTGCAAGCTCAAGAAGAGTTTCGGTCGATGAAAGAATACTGGCAGCTGTTGAAATCGATCCTTCCATCAGCATAAGACGCTTGGTTCTACAGTTTAATGTTTCCAAAAACAAAGAATTTCCAGTATACTGCGTGGAGAAAATATGTATCCATATCACCATACACCTATGCAAGAACTGCTTCCCGATGATTTTGAAAAGAGACTCGAATTTTATAACTGGTTGCTAGAGAGAAGCTTGGATGACAACCACTTTATAAAGAGAATTCTTTGGACAGACGAGTCTCAATTCACAAGAGATGGTATTACGAATTTCCATAATCTCCACACATCGGCTTCGAGCAATCCACATTCAAGACGGCAAAGATCACAGATTCAGTGTCAATATGTGGGCAGGTGTATGGGAAATAAATTAATCGGGCCTTTCAAATTACCACCCCGACTTAATAGTACTAACTATTAAGAGTTTTTACAAAATAATCTACCAGACCAATTGGAGGATGTTCCACTGCTTCAACTAGCTTCATCATATTTCCAACAAGATGGTGCTCCAGCCCACTATGGTCGTGAAGTTAAGAATTGGCTGGATGAAGAATAAGGTGATCGATGGATAGGCAGAAATGGACCAATTCACTGGCCTGCAAGATCTCCCGATCTCACTGCACAGTATTTTTTTTTTGTATGGTGGCGAATGAAAGAAATCGTTTACTCATCTGAAATAACAACTTTAATTGAATTAGAACAACGTATTTCGGAAGGATCACTAAAAGTAAGGCAAGAGTTATCAAGAATAAACATTCAAAATGAAATCCAAAAACGGGCTCTATGAGCACTTATTATGACTGTATTTGCGTGTACATAAAATAAAAAATTACTTAAAACTACACAAATTATTGTTTTATTCAAACCTATTACACCTCAAGGCAAAAAATCATTTTTTTTTAATTTAACCTGTTTTAGATTTTCTCAAGTATCATAAAATGTATTGGTTTTTGGGTGCACTTATTAATGAGTTTTTTTTAATATTGTTTTGTTCATCAGGCAAAACTAAGAAAACTTTATGTTTATTACGCATTTTTTGAAAAAAATTGACGTTAAGATGAAAATTTTGCTTGGGCAAGAAAAATTGAACACCATTTCGAATTTCCCAAAAAAAAATATTTTTTTTTTCAAAAATTCATAAAATATTTTTTTAAGTCTTGAAATACAATGGCGAAAAATTTAAAGCATTTAAAACCTGCTCTAAATCAATTTTATAATGGGAGTCGACTCTAAATACTGTGTATAAAAAGAGAACTGACTTTTTGTTAATTTTAAAGGACATAAACTATACTTTAACGTTAAAGAGCTCGTCTAACTTTAACAGCAGCAAATAGCTAGTTTATCTTTTAAAAGTATACTTAATCCATATTGACAATGGTCATTTCATACCACGGAAAATCGAAGTAAAAATGTTTACTGATGTTTTATTCGATTTTTTAAAAGATGTGCTTTGTAAACAGACTGAATCACTGAATATTAGAAATTCAAAACAATCGTGATGTAGGATCAACATATCTGTACATTCAAATGTACATATATGTTACTCGTATGTATGCAAGCGGAGACGAGTACAGCCAAATGAATTTGCACCTTGCGCCAACAAATTTAAATTTGTATGCTGTGAATTAACTTTATTGGTAGGTATACTTAATTTTCATCTAAAAAAAATGTAAATAATTTGTAAAACAATCAAAATCTGAAACGAGGTAGTATATAAAATGTACTTTTTTCGGCGAAAATTTATTTGGTTTGAAGTTGTCTGTTCTTTTTATTTTTTTTGTTTGTGTAGTTGTGTTTGAGTTATGTATCTGTCAAATAAAGGGATGTTCAACGTAAATTCTCTTAGGTTATGTTGTAAAACCCAATTTAGTTAGAAGAGTTGTCTAACGTGTTTAAAATTATGCAAAAGTTAGACAAAGTCTCCAAGCTAAACGACTGCGTTAAGTAGAGCTGCTTTTATTCCTTAAACAAAAACTGTTTAAAATTTTGCGCCAATGTTTTTAAAACTGCTTAGAAGATTCTCTATAAAAAGAAATTTCATTAAAACCCCTTATGCTGATAATGACAAATTAAAATTAAAAAAAATGGTTCTACGATAGGTACAGTCATTAATATCTTAATTTAAATTTTTTTTTATTAAATTGTAGATCGTAAAAATTAATCGAAAGAAAATTTTTTGTGAAAGTTTTAACATTTGTATGGTGGGTACCGTTCTTTTTAGGTAAAATAATTTTTTTTCTCCCATCTTGTAGATTATATTGAAACATTTACTCGTCAAGTTAAAAAATATCGAGCATGTGGTTTAAAAAATATTTTTGAAAAAAAAACTATTTCAATTTTTTTTTTTAAATCCGAAACAATTTTTTTTTGAAAATTTGAACACACATTAATATTCAAACTTTTGGAGAGCTTCATCATAAAAAAATTATCAAAATAGATTATACCGTTTTTGAGAAAATCAAAAACAAAAAAAAGGTTCCAAGGAGTGTACCAAAAATTAACATTTTTTGGAAAATTTTATCAACTATTACCTAGCTTTAACTAAATGAAATTTTTCCAATTTATTTAAAAAAATCTGTAGGACACATTTTGAGAAAAAAAATATTTATAAAATTTCGAAAAAAAATCGTATGGCAGGTACCGTTATTCTAAGCTTAAAAAAAAAGAAAAAAACTATGGAGAGGAAAATTTAAAAACCATATCTACTAAGTTTAACGAAAAACGGCTGAGCCGCTTAGACTGTAGTCGAACAGACAGACAGACAGAATTTCTAGATCCACTTTTTTCGCCTTCGCTATCATCGTAATGTCAACTATGATCAAAATCTCGCAACCATCTGTGTGGGCGTATGGACAATACGCAATTTTTGTTAAGTTCAGTTAATCTTATATCGAGTTTTTGACAAAAACCAAATATGAACTATATATCATACACAAAAGAAATGTCATGATCAAAAATATATACGCTCACAATTTGTTGGTTTTCTTACAAAATAGTTTTATCTACAATGATAATATTATTTTATCAATATTACAAAATAAGTCAACCCCAAAACAAAATATTTGTCGTTTTAACAAAACGTTTTCATTTTTTGTTAAATTGACAAAAAAAAATAACAAAAACTTTGTGATATTGACAAACATTTGCAAAACAGATTTCTTGTAGATACATCAAACATTTTGTTTACATCACAAAAAAGTTTGTCGATGTGACAAAAATCTTTGTTTTATTTTGTTATATTAACAAAACTTTGTTTGTTAAAATGACAATATTATTTGTAGTGCATATTTTGCTAAACTTACAAAAAATCATGCTGAATTATAAAAATTTTGTGAAATCAACAAAATAATTTTTTCCTATAGACAAAAATTTAATCAGAAAGAAAAAATTGTTTTGTTGAAGGTCAACAAAACGTTTTTATCAATATTACCTAGGAATTTATTTTTAATGTAGTTATCACTTTTTATGCCATATTTTTACTTGCGACTTATAGGCTAGAAAATGGTTGAAAAATATTTTCCGAAAATTGGTTATTAATGGTAGGTACCCCCTTTTAAGCGATTTTTTTAAATTTTTTTTTTTTGCAAAATTCGATATCTCAGAAAACGGCTCAGTATTTTTTTTGATAAAATTTAAATTTTAAAACTTTAAGTTGGCGTACCAAATTTTTCTCTTTAAAATGTTTTAAAATTTTTTTATATAAAAGCTTATTTTTTTAAGAAACCACTACAACGACTTATAATTTTTGTTCTTGCATAAATTCATATTTGCATAGCATTCTTACTGCTAAAAGAGTTCAAAAAATAAATTTTATCTTTATGAACTGTTTTCTTTAATAACATTGGTTCTTAAAATTCCTAGTCTATTACATAGGAGCAAGTTCGCGCGATCCAGTGGTGCATTTTATTTTCTTCTTCCTGGCATGTTTAGCGAGTAAGACACATTTTGTCAACTTTCTATAGTCCCCAAACTACACGAAATTCACTCTTCTCTTACCCTTATATGAACCGATGTTAACATTTTAGGTAAAACAAACCAACACAACAAAATTGAACACCTTTTAACACCCCCAAAAATTATCCCCGTCATCATAGAACCTTTGGAAAAGGGTGAAGGTAGGTGGATGGTACCTATTACAATTTAAGAGAACACAAATGTGTAGGTAGGTAGGTAATATCAAAAGATCTCTTGCCACTTGTGAGCCTAAAATCATAACACAAAAATTATGAGAATTTTAAATATTATTTCATTTGATTTTTTATTTTTTTATAAGTTATTGGATTTTTATATTTTTTTCATCATTCATTCACTGACGACTCAAGCGTCATAAAGACAACCTCCAGGAAGAAAGTCTACTTAAAAAAAAACCCAAGATAACAACTTCGTTTTCATGTTGTCTATGAATTCACAAAACGGTGCAAAAAAAAGCAAATAACAAAACACACACACCTTAATGCATTTGTGTAATTGTATTGAGGCTGCATATCAACAACGTGGCTTTGTCTATTCTTGTTGCCTGAAAAGTAGATACTTTCAGCTAACACGGAAAAGCACATATCATTTTTGTAGGAAGGTAGGTTGATACTCGTATATCCAGACAATATTTTTTTATGTTTTGTAGACGATAGTGGTAAGAAGAAAAGGATATAAAAAATGTGAGTGTGTTAATGCTGCAATAAAAGGATACAAAAATGCAAGAAAGAAACAAAAAAGAAAATTAGATACATACATACATATTGAAAAAACAAAGCCAACTTGAGGACAAAATTTCCGATGATGACGCACATAAATTTAGGAACTTTATTGGTATGTAGTAGGTATATTCAATAAAATTCATCTTTGGAAAAAGCTTAAATTTAGTCCCACCTTAGTGGAAATATTGCAATATGATAAGGGTAGGGGCTAATTGAAACATTTAAAATACATCTATGTTAGTTTATATTTATCACTTAAAATTAGAAAAGAGGAGTAGAACGAACACAAGTGTAAGGATATTATAGGTACATTTTACAGGGGGTTCATTTACGTATTACGTTCGATTGTGAAACCCTTCAAATAGTTTGTTTACATTCAGATACAAAATGTTGTCCAGCTACAAATAAAATCTAAGGAGATTAAAGCTTTGTTTATCCAACGGATCCATACAGAAATCATTTTTCAACACGCTTGATGGAAAGTAGATATTTAATATTAACAAGTGGTTAAGCTAATTCGATTAGTTGTCATAAAAACCCGTCACGACTCGAAAATAGTAATACAGATATAGGTAATTTAGATCTCAGATTTGAAGATCCGCAATTTTGAATCTAAAAAGAAATTTTTTTAGTAATTTGGCTTGAGCGCACAGGATGAATTCTGCCGCAACACGCAATTTTAAGGTGAGGGAAGCGAGGGATGTGGAACTAAACGGTAAAAAATCTTCTTCCATTGTAGGAAGCACAAAGTTGAAAACGAATAAAAAACTTGACTTTCTACATTTTGAGGTTTGCAAAAAATACTGACATATGAAAAGAGGTACGTGTATAAACTATTTCCACCAGAATAAGTCATCCCGTATGAAGTTCAAGTTAAGAACGAAACCGTACCCTGAAGTATTTGTTCCGTGTGCGCAGGCCCATTTATCAAAGTTCGAAAGTATTGAATCGGAAAATTATACACAAGGCAAAAGCAAAAGAAATACCTACCCATTAGTTTTCGTTGCACCTTCTATTTATTTTGTTCGCTTCCTTTGCCACAGACGGAATTTGAAGAACAACACTGCTAACAAGAGCAATAAATGGAATTTTTGTATTGTATTTTCTTAGAATGCATGGTAGAAAAACAAATTGTTTTTAATATGTTTTAAGTTAGTTCAAAAATTATATCGAAGCAAAAAAGGTCAGACATTTTGCCTGTACAATATATTTTTTGAAATTATTTACTTTTATTTGTTTATCTGGCGCCCGAGCAGGGACTACTATCGTCACACCGAAGTCCTTGTCATGCTCAGTAAAAGATCTCAATAAATAACCGAAACACTAGAATCAGTGGTGTAGCTAGGATATTTGACGCTTGGGGCAAAACATTAATTCGCCGCCCTTCGGTCTACTCGTAACATTAATCAAACATTTTTTTTATACTAATAAAAAATGATGAGGACTTTTCCGCCCCTCAAAATTTAAATATACATGTAATTAAAATTGTACTTCGTTGTACAAAAATTGATAGAATTTCTTAATTTAAGTAAATAGACTTTGCATTTATTACCAACGGTGATGATTTTGGCGCCCCTAATGAAATTAATACAATGAAAAATTGTACGTTCTTATAAAAATTTAATAGAATTTTTGATTTAAAAAAAAAAGTGTGAGTGCCAGGACTCACGGTTAAGATGTGTAAACATCAACGTTCGTCCGAGTGCCAAATTTTTGTTATCGAACATACAATGCAATCGTACTATTTAGTTTGTGACTTTAGATATGTATGTACATAATATATTCAAATGGAAGCCACTTTTTTTCCCACAATTTAACCCTTTCACTTGTACTTAAATCTAAAAATATCTCTACATTATGTAGCTTTACACATAGAAACTATAGACATCTATGATTATTCCTTATTAAAAAAAAGAGCCTTTTAGTCAAAACACAAACCTTTTAGTTGCTCGAACCAAGCAGTTGCGAACTGACGTGTCGGCACTTATTCATTTCACACAACCCAAAAACCTTATCGACAATATGCTTCGATGAAGTAGTTCGTGGCGTGTGTTAGGAGTAAAGTGCTTTACACATGAGACACGAACTGCGAACTGCGAATTGCGAATGGTCGCGAATTTTGACATTTCTTTCACATGAGTAATTTGTTTGGTCGCCGAACAGTGCGAATTGTCAACAAAACAAAACCAAAATAAATTAATGTAAAATGAGTGCTAAGACAAAATATTTAAAGAAAAAGAGGTTTTTATGCAGTTTCATTTGTTACCAATTATATTATTTTAAATTATTTTACCCTTTTTTCCATAGATTCACTCATTTTTTTTTCAATTTTCCGTCTAGCAACACAACACAGTAGAGATGTTATACATTTGAGGTTAGGTTCGAACGAATTTTTTAGTCGCCGGTCTGTGGAATGCGTTCACTAGTTGTGGATTGCGAATTTACATTTGACAGTTCGCAGAAGATACGTGTTGGTCGCGTAAAAAATATTAAAATACAAAATATTTCAATTTATAGTTATTTTATGCAGTGTTTTCCTTTTAAATCGTTGATTCGATCATTAATTCACTTCGTCGTAAAGTTAAAACAAAACAAAAATTGATATTAGCTGTGAAAATTGCTTAAAAAGATTTATTCGCATTCGCAGTTCGCAGCTCATGTGTAAAGCACTTAAGTGGACTCCGCTGCGTAACGTAAAGTTTGTTTGACTTATGTTTAAACAGGGATGTTGCTTTTAGCACTTACATATATTCAAACTGGGATGTTATCTGATAGAAAATAGACTGTTTTTACACGAATCCGATTTTAATCTCTGTTTCTCTTTTGGCTTAATTTCGAGTACATCAGTGCTTTTAAACACAGCGATTTTTAATGTAAGTTAACTTTGTTCATGCAAAAAGGAGACATCTTTTCACACTCCTTACTCTACTCAGTTAAGTGAATTTCACTGAGCGAACACCAAATATAAAAAAAGAAAACCACAAAGAAGAATGAACGATAACTCCGCCTTTTTCTCAACCTCAGCAATTGCGTTTAAAGCTAGATATACATTGTTCAAATGCATGACAAGCACGCGTGTAAGTATATTATTGAAAAAGTCACACATATAGATCGGATGTAGGCTTGAAGAAAAATCCAAATCCTTTCAATCTAGCGTACTGCATAGAAATATTGTATATGTAAGATTGATGATTGATCATGCATTTATTGGTTCATTTGCGTATAGTACGTCGAAGAGATGAGAACACAGCACAGCATAATAAGCACTGATTAAAATATTAAAACACCAAACGAAAATTATATGATGAAATGGACAGACAAAATAAAACAAATTACTCGGATAAAATTAAAAAAAATCTCAAAGAAATTCGTAAAAACACAATTTTACAGGAAAAAAACTCACACTGAAATAATAGACTTGCACGTGCTTGTCATGCATTTGAACAATGTATATCTGGCTTAACGCCGCCAACAAATATACTTATAATGCAGCGAAAATGTCAAAACTTTTTTTTTTGACAAACCACTAGATGGAGAGTTCATCTTATCAAAATCAAACCAATCCATTAATTTTTTTTTAGGTTTCTGTACTTTATCTTACTCCCTTCGTCAGAGATTTATAAAAATGATTGACATCATTTCCACCTTGTAATGGAATTATAAGTGGTAAAACCTAATTTTTTTAATCCATTGAAGTTCGCAGTCATCATTCAGTTCATGGCTTGAGAGATGGAAAACGATCTATATTTTGATATAGTGAATGCCAAAAGTATGCTTTGATATAATAAAGAATATTTAATTCGATAATTAAAATAATTATATGGTATATGACAGATATAGAGGACAAATTAAATTTTGACGTATCGATAATAGTTCGTTGTAGATGTCAACTGATTGCCCTGAACAACATTTTAAATGGTTTTTGGAACATTTTTTTAAGTTTTTGATTTTTTCGTAAACGGTACAACCGATTTTGATCGTATTTTTTATGCTAAAGCTCCTCAAAAGTTTGAGTATTATTTTTTTTGTATTTAGAAACAAAATTCCAAATTTTTTCTAGAAAGACAAAGATGTAAAATTTTAGTCGAATTAATACGATATTAAAGATGTTTTACAATGAAACTTGGTTAAAACGACGATTTTGCAAATACATAAGAGCAAGTTCGTGCGACCCAATCGTACATTTTATTTAATGTCAATTCTGAAAATACATTTTTGGGAGCATAAAATAAAATTTAATTGTCCATCACTAACGTGAACTGGATTTGTTTAAAAAACATTGAATGAACACATTATGAAATCTTTCGTTAATGGATTGAATTCAGTTCTAGCCAGCAATGGAAAGTAATAAAATCGAGATTGCAGTACTCAAAGTTTCCAATAGGCGCGTTTTATTGGTAATCTATATCTAGCGCAGTAATACAAGCACCAAAAAAACGCTTTATTCACTCTTTAACTCACTCTTCCTTCCTACTTGTTGAATTAACTTACACGGATGTGTTCGAAAGATCTGTATCTCGTTTTAAGCTGGAGTTGAAATATTCATGAAAATGCAGATCGAGTTGATTTAGAGTTTTTCTCACTGTTAAATTTGATTTAAAACTTACAAAAGTGCGAAAATATATATTTTTTCTACAATCTACTCAAAATGTTCTCACATATATGTATTGGAGTATTGGAGAAAAAAAACATTGCACTCAATAAAATAATATTGGCGCAAAATTTTAAACAGCCTCTTATTAAGGTAGTAGTATTATACTTCTTATATATTTCCTAACTTTAAAGTAGTTTTCCAACTTTAAATATTTTTTAACTAATATCATCCTAAGGCTAGGAGCGCACATTCAATTTTTAGTTGCACAACTGTTTGGATACTTATAGAAAACAGATGAACAATTTGGTTGAATGTCCGCGCAGGTGCATATAATTATATGTTACACAAAATAGCGAACTCATTTTAGGCAATCGTTTTGTTTGTGTCAAAACACAAACTTTTTAGTTTCTTGAACCAAACAGTTAAGAAACCGCCTAGCCTAAGGCAATTTCTTTTAATAAATTGATTCTGAGCAACCTTAAAACAATGGTAGTTCGTTCAAAAAAATAAGAAAACAGACCTATTTTGACGTTTTTAAATGTTAAAGAGTCATATTATGAGAGATTATTTAAAAAAACCTCAAATTGATTTGAACACAAGAAAAGTATATTGAATTATTTTATGCAAAATATTTCTGAATTAATTAAAAATCAATGACTTCTTCTTTCAGCAAAAACTTTATTAATAATATATGTAGTCAATACTTGGATGAAAGATATTACTAAGTAATACAAAATAATATATTTACATTAATGTTAAAGTGTATGAAAATGTCTTACAATATGAAGTTAGAACGATACTAACAAAATAAAATAGGTACCTATTCTGAGAGTTTAACTTCAATAAAAGTGTAGAGATGCTGTGTCTGATTAAAATTTTGCAAAATCGTTGCCTTAACCTAGCTCCATACTAAAACAGCCTTAACATCGTATTAATTCAACTAAAATGTGCAATTTTTTCAGTTGCTATATAAATTCAACATAATGCCACAATTACATGACATTTTTGAACAAATGCCAGTGAACTTCGCGTAAATTGATTCAATATTTTATGACAAAATTAATGGCAGTAGTGTAAAGCCGGAATTATGGTATAAATTAAAGTTTTGCATTTGTAAAAATAATTGTTCTGTAAATTTCGGAGCGATCACACTTTGGATTAGTAACGGCAAAGTATAACAAAATAAATACCAACGAACATACTCTCAAGTATGCCACATATACTTTTTTGGACACCACCTAAACACCTCCTACATTTCAACATCCGAAACTCTATCTTCACTAAATTATCCATTTCAATTACTAGCTTATTTTTATTCACTAATCGTTTGTTGTTGTTTTCAATGTTAAATTTTGATATGTAGTGTATTCACTAACCAATAAAACACGGCTAATGTAAACACGATGTCGTAAGTTCGCAATATTTCCAATGTAAACATGGTGTTAAATGCAATCGTCGGTAAGGTAGGTTACTACACAGAACGTGTAACCGTAACGTGTAACCGTAATGTGTAACCGTAACGTGTAACCGTAACGTGTAACCGTAACGGGTTACAAGTTTTACCCACGTTTTGGATTCACTCTACCGCCGGGAAAGATGTTTACACATCAATAAAAAATGCATTTTTGTTTATTCCCAACTTTTTTAATAAACAACGATTATGATCTTCCGCCCCTATTGAATCCAATATAATAAAAAATAATTGAATTATTAACTAAACAAAAAAAGGAAATTGTGTGTTTATTTCCAACCTCTCATGAACAACGAGCATGATATTGACGACCTTAAAATTTGAATATTATAAAAATTGTATTTCAGTTAAATTAAAAAAAAAATTTTTGTAATTGTTTTACAGCTTCAAAATGTAAAGGGTTAGCGAAATACAAGTATCTTTTTAAAAATGCAATAAAATGAACAAAATTAATCTTGAATCGTTTCCGTATTGTTGGCATAACATCGGTTTTTCACGCTTGCCTACAAAAAAAAAGTCCAAAGATGTCAAATCGCAGCTCCAAGGCGGCAAATTGACATCGCCAAGACGGCTGATAACACGATTTGGGATTTTGGTGCGCAAAAGATCGATTGTGCGGCATTGGCTGTATGGCGTGTCGCGCGCCACCCTCCATGAACCAAAGTTCGTCCTAATCCATGTCATTAATTTCAGTAAAAAAAAATTCTGTTAACATTGCTCTGTAATGCCCACCATTGACCGAAACGTTATTCCCGGTGTTGTTGGGGAATTTTTTTTTTGTAAACTTAGCCGCCGAGATGAAAATGCGCCTCGTCAGAAAAGATGATTTTTCGCCAAAATCCGTTGTCCAATTTAAGTTGCTCAAAGGCTCAAATTGCGAAGCGGTAACGAAGTGGATGGTTTCT
Organism: Philhelius festivus; assembly: GCA_963931855.1. Taxonomy (NCBI): domain Eukaryota; kingdom Metazoa; phylum Arthropoda; class Insecta; order Diptera; family Syrphidae; genus Philhelius; species Philhelius festivus. The sequence goes on from OZ007555.1 coordinate 94,809,713, forward strand.
GAGTCAATTGGACCTTGTAAGCGAATAATCCGAGATCTTCATGCAGTATTCTCATCAGGCTAGTGCGTGAAATATTGAGCTGTTGAGATCGATTGCGAGTTGATGTTCGTGAATTGAGTCTCACACTTTTGGCTACAGCAGCCACATTCTCGTCTGTCAGCACAGTACGACGACGGGAATCATGAGTGTTGTTTACTAGCATACCAGTCTCACGAACTTGCGTACAGCAGGCAAAAAAAGCACTGTTTGGGCTACACAGCACTCACTTTAGAAAAAAGTTTTCAGTATATCCCAACGTTGTTTGAGCGCAAACTCACTCATTTCATTCCGCGGAGGTATGATACCAAGCGTACAACGAAGATAATTTTGTGGTCCCTAAAACCTGGCGCCCGGGACTACCGCCTCCTTTGCACCCTCTTTTCTGTACGCCACTGACAAGCCTATCCCTGAGTGAAAAAAAAATGTAAAAAAAGTAGTGAATAACTAAAACATTAAAATATTCATTTATGCTCTAAAAGTGTTTACCCAAAACACTAAAACCTCCTTCAGTGAAAGTATTTAAAAATATTCATTAAGCAACAAATGCGCGTACACGACCAAAAGTAATCAGAGAGCCCTGAGCCCCAGTCTAGAAACACCTGAATATTTTAATACTAGGAAAACTAAAAATGTGTTAAGGAAATAATATATTATTATATTTTAAAATCTGTAAGTTATTTAAATAATATTATATTAATGATTTTTGTGAACAAAACATTAAGAACATTTCTTTTCTCCATAACAAAATATATTAGTAGAATTTTCGAATGATTTCTATGAAACACAGAGAACAACTTTTTAAACTAATAAACACAAAATAAACAATACATTGAAAACATTTCGCTTGTCGAATTTATTTATTTATTTATTTATTTAATCTATCAAGTACATTAAACTTTCTTAGATTGATATAATAATGTATAAATAGCATATGGTATAAAGTTAAATAACAATTAAACATATAAAGCTTATAAAGAATTTAATAATGTGGCTTTACATAAATCTCTATTAATGTTAAAGTCGATTAAATGAAAATTTTGATTAAAATAAAATGAAGAATTGGTTATGGGATTATTTTGGCCATAATTGGTGTAATGTCTAGGGATGTTAAAGAATTCGTTTTCTCTAGGTCGAAGGCAGCGTTGAGGAGCATAAATGCCAAAAAAAGAAAGCAGAGTGGAACAATCAATATGGCCAGACAAGACATCATGAGCAAACATAGTCAAATAGTACGATCTCCTTTTATCGAGGGGCTTTAAATCAATAAGTTGGCATCTTGTTTCATATGAAGGGGCTTGCGAATACGGGTAAAGTTTACGAAGTGAAAATTTTGTGAACTTTCTTTGAACTCTTTCAATGCGAAGCATAGTAGTCTTGTGGTAGGGGCACCAAACAACAGAGCAGTATTCTAGAACAGAACGAACTAGTGCAACGTATAACGATTTAAGAGTATATGGATCTGTAAAATCCTTTGAGTTTCTAATAATAAAACCAAGCATTGCGTTAGCTCTGGAAATGATGTAATCAATATGAGAAGTAAATTTAAGCTCGGCATCAAAAATAACCCCCAAATCCTTTTGTAAATACAACCTTTTAAGACTAATATTGGAAATAGTATAATCAAATATTATTGGTGTTTTTATTCGATGAAAAGTCATAACTGAACATTTATTAATATTTAAATGTAAGCCATGCTTGCTACACCACTCAGTTATGCTATCAATATCACTTTGAAGTTGTATACAGTCATGCAAGGTTCTAACTTCCATAAAAATCTTAAAATCATCTGCAAAATAATAGCTTTTCAGCTTTCAAGATAACAGAAGGTAAGTCATTTATAAAAATTAAAAATAGGAGAGGACCGAGATGGCTCCCTTGGGGCACACCTGAATAATTATTTATATTTTTAGATGAAAGACTACCTATTTTAACAGATTGAGTTCGATTTGTAAGATAGCTTTTTATCCATTTTAAAAAATTTGAATGAAAACCGATGGCTTGTAATTTGCATATTAGAACGTTATGTTGAACGCGGTCGAAAGCTTTAGCAAAATCCGTGAAAATAGTATCTACCTGATTTCTAATTTCCATTGATTGAAGGCAATAACTAGTGAAGATTGCCAAGTTAGTTGTGGTTGATCTTCCACTTACAAAACCGTGCTGAAATTCAGATATATAGTTCTTTATCAATGCATATATTTTATTTTTTATAATAGCTTCAAAAATTTTAGGTATGATTTGAAGTTTAGCTATTGGTCTATAATTTTCGACTTGCTGTTTAGACCCAGATTTGTGAATTGGAGAAATGAAGGAGTGTTTCCAGCAATCCAAAAACAAACCTTCAGTAAGAGAATGGTTGAAAATTAAATGAAGAGGAACAACGAAGCAAGATTTTAATTTCTTAAGAAACAATGAAGGTATATTATCTGGTGGAAGGCTTACAGAGTCATCAAGAGATGATAATTCAGAAAGAATCTCTTCATTTGAAATGGATAAAGAACCCAAATCAACGACGGATCTACCTTCAAATCGTAATTCAGGATCACAATGCTCCAGAACAAAATTAGATTGAAAGTAACTAGCAAAAAAATCGCAAATTTGACTAGGGTCGCTACTAGTTACTTTATTATAGCTCATAGTTGATGGTATACCCGAAGATTTCTTTTTAGCATTAATGAAACTCCAAAAAGCTTTAGAATTCTTTTTAATTTTTGACTCAACTGACCAAACATGCTGCCGATATAAGAATCTTTTAAGGAATTCATATTCTTTTCTTAATCGGCAAAATTCATTTCTAAAAGAAAAATCAATTTTGCTTTTTTTTAAAATCCGATACATAGCATTTTTTAAATTAGAAAGTCTTTTGTGAAACCAGACCGGTCTACCAGAGTTATTACATTTTTTTATAGGAACGAAATTGGCAAAAACTTCATCTAAAACATTTCTAAACATTGTATATTTGTGGCTTAGAGTACCACTTCCAAGAACACTATTCCAATCAATAACTGACAAATAATTATAAACATCATTATAATCGACTTTAAAGAAATCATATTTGAACAATTTATCTAAGCTATTATTTACAATATAAGAATCAATGCAAGATATATCAAAATTAACAATTAATGCCTTGTGGTGTATTCCGCAATTGGCCAACAAATAATAATCAGGTTCAGTTACAAAAGCATCAAGCTCAATATTTGTATAAACAAGATCAAGCCACCTTCCCATATTATTCTGTATAGAGTTTATCTGAACTAAGTTTAAAACTGACAAAGAATCAACGACTTCAATTTCAAAATCTTTAACAATATTATATGCAATTAAACATTTATCATCTTCAGAGTAAGACCACTTAATATGTGAAAGATTAAAATCACCCAATATAATTAAAAATGAATTGCAATCTAAATCATTAGCTATGTGTTTTATATTGGAAATATGAGCTGCATAAATACTAACTGGGGAATTTGGTGGTATATATGATACAAAAAAATATAATTTAATATAAACATTATCAATAGAATGAAAAAAATCAATTCTTACACAAATTTGTTCAATCAAATCAGATGAATCATACAATTCTATTTGCCTACTAATAAAAGATGAACTAACTGCGAACAATACGCCTCCTCCTCTTGTAACACCAGTTGCAGCGAGGCATCGATCCCGTCTGTAGACAACAAATCTACCATCAAACATTTCAGACGCAAGAATATTCTCAGTGAGCCAGGTTTCAGTGAGAGCAATTAGAGAATATGGAGAGTCAGCCATAGCAATATAGAAATCAGTTGTTTTAGATCTCATTCCACCCACATTATGATAGTAGATCGCCAAATTAAAAGGAGACAAGTGATGAAGTGACACAACAGTAGGATCTTTAGGAGGATTTGCATTGGAGCCAAAAAATTCAGAGCTTATGTCAGGTCGTCCTGAAGCCGTACTCCTTCGTTTTTTAAATTAAATTGAAAGGCACGTAACTTCGTTCCTATAGGCCAGATATTTTCATGGTACATTGCATCATTGTATTCAGCTGGAACACCAATTTTAAAATTTATGAACTTGATATTTTCTTCAAGTTCACCTCGTTTTATTAACTTGAAGCATGAAATGACAGAGGGATTTATACCGAGAGCAGTAGCTAAATAATTGACAATCACTTCGCAGGTGATAGAAGGTCGAAAACTACCAAGGTGAAACCACTTAAGCTTTAGTACAACATCATTTTGCAGAATATCACTGGAACCCATAACAGTTCTGGGGAAATTATTACGATTGATAATCTTACGTACATTAGCTCCATTCTCAGCAGCATTCACAACAGTAGCTTTTTCCACGGCATTTATAACAGCTGCATTTACAACAGCAGCAACATCAGCATCATAAGCAACATCAGCAACATCAGCAACATCGGCAACATAAGCAGCATTAGCAACAGTTGCAGCTTCAGCAATTCCAACTCCTACATCGTCGTTAGTAACACCCTCGGAAACGTTATCAATAGCAAGATCAGCATCATCAACGATATCCGAACCTTCAGCAGCATTATGAACACTAAAAACACCAGCAACACCAGCAGCAGCAGCACCGACAGCGTCAGCAGCATCAACATTAGAAACAGGCACAACACTACTATCAGTAACATTAGTACCATTTACAGAGTATACAGTGGAAACCTTGTTGGTGACATTTAAAGTGGCATCACTGGTAGTGGGTTCTTCCACAGCATCAATAAGTGAGCGAGAATCATCACCTGTATGAGCAATGACCGTTGCATTTTTTGCATTCTTTGCTTTGCTTTTGACAAGATCAGAGTTAAGCGGCACATTTGTTTTGTTTTCAGCTATGACCGATACCGAATTTGACATAACTATAAAAATGGCTAAAAGGACAACTCCAGATGGAGATAAGATTACTTATAACAGGGTTAAACAATGCTTAAAATGATTTATTGACCAATTTGAAATTATTAAGTTGAGTGGTATCGATTTGAAATCTTTCCTTCGGCTTTTTTGGTCACTGCAATGAAACAAATATGTTACATTGGCTTTCCAGACGTTTCGGCAGGGTTTGCTGCTTTCTTCAGGGGAATTGCTTAAAAGCTATTTGTTATTTTAGAACATAAAATATAAATGATTGTTACATCATAAAAAAAACAGATGAAGCTTAGTCTAAGTAGGAAACTTATTTTCAAAGTGACATAAATTAAGAGACAATAGACGACAGAAATGTTTTGTGTGTTAAACAATGATCAAAACACCTCAAGGAAAGAATCAGTTCTTTACATAATACCATCCTATTGACTGATGTTTTTCCACACGATCCGGAAATCATCGCAGTTTCGATGAGTTCCACCCAATCTATCTGCTTCCCATTCTCTCTAAATTTTTTAAAAAAATCGCCCCGATACGAAAAAGTTGGTTGAAAGAAAAAGCAACATGCTTTTATACAGAACAGAGGTGTTCTGTTCATACACTCATACACCTTCTAGAGCACAGACTTGAAATAAATGGTGATCTTAAACGGATTGCAAAAATCTATAAGTATTATAAGCAGTGATTTGATTTTGTTGACCTAAAAATTAAAAAAAAAGACAAAGTAAAACATCTAAATAGGCAAAAAAGCATTTATTCAAACAAGAAGGACTAAATTACAAACTGGCATCGAGTTTACTCTTTCCAAAACCTCATATGTAGGTAAATACCCACGTCCACCTTTTCGAAACAGTCTGACAATCACATTTGTAACGCAGCGACCGGCTTTGTCTGTTGTTTCATCTATCGATACGAATATGTTGCCGTTACTTATTTTTTTACATATTTTTCAATAAGAGCCTTGAATTCTGGATTAACTTTGTAAAGAGGTATATCACATGCCAAGAACATTTTGGTCAAGTCTGCATTAAATTCATCTTTTTCACTCCCAGTGACAAAAGATGTTATGGTTTGATTTTTTTGTTTATTTTTCAATGCCACTGCTGCCCTGTGTCTTGCACGTTTTATTTGTTGCTCAATGGCCAAATTCCTAAGCGCAAGATTTGCAAAGCAAAACACTTGCAAAGCAGATAAAGAAAATCAGAAAACGCATATGTAAGAGAATTGCGCAAGAAATTAGCATCGATTGCATTTTGGGACACTCTGCTTAGCAGAGATTTTTGTATTTGCATTTTGGAACTGTTTGCTTAGCAGAATTTGCGCAAAATATTCGTTTAGGAATTTGCCCAATGTAATATTTTTTATCGTGATTAACTTTTATACCACACAAATTACAGAGAACTTTTCCATCGGTAGAAAAGTTATCTCGCCCAAATTTTAAAACAAAATTTTGAAACAAGCGATTTTAGGCATTTTAATTTTGACTTCCTTTTTTTATTGGCCGAGTCGCCAATAGAAAGCACTCAATGGATTGACACGCACAAACGTTGCATAGATTTATAAAATTATAAAAAAATGGTGTGGATCCGATGTATGCATTGAGTAAATTTACTTTTTGGGTGTATGTTTGAAAAGAGGAAAAATATGAGAAAAAGCAAAAACAAAAGAAAAGGTAAAAAAGGTAAAATAAATTACATACGAGTATATTCGACATTACCAAGACCCGATACATGGGCCAAATTCCTAAACGCAAGATTTGCAAAGCAAAACACCTGCAAAGCAGATATAGCAAATCAGAATAAGATGTAAATAATTGTTTCCGTACAGCTACAGGGGCACTAAAATCAACCTAAATCGAAGCCTAAAGACTAAAAACTGAACTTTGCAAAGGGAGAACCGTGAACTTGGCAAGTAAGACCCAACGCTTCCCCCTACAATGCAGCGAAAGATGATATTTCTTCGCAAAAGAGACACGTAAGAACTCTGTATGGATTAACCAAAATACTTAGCGCGGTATTCACCGAAGACTCATAAATGGCTCTTAAGTTTAAGAGCCTCATAAATTGGAAATTATTTGTACTATCCACCAACCCCTCAGTCCTCATAACTCATAAGTATTTTTCGAAGTCCGAAAATGAGAGCCACTCTCTCTCAACTAGACATGTTCAAACTGTGAATTCAAACTGTTTTCAAACAAGATTGACAGCCGAGAAGTTAAATGTGAAATATAAGCCATAAATATTGCTTTCACATTAAAAACAACATTTATGTGGGTATTTTATTATTCGTTTTTATTTATTTATAGCTCTAAAGTGTAACAGTTGCAAGTAAAATAATTTCCCTACCAACCATTTGTATCCTCATTCTCCTCCAAAGCTTCTAGATCGTTCAATTCCGACTCGCCTTGTTTTCTCTTTTTCAATTTTATTCATCGTTTCCGGTCACAATCGTTGTGAAAAGTGATATTGTAAACGATTTATTAATCTTTGTAAATGTGGAAAATTATCAAACACACGATGTTATCGTCTTCGTCGGAATCATCGTCAATGGATGGATTTTTTTCTGTTTTGGATTTATTCGAAGCCCCATCATCATCATCTTCATAATTTGCTTCTTCAAACTTATCTGATTTGCTTTGCTTCTTGGGTTTATCATCATCGAGATCGATACTGCAAGGATACAAAAATATATTTTTATAAACTTGTACAAAACTAATAAAATAATCATCTCATCTTTGTTGCGTTCGATTTGGTTTATTAATTTGTTATGCTAGCTACACACGAGGCAACCGTTGCAGCAACACAACCATGTTGAAGCAACCGTTGCTTCGTGTGTAGCTATGTTGCCAATTGATTTTGTGTTGCTACAACCGTTGCCAGAAATATCAAAAAGTTTTGATATTTTCGGTCGGTTGCTCCTACAGTACTGTGGTTGCGGCAACAGTTGCCTCGTGTGTAATGAACTAACGAAACACGTTGCTGCAACACGTTGCTGCAACGCTTGCCTCGTGTGTAGCTAGCATTAGATAATATGTAATCGAAATAAATGTATTCTTTTTAATTTTGCATGAATAAATATTTGTTTTTCTATTTATCGAATTCGAATCGAATATCTACATATATTATCGAATTCCGACAGTGACAATTTAAAAAAGTCAGTTTTTTTCGAATGTTTTCGAACAAGTGTTCGGAGAAGCTCTTGTAACTTATGAGTGATCAGAAGCACTCATAACTTTTACGAGCGTCCATAAATATTTAATATTATTGCTTGGTGAATGGATTTGTAACTTGTGAGCCTCTTAAGTTATGAGCGTTCGGTGAAAACCGCCCTCAATCTGGTATCCACACAAAGTTATGTTTATGTTGATTCAGTTTCAATAACAGAGAGTCTAGCCCCCTGACTACAAAAAAGAAAATACTCCAGATTAGCAGCCATATTTATAAACTCATTATAGTGAGTACATAAGGCTATGCATTATGCAACCCTTATAATGCCTCTAAACGCAAAATCGTTATTTATAAAACTTATGTGACGTTGTGAGGCATTATAAGCTAAACGCTTTTGGAGGTTGAATAGTGCCTACATAAAAACATTTTAAGTATTGATCTGCCACTTCCTTTTGACATCACATTGAATTATAAAGATTATCAACAAAATAAAATGACTTTTACTTGATATTGAAACTAAAGCTTTGTTGTTTTTATTTATTGAAACAAAAATGTTATACTAATATATTAAAAACAAATTGAATTGAAAATTGTTTAGAATTAAATAGATAAATATACTTGTTGGTGATCCCTCTCCACGGATCCTTCTTCATCCGGTGTGTTAGTGTTGCAATTTGTATTTTGCATTATTGAATTTTATCCTCAATAACTTGTTTGAGGAGTATTCCAGCTAGGATAAAACGAATAACTATTTGATTTCCAGTATGTGCTAGTGTTGATGATAGTAATTGGCTTCATCGTCATTAAGGAATATCAGATTGTGTTGAAACCAATTTAAGATTTGCTAAAAAATCACTGTAGATAAAACCACTTTAATTTTAGTTATTATTCTATTTTATTTTTCCTAGAAATTTGTTTGCTTCATTTTCAATTTATAAAATTATATTTTCATTCTTAATAAAGAAATCAAAAGTAAAATACGAATTTACTTAAAATTAAATTCTCAACAATCTAAAATTAAATTGGAAATAGTTCGTATTTTTGTTCAAACCAAAATAAGAAATGAGTGTATCGGATCCCAATGATTGTGCTGGATGCTGCAGGCCCAATTCTTACCAGGATATGGTGGAGTGTGATAACTGCAAAAAATGGTATCACTACGACTGCGCTCATGTGGATGCGACTACGGTAGCAGACAGGAGTTTTGAGTGTTTCGAGTGTGCTGAGCTCAATAAAACAGTGATTGATGGAATGCAAGTTGCAGGATTAAAGGGCAACGATGTTAGAGCACAAAAGGTTTTACGAGACGTTAGCGAAGTGGCACTCCCAACAAACAGAAGTACCGCAGCCTCATCAGCAAGAAGCAGAAGAAGACTAGAATTGGAATTGAAGTGTCTTGAGGAACAAAAGGACCTAGAATTGCGGTTCCTAAAAGAAAGAGAAGAGAAAGAAAAGGAATTTCTTTCAAAGCGCTATCAATTGCTAACGCAAGAGGATGACGAACAATGTTCTGTGAATAGCTTTGGTAGAAGCAGAACATCTGATTGGGTTAAAAAGGTAAATATTAATGTTAATGTTTTAAAAAATCCGAAGACATATACAATCACGCAATTCAGTCCACATCCTGAAGATCTGGTGACTGGGGTACCATGGCCCATGTTTATCAGCACGTTTGAGAGTTCTTCGAAGCTTTGCGGTTTCACAAATAGCGAAAATATGTGGCGTCTGCAGAGAGCTTTAAAAGGGCAGGCGCTGGAGAGCATGCGGTCAATTTTGGTAATACCATCTATGGTCCCAAAAATATCTTCGATCACAATTTGGACGACCGGGACCTCTCATTAAGATGCTCATAGAGAAAATTAGATCTGAGCCACCAATTAAGGCAGATCGCTTAGAAACGTTGGTTGCATTTGCAAATTCCGTGCGCAACTACTTGTGTGGCACAATGGAGGCATGTAGTTTTACAGAATCATCTCAATAATCCAGTTCTTCTAGACGACTTAATAGAAAATCTCCCAGCTTCTTACAAAATGGATTAGGCAAATCATCGTGACTCTTCGGATCTGAATTTGCAAGACTTTAGCGAATGGCTTGACAGTATTTCAAATGCTGCATCTTCTGTAACGAACTACTCTGAATCCAAGATTGATAAACGTCATTCGAGCATAAACGCGCTTACAGAATCTCATGCATTAAGTTAAGGCTCCAACAAGTTAAATGGTTGTTTCATATGTAATGGTGCTCATCGTTTGCTTCAATGCAGTAGATTTAAGGATCTTTCAATTGAAAAACGAAGGGAACTAGTTAACAAAAAGGAAGTCTGCGAAGTTTGCTTATCTCACCAAAAACGTTTTAGATGTCGAAGCCGAAGTCAAGAAAAATGTCATTTTATGCTACAGTCCAAGAGAGAGGATAGTCATCATGTCAATGTGAGACCATGTAACGCTCATTAGAGAAATGAAGAAAGTACTATTGTACCAGTAGTCTTGTATGATTTAGATTTAGATTTCATTTTATTAGGCTACTTGCATTTTAAGATACAATATCTTATAAGCTAATACAAGTTTCAATATGATATACATTTCTTAGCTAACGATAAGAATTTAATTTTATATAATACAAAATAGATATTAAAATTATTAAACTAATATGTATATATTTTCCATTTTTGAACAAAGTATAAGTATGTATATAACACACAATTCATAAAGATCACTTATTTTATGACTCTAATTTCATTTTTTTTTTTTTTTTTTATGCTTTTGCTCTGGGGAAAAACAAAAATAAACGTAAAACGACTTTTAGTTATAGGCCAAATGCGCCTCTAGCTTTTTTTTTTGAATTCCCGGGGATTTCCGCTACTACTAATACTTGGTGGTAATCTGGAAACGGAAAGTCTTTAAGCACATTTGCTTTCTTAGACAGCTGGTCTTAATTAACTTTGGTCGAACAGAATATTTCAGATTCTTTGGGACTCAATGGCATGGCTAAGCCTTTATGTCTCAAGTGGACAGCAGAGACAGTGAGGTATGAAAAAGATTCCAAAATCGTACCATTAGAGATATCTGGCACAGGAAGGTTTTCTAAAAAGTTTCGACTGCAGGATGTTCGTACCGTTGAATCTTTGGCGTTACCTAAGCAGACTGTTTTGGCCGAAGTGATTCAACAACGATATCCGTATCTACGTGGAATCCCATTACCTACCATCTTTCAAAAACTCTTCTTGTGGAATTTTAATAGGACTAAATAACCAAAAGCTAACACTCTCACTGAGAACGAAAGAGGGAGGATGGAATGATCCAGTTGCAATTGAGACGCGACTTGGTTGGTGCTTAAGCGGAGGAGAGTCGAATGGTATGCGGAGGAATGGACTTTATCATATCTACAAAGCTTGCGAATGTGATGCCGAGCTTGAAGAAGTGGTGCGAATGCAATATTCTCTTGAGATCGAAAGCAACGAAAAGAATATCTGCAAAACTGCTGAGGAGGTTCGAGCAAAAAAGATACTGGAAGACACGGTAAGACGAAATGGAAGCAGATTTGTAAGTGGTCTTCTTTGGAAGCAAGATAATATCGTTCTACCAGATAGCTATGCGATGGCGTTGAAGAGGCTTCAGTGTTTGGAGAAAAAGGTTCTTTCTGATGATTTGCTTTTGGAAGCAGTCAATAGTCAAATAAAGAATCTGTTGGACAAAAACTTCGCAAGGAAGCTTAAAAAGTCAGAACTAGCAGAGGAAAAGAAAAGAGTCTGGTATTTGCCACTTTCTTGGTAAAGAACCAGAAAAAGCCAGGAAAAGTACATATGGTATGGGACGCAGCGGCTTCAATACAAGGAGTGTCACTCAACGACATGCTCTTAAAAGGACCAGACAAATTAAGGGCTCTGACAGATGTCCCAAGTAACATTTTTCATCTCATAAGATGCTCCAAGAGTTCAACTAGATTAGTTAAGAGGAGCTAAAAGTAATCTTAAAGAATACTACGAGATTCTTTTAAAACTGTTAAAAGCCTTAAATGGCCTAGTTATGAGAGGCTTTTCCTACTCATAGTAGCAATAGAAGTTTCTTTATGGGATGACAGATGCACGTTTGTATTAAAATGGCACTTCTAAGGCTCTAATAGAGATTGGAAAAATCCTATTATGAGAAAGCGTCTCTTCCAATAAGAGGTTATAAAAAGAGAACAGAATATTTGTTAACTTAATAAAGAATGAAACAAAATGCTTTTTAAGTTTGTGTGTATACATGATTTGCTATGCCAACAAACTGTTAGGCTTGATATAGTATTTATTTTGTAAGTCTATCAACTATTATATTATAATGGCGATGCATGATATTTATTATTTTGCACATATGGGAACCGAAATGTAAATGCGGTTGAAATTGTATCTACTAATTCTAACATTTTACTTCGAAAAAACACAAAGCCCCTTCAAAATGATGCATATTAAAATTATTTTATTTATAACTTTTATAGGAAATAGGGTTACCATATATTTCTTTCGTAAGCAAATAAAATCAAATCAAAATTAACTTTGAAATTTGTTTTGTTTTTAATTAGGTCATGGGTCATTTGCTTGTGAGAGTAAATAGGAAACAGGAAAGGTCAAATTTAATATAAAATATTCCAAATTACACACTGAGAGTCTTATGCTGCATTTACAAGAGTAATAAAATTTCATATTCTCTGTAATTTTCTACTATTACTCTTGTCACAAAAAATTACTACTCGTGTAATGCAACATAAGGAATACATTTTTTTGTTAATTTTGAATGAAAAGATAGTAGTAGCAATAAAATCCCAAATGTTAATGTATTTAGTTTAAATTGAAAAAAAGTTACACAATATATTTTATACTTTCTATGTAATCACAACAATGCTAAATGTAAACTTGAAAATGCAACCTAATGAATTTTAAGTCAGTGCTACAGCCAAGTTATTTTATCGAGATCATAATTTTTTAAGTTATGGTAACCCTCAAATGTACAGGCACTACTTTGCTTGTGTATAGGAATATGGCTGCTGCTGACGCGACACTAACTCTTCTAGTAACATCTTTATTCTTTCTATAGGATCTTAGACGCTTCTTTATGATTTATGTGTACTTACGTGCGAGTGAGAGGAGAATGTTGACATCAGGAAACTGAAGTTTGTGAATAGTTGTGCTTGTTGCATTAAGGATCTTATTAGGATCTTACTGCAAAGCTTATATTCTTTGAACTCCAAATTGTTTCTTGATATAGGAGGATTAAAACTCAAATTCTTTTAGAATTTTCAAAGTGGTATACAAATAACTTTACTCTTAAATATGACTTGTTATGGGATTATTTGGGCATATTTAGAGCTCAGTTTTCAGAAAGGGATTCTTATAAGACTATAAGTTTTTATAATCTAACTACAAGAAGAGAAAATAGTTTTGCTATAAGATTTAAGTTCTTTTAAGCTGGAAAAGTGTTTAACTCTTTAAATAAAAGTGTTATGACATCCAGTTGAGTTTCATAACAAGATATTAATACTTTAGTATAGCAATGGGATATAAAAGAGTTGTATGAGAGTTTTTTTCAGATTTCAAGAGCTAAGCTCTGGAGAGTATGTTAGTTGGGGTACTTTCTGGATTCCGGATGAATAGGATTGCTATAGCTGGGGACATACAGGAAATGTTTCATCAAGTAGAAGTTTGTGAAGCAGATCAATACTGCCAGAGATTTTTATGGCGCGATGGAATATCAACTTTGGACCCAGATGTTTACATAATGAAGGTGTTGACCTTTGGTGCAACGTGTTCTCCATGTATTACCCAATACGTCAAAAATCGAAATGCAATAGACTTCGCTGATGAGTTTCCTGATGCTGCAGAGGCTATTATTAACCGACATTATGTGGACGACTATCTCGATAGTGTCGATACAATCGAGGAAGCTATTCAATTGGTAAAAGAGGTAAAGTACGTTCATTCCAGAGCAGGCTTTAATATTCGAAAATGGCTGTCAAATTCGGAAGATGTCTTGCGAGCTGTTGGTGAACCTGAAGAAAAAGACCCAAATCCTACAACAATCTTGGACAATCTTAGTACCAACATCTGCGCTATGAAAGTCTTAGACCTTTGGTGGGACTTTAATAAAGACTGTTTTGGCTTCTCGCTGCAGTATTTGGAAAGGTGGAAAAGGATATTATTCTGGGATTAAAGATGCCAACAAAGAGAGAGTTAGAGAAAGTTCTCATGTCCATATTTGACCCGCTAGGATTTCTTGCCTTCTACCTTGTGAAGCTAAAAGTAGTAATGCAGGAAGTTTGGAGAGCTGCAATAGGCTGGGATGATATAATTCCTGAAGAGCTACAAGCAAAATGGGAAAGCTGGCGTTGTCTGATGAAAGATGTTCAAGAGGTGCAGATTCCCAGGTGCTATTTTCCTAGGAATTTTAGCAAGATGGCCAAAGTTAAACTGCATGTCTTCGTGGACGCCAGTGAAGATGCTATAGCTTCTGTTGGATACCTTCGATTCCAAGAAGGTAATGCGATTGGTTGCTCTCTCATCTGTGCCAAGAACAAGGTTGTACCTCTGAAACCTTTGTCAATTCCAAGGTTGGAACTTCAGGCAGCGGTCATGGGTGCTAGATTGGTCAGCTCGATATCGAAAATGATAAATATGAACATCGAAAAGCGATTTCTGTGGACCGACTCCAGAAATGTTATTTATTGGCTAAAATCCGATGCAAACAGGTATAAGCAGTTTGAAATGTTTCGTATTTCTGACATTTTACAAAGGACTCGAATCGAAGAATGGAGATGGACTCCAACGAAATATAATGTAGCTGATGAAGGCACCAAGTGGATGAGAGCTCCTTCTTTTGATAAAGAAGCTCGGTGGTTCCGAGGTCCGGATTTCTTGTACAAACCAGAAGAGACATGGCCAACAATTCCTTCATTAGTTATAAACCAGAAGGAAGAAATACGTCCAAGATATATTTTGTTGACAAGTTCCTTGGCTCAAAGTTTCTTAATCGCTTTTGAGCGATTTTCTTCTTGAATCCGACTGAAACGAACAATGGCGTGGGTATTAAGATATATTAACAACTTAAGAAAAAAGCACGTCAAGAGTCAACATGTTGTCGATTGCTGTTATCAACCGAAGAACTTCAAAGCGCTGAACAACTACTTTTTCAAATGGCACAGAACCATAGCTACACTGATGAGATCGTGTTATTAACAGCTGGTAAAATGATGTTCAAGACAAGCCAGTTGTATAAGCTATCATCATACATTGATGAAGTTGGAGTTTTGCGATTAAGAGGAAGAATGGACAATGCATGGTATGTTGAAGAAGATACAAAGCGACCAATAATACTTCCAAGAGAACATTATTTGACATTTTTGCTTGTAAAGCACTATCACGAAGTATTCAAACATCAATGTCAGGAAACTATCGTTAACGAAGTTAAGCAAAGATTTTGGATACCTAAGCTCCGTCCTTTGTTAAAGTCCGTTATAAAAAAGTGTACTAAGTGTCATCAGAGGCAAACTAAACCAATTGTTCCGGAAATAGCCCCACTACCAGATGCAAGGATGGCAGCATACACACGTCCGTTTTCGTATGTTGGTGTTGACTATTTTTGGCCAATCATCATAAAAGTCGGAAGGCGAACAGAAAAAAGATGGGGAGTGCTTTTTACATGAATTACAGTGAGAGCTGTTCACTTGGAAGTGGCTCATAGTTTGTCAGCAGATTCATGCATCATGTGCATCAGGAATTTTATGTCTAGACGAGGGTTTCCAAAGGAAATTTATTCAGACAACGGGACGCATCTCAGGGGCGCTCAAAAAGAGCTGCGGAAAGCGTTTTCTGATCAAGGATTTCTCAAAATACAAGAAAAGTTTACGACTTCAGAAACGAAATGGTTCTTCAACCCCCCAGCTGCTCCACATATGGGTGGTGCATGGGAGCGACTTGTTGGATCGGTAAAACATGTACTGCAGCAAGTAATGAAAAATCAGCGACTGACTGATGAGTCATTGCTGTCAATGTTAATGGAGGTCGAAATGATAATTAATACATGACCACTTACGTACGTGCCAGTTGAATCTTATGACGTGGAAGCCTTGACCCCGAACCACTTTATACTTGGTTCATCGAGTGGATACAAACCTGCAGGAAGATTTTGAGATAGCGACCTTTTACTCCATAGACAGTGGCGACGATGTCAACGGGTAGCAGATTTGTTTTAGAAACGATGTGTACGTGAGTATCTGCCAACGCTAACACGAAGGACTAAATGGTTTGAAAAGGCTAAAAATATTGCAGATGGAGACTTGGTCATTGTTGTTGATGAAAATGTACCACGGGGATCTTGGCCAAAAGGAATCGTTACAAGAACAATCAAAGCAGTGGATGGTGTTGTTCGAAAAGCAAATGTGGAAACAGCTTCAGGATTGTATGATAGACCCGTTTCAAAGTTGGCGGTTTTAGATGTCAGTCAAATTAAAAATGATGGTGACTCAACAGCAGGAAGCAGTAGAATCACCGAAGGAGAGAAATGTTGATGATAGTAATTGGCTTCATCGTCATTAAGGAATATCAGATTGTGCTTAAACCAATTTAAGATTTGCTAAAAAATCACTGTAGATAAAACCACTTTAATTTTAGTTATTATTCTATTTTATTTTTCCTAGAAATTTTGTGGGAAAAAAATCAGTGGCGTAAACATGGGCTTTACTGTTTCCAAAATTACAATTATTAATGGTAGACAATCTAAAGTCTAATTTTAGGAACCGCACATATAAATGGCCATGAGAAAATTTGTAGGTCAATAGAGAAAGGGAGAAAAGAAAAAGAAACTCGATTCTTAACGAGGTGTCAAGGTACCCATACAGGCACACAATTTTAATGGAGGAATCACGTCCGGATTTTAATTTCGAGAGGTTTTAACCAAAACCAAAAATTGATTTCACTTGTATATTAGAAAAAAATCAAAATGATTTTTAAAATCATTTATGTAAAACTGTGGTTAAAATCTTCCGAGAAAACGGCCTTCCGGATGTGGGTAATCCACCATGGTTCTATCAAAAATAGGTGAGTGTGAGTAGCAATGTATGATGGCGGGGGATAATCTAAGCTCATCCGGTTATAGCTTCTGGTGGATTAGTTTGGATTTTTTTTTTTCTTTCGGGTACGTGCTAAGCAATCGGTCGGTCAACGGGCGGGATCTTGGAACTTTTTTTTTTTTTATTTAACAAGAGACAAAAAAAAAAAAAAAAGAAAGTGTTAAGATTTTTTTATAATAAAAGTAAAAGATAATGGTCGCCGATTCATATTTGTTAAAAAAAAACGAAAAAAAATCGGTAATCTTGAAATCCGAAGTAAAACGAAAGGTAAACGCGCACGTGAGTCGTCGAACCATCGTAACGAGCACGCAGTGTACAGCACAGTTGTGCCATAAAAGCCATACAAAGGAAGATAAGAACAGACACCAAAATCGGAGCATCAGTGCTTGATTGGGTGAGAGCTCATTATTTGGCCCACCAAAATCTCCATCAATATCGCCATATATGATGCCCGCAATAAAAAGTGCCACCTCCATAAGTCACGTGTCCTCGTACCTAAATTTGTGTTAAAAACTACCATTCATTTTTCTTGTTCCCCGTCCCGATCGCGCTCTGAATAATTGCTTAAACTTTTCGTGCGGAATAATTGTCCATTCCCCATATTCTCCAAAAACTGAATCCCTTAAAGCCAACAAAAAGAGAAATCATAAATTCTGACGTCATCCAAATCTACGATTCTTATTCATGGAAGTCTATTTGATTGTGCCATGGTTTCTACTCTTCATTACATCATCGAATCGAAATCGCCGGACTACAGTGTACCGAAGATAACTTACCGCTCATCGATCGCCGTTAGAAACCGGTTCTGGTTGAATAATAGGGACAGCTAAGATTTAGTTTTAAGCGAAATATAAATAAAAAAAAAAAAAAAAAAAGAAAAAGAGAAAAATTTTCAAAGGCCAATTCAAGTTCGTTTTGTTTTTATTATTTGTTTTATATAAAAAAAAAAGAGAGCGTAATTAAAGAATAAAGAGAAATTGATAGTAAAAAAAAAAAAAAAAATGCAGAGAGAATAATATGAGTTATAAAAATCAATAATCCGACTAAAAACGGAAGAATAAAATTCGCGGTAAATTTCCCGTTGGTTATGTAAAGGTGTTGAGTGTGACCGGTTTGTATATTCTTTTTGTATTCTCTTTGCCAGCTAGATTGTCGAAACAACCTTGTGCACAACGTTGGGAGCATCATCAAATAACAGCTGGTTTGTTACACTGGTAAGTGATAATATTGTACGTTCTCATTTCATTCTTGTCATGCAAAACAACATCTTTAGATCAAAACGGAATTATCGGATCCTAATTAATTGATTATTTGTTGTCATGTTATTATATTCTTTTTTTTTTTCAATAAAAGACCACGTTGGTCAAGATAAATTTTTTTTTTTTGACGCGAATCAATTGAATGAAAACGAAAGGAAATTTGAAGAAAGACCTCAGAAATAATTAAGATTTTATAATTAAGTTTTAGATTACGTACCTTTTTGGTCATAAAATTTTACATGAATTTGTGTTTTTTTTTTTCTTGGTGAGTACGTTCACTAGGGCGTATACGCAATAATCATAATTGATAATAATAATTGTTATAATTGGATTGTTTTCAATAAGCGAGCAGATGTATTATACCCTGACCATTACCTTTCAAGAAAGTATTTCGGTTTAAAATGATTAGAATAAGAGTTATCTTGTAGATAGTTTATAGCTAGTTTTTTTTTTGAATAAAATAATGTAATTGAACTTTTACAATCAGACTCAGAACTTTTTTTTTTTGGATTCTTTAGATCATCGTGAGGAAGGTTGATTAAACCATGTTTCCTTTGTAGAGATTTTTTTTTAGGAGGGAATGATTTTTTTTTGACGGATGGACGAGGAAGGCAGTGAGTGAATTATGCGAAGTGTCATATAAACGACAGTAGAATTTTCAAACTTCCGGGGCTAGTGTCAAATTAGTAGAGTCACACACTAGCAAGGTCGCATGACAGTTCAGTCAAGCGAGGGTGGGATTAACTCTGAGGGTGAATACCAACGCACCCTTCCCTTAATCTCAGGGTCGTCGCAATGCAACATTTTTGGACCTCATCTCATAAAAAAATTCCTAGGGATAACACCTTTCTAGAGGCATGACATACGTAACACCGTCGTAGTCCCTCAAGCAAGAACCACACCCGTCCGACGAGCTAGAACGCGCGACGCTAGCATGCCTACGCTTAAGGGAACGCGACCACCGGACACCGCGATGACTGGGTCAGGCTCTAGGGTTCCTGTGACCTGGGGTCTCTAAGGTTAGTAAACGGTGTAAGGGTAGAAAACTGGCCGCGAGAATTTTTTTTTTCAGACTTTTACGTACGCGGCAGTGATGATTAGAAATTGGCAACTCTCGATCGAAAAGAGATTGCAGGGTTGCTAGGCTCAAATTACCACGTTCGTTACAGGATGGCGCCCAACGTGGGGCCAAAAATGTTGTTATATTTTTTTGTTTTTTATTAAAAAACTAATTTAGCAGTCTCACTTGCCTATACCGATTTATTTATATACGTTGATTCAACCTTTGTATTTCTACCAAATCAAGCTAGATTATGGTTACGGCCGGTAAATTGAATTCAGCAGAAGTTTACGTCAGAAGCGGAGCCAAGTCTTTTTGATAATGGTAGTGCGGTAATAATAAACGTTCAGATAAGTCAGTGTTCTCAACCTAGAGTTGAGATTGACTGAAGCGAAATAGTTGTGAGGCATTGACTTGATTGAAACCACCTAAATTTTTGTTAAGGAAAAGATCGATTGACCGACAGCGATTTTTGTTCATCTTTCGCTGTGACTGTTGCAACCGCTCTTTATCTTTTCTATTTTCATCCATCTTCGTTGGCAGCAAAGTATGTTTTTATTTATTCGGGATTATTTGTTTCGCCATGACCTTTGACTTGCAAGGCAGCTTAAAGAGGCATGGTTAAAAGGGGTGTCTCCAATCGGTATTAGGATTTTTAGTTAACAAAATAAAAACGAAAAAAGACGACCCTGAAATTTTTTTTTTGTAATTTAAGTCACTGTCCTTTCTTCGTCCCCCCGACGGTAAATCATTTCCTCCTTATTAATGAATGAAATAGAAAACATTTTTTTTAGATTTTTTTAAAGTTAATTTTGTCATAATTCGGTTACAGGTTTTTCAGAGAAAATAAGAGTTTTTTTTCGTTATTGTTTTAAGTGAGCATATTTTCTTAATTTTGTTTTGTCATAGACGCATAAGTTCCATCCTTTGTAGATATAACTTAGTTTTGGACAAACTCTAGTTTTTCATTTTTGTTTGCCTCTAGTTATATGCATAGGTAGTGAATAATAGTATTTTTTTTTTAATTTAATTCTTAATTGTATATTGTTGTGGTTTTGGAGAGCATTGTCAGTACATTATGCCTAAGAAAAAAACCGGAGCAATTCCTAGAAAGCAAAGGGATTACAATCTGAGGGGTGATAAGAATTTACCTAGAGATAGCCCTGAGTTGAACGCCAATATGACCACTCCTAACGCTAGGCAGAACCGAGATATAGAGGGCAGAACTAGTGAAGCAGATTTGATTGGTTTAGGAGCTGCAGCATTGCCACCTCCAACCAGTCGGTATAGCCTGTCAGGAAACTTCTCTCAATTGAGACCTAGAGAGGAAAGGTTATCCATTTTGGACGAAGTAGTTCCACTAAGGGAAGAAGAGGATATAAGAGCTTATATTCAAAGAATGGTTAGTGCCACTGTAGGTTTAAATCGTGCAGAAGATAGGCGTTTCATTCAGGGCGAATTGGAGAGAACTCAAGCGGCGATACCACAACAAGTGGCAGCTACCATTAGAGAAACTTTGGCGGCAGAAACACCTGTTTCCAGATGCCATCCCTTGGATCAAACTACGGCCTCACAAATACCAAGACCTTTGTCCCCAATCTTAATTCCTTCTGGAGTAGACACTGGCATACCTCCTCGTGGTTCTCGGCCAAATCCCCAAAATAATCCACAGCAAAGTGCGAATGTGAATGATTTCTTAGCTCAATTCAATGATCTGAGTCTTAATGAACCGCCATCATTGGCTCGGAGTCACCCTTCCGTACCTGTTCCGTATCGCACCCATAATTTTCACAAATGGGGTATTAAGTATGATAACCGGAATATGTCAGTCGATGACTTTCTATTTCGAATCGAAAGGCTACGAATGTGTTACGGGGCCAGCTGGGATGACATTGTAATGAATTTTCATCACTTCCTAACAGGGCAAGTAGAGACGTGGTATTGGATGTACATAAAAGCCAATCCCAATGTTCCTTGGCTCGTTCTCCGTTTAGCCCTGATCGAACAGTTTCGGAGTTTGGAAACAGACTCGGAACTTACTCGTAAGATGTCGGACCGGCATCAAAATTCCGGCGAATCATTCGATGATTTTCTAAACGCGATCCAACAACTAAATAGTAGGTTGAAACAACCAAAACCAGCACAGGAGATTATCGAGTTAATAAAGCAGAATGTTAGACGACGAATGGGTGAGTTATTGGTCACCTTCCATACTAAAAGTCTCCCCGAAATGATTTACGTATGCCGTAAGATAGAAAAATATCTTAATGGTCAAGATCAGCAACGTCAAAAAAGTGCGTTCATACCGACGCAACGAAAAAATCATTTATCTGAACTAGGTGTTGGGACGGATATAGGAGGGGTAGATATCCAACCAAATTTAGAAGCTTTCAACCAACCAGGTAGGGAATCGAGTGCTTTGCGTTGTTGGAATTGTAAAGAACCCGGTCATACCTATTTCGATTGCCTTAGCGGTGAACGAAACTTATTTTGCTTTAAATGTGGGAGAGAAGGCGTAGCAAAGCCAAATTGCCCAAAATGTACGGGAAACGAGAGCAGGAGCAGTCCGATAGCCAGGGGAAATTGCTCCCTAAACCCACATCTGGCTTCCACTCGTTAGTATCCACTCCCCTTCACGATCAATATAACCTCAAGAAACCCTTTAACCAGACTTATCCCAAACGTTCTTCCCCTAAAGAAATCATGAAGAGACCACTAGGTAGTAAACCCCCAGTTCTTATGTCAACCCCCCCGATTGTTAACCATCCGATGAATCCAGCCAAGACTTTACACGAACGTCTCCAGCATTATCAGGCAATTCGAAACAGGATTTTTTGTTCTTCATCTGCTCCCATTTCGAACAAGATACGTCTGTTGCGAGATAAATTTAAAGCGAAGAAAACCATGTATAGGGCGATTGAATCTACCATCTTAGTCCACGAGGATGACCCTCGACCGTATGCTAAGGTTTCGTTATTTGGTGACACTGTGTTAGGGTTATTAGATAGCGGAGCCAGCATCAGTTGCCTTGGGGAAGGATCGGTTGAGTTCCTAAATAAAAAGAATATCCCGTTCAAGAAAATATCTTCGACCATAAAAACGGCGGATGGTGGTGGTCAGCCCATCATAGGGAAAGTAACTGTAGAATTAGGCTACAAAGGTATTCTGAAG
This sequence comes from Philhelius festivus, assembly GCA_963931855.1. Taxonomy (NCBI): domain Eukaryota; kingdom Metazoa; phylum Arthropoda; class Insecta; order Diptera; family Syrphidae; genus Philhelius; species Philhelius festivus. The sequence continues at coordinate 94,832,382 of OZ007555.1, forward strand.
GAGGTAGAATTGTTTGTTGTACCGACCCTACAACAACGCCTGTATCTCGGCGTCAAATTTTGGAAACAATTTAATGTGGCTCCAGGGATTATTTCAGAGATTGCCGTGAGTATGCCTGAAACTAAGACTGACCCAAACGCACACAGCTTGACCAAAGAAGAATCATTCCAGCTTAAAAAAGCTATTGAACTATTTCCGTCGTTCGCCACTCTCGGGCTAGGTAAAACCACAGTTGATGAACATGTGATTGATACAGGGGATACTGAACCTATCAAACAACGCCAATACCCCGTTTCGCCAGCGGTGCAGAGACTGATAGACGAGGAATTGGACCGTATGCTTCAGCTTGGGGTGATTGAGGAAAGTTCAAGTGCTTGGAGCTCTCCGGTAGTTTTGGTAAGGAAACCGGGTAAAAACCGTCTTTGCCTGGACTATCGGAAGGTAAACTCGAAGACCAGAGGTGATGCATACGCAATGCATCATATAGAAGGATTACTTAGTCGTCTTCCGGATACGCAGTATATTTCTACTGTTGATCTGAAGGACGCTTATTGGCAGGTGCCGCTGGCGGAAAAGTCTCGGGAAAAAACAGCCTTTTCGGTAATTGGTAGGCCCCTGTATCAATTCACAGTGATGCCATTCGGCCTTAAAAATGCTGGTCAGCGGATGTGCCGAGTAATTGACAAAGTTGTTCCTCATCAATATCGAGAGCAAATTTTCCCATACGTGGACGACATTCTCGTAATTTCGCGAACTTTTGAAGAGCATATCGCGCTTCTTAAAATTTTGGCTCAGAGATTGTGGGATGCAGGGCTTACGATAAACGTGGCGAAATCGAAATTTTGTTTCAGAGAGCTGAAATTTTTAGGGTACGTTGTGGGAGAAGGTTGCCTTAAAGCTGATCCAGAAAAAGTGTCGGCCATTTTGGATTTTCCAGTACCAACGACGCCCAGACATGTCAGACGATTTCTAGGGTTAGCTGGTTGGTATCGGCGCTTCGTGCAAGACTTTTCGTCCCTAGCTGCTCCTCTGACGGACTCATTGAAAAAGGGGAAGAAATTTATCATGAACGACCAAGCTATTGAGGCTTTTAACAAAATCAAACAAACTCTAACATCCGCTCCCGTGCTTATAAACCCGAATTTCGCAAAAGAGTTCATAATTATGTGTGATGCTTCGAACTCAGGTATCGGTTGCGTTCTCTGCCAGGCAGATGAGGAAGGCAACGAACGTCCGATATATTATTATTCGCATAAGCTTAACTCTGCACAACGTAACTATACGGTCACCGAAAGAGAATGTCTTGCCGCAGTTATGGGAATAGAAAAGTTTAGGCCTTACGTGGAAGGTCATGCTTTCAAAGTCATCACAGATCACGCCAGCTTGAAGTGGCTGATGAGCCAAAAGAATCTAAACGGTAGGTTGGCCAGATGGAGTCTGAAGCTTCAGGGATACGACTTCATCATTGAACATCGACGTGGCTCGCTGAATGTGGTCCCAGATGCACTATCTCGAGCATACGAGATAGAAAGCTTGCAACTCGATGAGCAAATGAAGACGTATCCCACTGATGTGTTACATGTAAAGCTTGACGATCCTAGTTTTCAATCTGGGGAATACGCCAAACTTAAGGATACCATCGTAAAACAACAAGAACAATTACCTGACCTTCAAGTCTCGGAAGGTTTCGTGTATAAGAAGGTCAGACATTGTACAGGGAATCCTCTTGAAGATGACCAAGTATGGAGGCTTTGGATTCCATCAGAGTTAACTGAAAATCTGATCAGATTGGCTCATCAACCACCTACGGCAGCTCATGGCGGTATAGCTAAGACGCTTTATCGTTTACGTCAACAGTTTTTCTGGCCGAACATGGCCACGCAAGTAAAGAATTGGGTAAATGATTGCGATGTTTGTAAGACCTCAAAGGCACCTAATGTAATTCTTCGACCTCCCATGGGGAAAGCTTTTGCTTGCGAAAGGCCATTTCAGATGATTTATCTGGACTTTCTCGGTCCCTATCCTCGGTCGAAGGCTGGAAATTTGTATGTTATTATATGCTTAGACCAATTAACCAAATTTGTAACAATTAAGCCGATACGAAATGCTACTGCAGAGACGCTTTTAAAATTTCTGCAGGAGCAAATCTTTTGCTTATTCGGGGTACCTGAGAATATATTAACAGACAATGGTAAGCAGTTTGTCAGCCGGGAATTTGGCAAGTTAATGAGCACGTATGGGATAAACCATATACGTACGGCAGCCTACTCCCCGCAAGCGAATGCGAGCGAAAGAGTCAACCGCTCTATTCTCGCAGCCATAAGATCATATATCGACGTGGATCAAAGGGAATGGGATTTGCACCTGCCATCCATAGCCTGTGCTCTGCGAACTACTATACATTCAGCAATTGGGATCTCTCCTTATGAAGCTCTTTTCGGCCAAAAGATGGTTGAACACGCTTCAGACTATAAACTTTTGAGAAACCTAAACGGGTTGAACAATTCCGAAATTCAACTTCTTTCAAAGGCATCTCAGATGAATGTGATGCATTCTTACCTCAAGCAGGCGCTAGAGAAAACTCAAGCTGACTACCAGCAGGCCTATAATACTCGTAGCCGAGATGTCAAATTTAAGGTAGGGGACATAGTTTTTAAAAGAAACTTTACGTTGAGTGACAAGTCCAAGAGAATAAACGCAAAATTGTGCCCCAAATTCTTAAAAATGAAGGTGAAGAAAGTAATTGGGAGTCATTTATATCAGCTGCAAGACATGCAGGGGAAAGTAGTAGGGATATACCACGGTAAAGACATAAAGAAGTAGAATTAGTTAAGGGAGTTTGGCTTGCTCAGGTGTGATGGGGTGCTGATGGTAAATTTTTGTTTTCTTAAATCAGGATCCCATGCGTTGCTACGGTTGCGACACTGTTTCCTTTTTTTTTTCCTTTTCTTTTTCATTTTGCCTCGCACCGAGTCAAAACAAAAAAGCTTTGTGGGAAAAAAATCAGTGGCGTAAACATGGGCTTTACTGTTTCCAAAATTACAATTATTAATGGTAGACAATCTAAAGTCTAATTTTAGGAACCGCACATATAAATGGCCATGAGAAAATTTGTAGGTCAATAGAGAAAGGGAGAAAAGAAAAAGAAACTCGATTCTTAACGAGGTGTCAAGGTACCCATACAGGCACACAATTTTAATGGAGGAATCACGTCCGGATTTTAATTTCGAGAGGTTTTAACCAAAACCAAAAATTGATTTCACATGTATATTAGAAAAAAATCAAAATGATTTTTAAAATCATTTATGTAAAACTGTGGTTAAAATCTTCCGAGAAAACGGCCTTCCGGATGTGGGTAATCCACCATGGTTCTATCAAAAATAGGTGAGTGTGAGTAGCAATGTATGATGGCGGGGGATAATCTAAGCTCATCCGGTTATAGCTTCTGGTGGATTAGTTTGGATTTTTTTTTTCTTTCGGGTACGTGCTAAGCAATCGGTCGGTCAACGGGCGGGATCTTGGAACTTTTTTTTTTTTTATTTAACAAGAGACAAAAAAAAAAAAAAAAAGAAAGTGTTAAGATTTTTTTATAATAAAAGTAAAAGATAATGGTCGCCGATTCATATTTGTTAAAAAAAAACGAAAAAAAATCGGTAATCTTGAAATCCGAAGTAAAACGAAAGGTAAACGCGCACGTGAGTCGTCGAACCATCGTAACGAGCACGCAGTGTACAGCACAGTTGTGCCATAAAAGCCATACAAAGGAAGATAAGAACAGACACCAAAATCGGAGCATCAGTGCTTGATTGGGTGAGAGCTCATTATTTGGCCCACCAAAATCTCCATCAATATCGCCATATATGATGCCCGCAATAAAAAGTGCCACCTCCATAAGTCACGTGTCCTCGTACCTAAATTTGTGTTAAAAACTACCATTCATTTTTCTTGTTCCCCGTCCCGATCGCGCTCTGAATAATTGCTTAAACTTTTCGTGCGGAATAATTGTCCATTCCCCATATTCTCCAAAAACTGAATCCCTTAAAGCCAACAAGAGAAATCATAAATTCTGACGTCATCCAAATCTACGATTCTTATTCATGGAAGTCTATTTGATTGTGCCATGGTTTCTACTCTTCATTACATCATCGAATCGAAATCGCCGGACTACAGTGTACCGAAGATAACTTACCGCTCATCGATCGCCGTTAGAAACCGGTTCTGGTTGAATAATAGGGACAGCTAAGATTTAGTTTTAAGCGAAATATAAATAAAAAAAAAAAAAAAAAAAGAAAAAGAGAAAAATTTTCAAAGGCCAATTCAAGTTCGTTTTGTTTTTATTATTTGTTTTATATAAAAAAAAAGAGAGCGTAATTAAAGAATAAAGAGAAATTGATAGTAAAAAAAAAAAAAAAATGCAGAGAGAATAATATGAGTTATAAAAATCAATAATCCGACTAAAAACGGAAGAATAAAATTCGCGGTAAATTTCCCGTTGGTTATGTAAAGGTGTTGAGTGTGACCGGTTTGTATATTCTTTTTGTATTCTCTTTGCCAGCTAGATTGTCGAAACAACCTTGTGCACAACGTTGGGAGCATCATCAAATAACAGCTGGTTTGTTACACTGGTAAGTGATAATATTGTACGTTCTCATTTCATTCTTGTCATGCAAAACAACATCTTTAGATCAAAACGGAATTATCGGATCCTAATTAATTGATTATTTGTTGTCATGTTATTATATTCTTTTTTTTTTTCAATAAAAGACCACGTTGGTCAAGATAAATTTTTTTTTTTTGACGCGAATCAATTGAATGAAAACGAAAGGAAATTTGAAGAAAGACCTCAGAAATAATTAAGATTTTATAATTAAGTTTTAGATTACGTACCTTTTTGGTCATAAAATTTTACATGAATTTGTGTTTTTTTTTTTCTTGGTGAGTACGTTCACTAGGGCGTATACGCAATAATCATAATTGATAATAATAATTGTTATAATTGGATTGTTTTCAATAAGCGAGCAGATGTATTATACCCTGACCATTACCTTTCAAGAAAGTATTTCGGTTTAAAATGATTAGAATAAGAGTTATCTTGTAGATAGTTTATAGCTAGTTTTTTTTTTGAATAAAATAATGTAATTGAACTTTTACAATCAGACTCAGAACTTTTTTTTTTTGGATTCTTTAGATCATCGTGAGGAAGGTTGATTAAACCATGTTTCCTTTGTAGAGATTTTTTTTTAGGAGGGAATGATTTTTTTTTGACGGATGGACGAGGAAGGCAGTGAGTGAATTATGCGAAGTGTCATATAAACGACAGTAGAATTTTCAAACTTCCGGGGCTAGTGTCAAATTAGTAGAGTCACACACTAGCAAGGTCGCATGACAGTTCAGTCAAGCGAGGGTGGGATTAACTCTGAGGGTGAATACCAACGCACCCTTCCCTTAATCTCAGGGTCGTCGCAATGCAACATTTTTGGACCTCATCTCATAAAAAAATTCCTAGGGATAACACCTTTCTAGAGGCATGACATACGTAACACCGTCGTAGTCCCTCAAGCAAGAACCACACCCGTCCGACGAGCTAGAACGCGCGACGCTAGCATGCCTACGCTTAAGGGAACGCGACCACCGGACACCGCGATGACTGGGTCAGGCTCTAGGGTTCCTGTGACCTGGGGTCTCTAAGGTTAGTAAACGGTGTAAGGGTAGAAAACTGGCCGCGAGAATTTTTTTTTTCAGACTTTTACGTACGCGGCAGTGATGATTAGAAATTGGCAACTCTCGATCGAAAAGAGATTGCAGGGTTGCTAGGCTCAAATTACCACGTTCGTTACAATTTGTTTGCTTCATTTTCAATTTATAAAATTATATTTTCATTCTTAATAAAGAAATCAAAAGTAAAATACGAATTTACTTAAAATTAAATTCTCAACAGCTAGAGATAATTATATACGAATTCTATTAGCTTTTGGTAGTTCCATTTTTGTTTATTAAATTCGATAGACAGACAAACAGCTGAGTGTTATGAAGGCTAAATGTAATATTCTTACTTTTTGGTATTTTATTTGACACAAGCTCATTATAACTATGCAGGGTAGGCATATGTTTTATAAATATGAATTTGCATAGTGGATGAATAAGTCCTTATGCGTTCAGCGAATTCTAATAAATAAGGCTGTAGGTGTTTCAAATGTTACACAATGAAATGATCTATAATACCCACGCCGATAACATTTTGTACAGATGGATAACATAAGAATAACAAACAACTCGTCATACGCAGTGGGCAAGTTGGATCAAAATTCACAAATATCTAGTATGGCAAGGACTTCTGCTGAAAGAAGCAGGGAGCTACGCTACATCGCAGCATTGGCAGCAATCAGTATAAAGCTATATCCTTTGCACAAATTCAGAGAGAGTGGAGTTTAAACCTTACATATAACATTGGAAACAGTTGTAACATGCCTTAATAATGAAACCAATAGATGTCCGATACTGGAATTACTGAGAAGCAAATTAACGGAGCAAATCATATCAGCATGGGACCAGGGCATTCCGAAATCAAATGCAACAGAAGGAGATTTTGCAGATATTTGGAAAAATTGTCAAACATTCCTTCGTACTCAAAACCCTTAATACTAATGTATCGCGTACAACAGTCTATTTACAAGAGAGAATTGTAGAAGATTACTATACTTATGAGAGTTGGAAAAACCATCTTTACTACCCGGCATTATTATAACAGCGAAGCTCCGGATGCTTGTGAACTCTCTCCATATGGAATATTTTTGTTGAATGTCCTTTGTCTCGTCAAATCGATGTATCATTAGTAAGCACACCTGTACCAAACCGATTATCTAAGCATACTTAACCTAACAGAATATCAGTCAGTCAGGTTTAAAAAATGCTTTGTTATTTTTGTTGTCCAATTTTTTTTTGATAATCTGTTAAAAATAGAAATAATGCAAAATTAAAAAAAAATAAAAATCGTATTAAAATATGTAAAAACGACGGTCTTAATATGTGTGATAGCTTGGTCCATGAGAAAAGGGCTGAATTTTTTGTTTGAAGCAATAAGTTCTATCCGATTCTATTCGCAGGGGTCTAGTTGAGTACCTAAAGTACCTACAAAGTAAATAACACACTTCTTCAGTGCTAGTCTAATTGACTGGATATAGCTTAACATAATATTTCTTAAAGACTTCAACAACCAGAAGTATATGCTTTCTCTTCCAGGTGATAGGAACAAGTGTACAAAATTATCGAGGTGGATTTTATGGATTTATGGGTTCCTTGGGTATATTACGGGATGAATTCATAATATACTTTATAGTTTTTTTTTTTAATAATTTATCTCCATTTTCTTCATATGTATTGCCGTTTTTTTTGTCCGGTCATGACTATCGGTAACTGATTTCTTCGAGAGTAAGAGATATATTGAAGAGATAAGTTCTTTCAGGAATCATTAAAAATTATTTTAAAGGAATAGATAGATAGATAGATATTCTTTATTTTTTCATAATAAAAATTTTACAATATTTGTTGCTTAAGAATTAAGACATGGCAATTCAGCCGTCTGCCTGAAATAACATTTCAAAATAAATAATGGAAAGTTTAAATTTTAGCAGAAAAATAAAAAAAAAACAAACTTTAAACAATTTTGCAGTGATTTGTAACACAAAAAAAGAAGATCAATTTAAAAAATAAGATTTTACAAACATTTTTCAATTTTAAAATGAGTTGAAATACAAACGTTTATAAATAAGTTTTAATAATGTTAGGTGGCATTGTAACAGAAAAATTTTTAAAATAAATAATTAAAAGGTTGAATAAGAGTTATACACAAGATTTACAAGAAGCAGTTACGATAGTTAAGAGCTTGATCACAAAACCCGTAGAGATTTGTCCACCCTGCCGAACCGTTCAAAATTTCTATCAATTCTGATCTAGAGAGGACACTTTGATGGAAGTAAAGCCTTCTAATTTCCTGTAAAATCGGGCACACTGCTATGAAGTGATAAACATCATCACGTTCGAATCTGTTGCAGAAGTTACACAAGACTGGTAAGTCTGAGCGATGGGGAACATAATTTTAACTAAGGATTTCAACTCTTGCTCGAAAAATAGTGCTTATAACAACCACAGAGTGCTCGCTTCCAAAGTAATTAGCAGCTTGAAGTCGATGATTTAGATCTCTGTATATAAGTCTAGTTGACGATGCCGCCGCACGATTTAAATGTTGAATGTATATTTGTTCATCAACCTTCGATATTATATTAGCAAATAGTTCACTCCAGCTATCTAAATTAAATTCTGTAAGGTCTAACCTGAGGCCATGAGAGTTTGCGAGATCACTCCATTCTTTGAATGGTGTCGAATTCGAACGCAAAAGGTTCACCATAACAGTCTTGTGTAGACTAATGCCAGGCTTGTTCATTGTCTTTATCAAAAAATCAGAGATTGCTTTTAAGTTTCTAATATAAATTGGGGTAATACCTGACTCGATGTGGATAGCATGAGTTGGAGTGGAATTCGGTAAACGAAATAATCGTTTGAAGAAAAACCTTTGCATCAATTCAAATTCTTCGAAATACTTGTAACCAAAAGCTTGGACTCCGTAGCACATACAAGAATTTATAGTGACTTCAAACACCCGGTATTTTGACCCTAGATCAATATTTTGATTGGCAAACAGTTTTGGCCACATAACGCTTAGTGCAATTTTGGCTTCCTTACACTTACCCTGCACATGTTTAGCGAAGCTAACGTTTGAAGACATCAAGACTCCCAAATACTTAAATTCTTGTACTACCTCTATACGTTCGCCATCCAAAAACCAGCTTTCCTCCCTTGATCTCCTACATTTGCGCGCTTCAAACACCATAATTTTTGTTTTCATAGCGTTTATTTTCAGATCTCAGGTGTTGCAGTACCTCTGAAGCTTATTTATTTGGAGCTGAAGAGAGGAAGGGTTGTCCGCCAACATAACCAGGTCATCCGCGTAGAGTAGCACTTTGATATGAGTGTCGACAATACTGACTCCTCCAGGCAAGTAGTCACTAATGTCGTCGATAAAAAGAGCAAAGAATATTGGGCTCAGGATGCAACCCTGTGGGACCCCAGCAGTAGTTTCAAACCAATTCGAAGTTTCCGAGCCATCCCAAACTGCCGCACTTGTTCCATTCAGCAGAGTTTCATACATTGCCAAAAATTTCCTAGAAATACCAATGGAAGCCATTTTGTATATAAAAGCTTGACGATTGACAGTGTCAAAGGCTGCTTTGAAGTCAACGAAGCAGGCATACAACTTTTTTTTCCTTTGGGTAAATTTATTGGCTATGTTTGACAAGGCAAAGATGTGGTCAGCAGTTGAAAATCCAGCGCGAAAACCAGCTTGAAATATGCTCAAACGTTGATTTGACTCTATCCAGTTTGAAAGTCTCATATACAAAATTGTAGCAAATACCTTCCGAATTGAGTTCAGTATTGATATACCCCTGTAATTTTCAGGCATGTTAGCATCACCCTTTTTAAAAATCGAAATTATAACAGCTTTATTAAAGCTTTGTGGGACGCATGCATTTTCAAATAAATGATTGTAGAAAGATAATAGATAATGTTTGAATTCCGATGTTGAATGCTTAAAAAACTCGAGAGGGATGCCATCATTTCCAGGTGATTTATTGTTTTTCATTGAAGATAGTGCAATTTGTAGTTCATCTAAAAGTATTGGCAAATCAAGCTCCTCGACAACTGGATTAGGCAAGGCGTAGTGGAAGGATTGACGTTCACTACAAGCTGTCAACAAAGATCGAAAATGAGTGGCGAGAATGTCAGCTTGTATTGAGCTGGCAGCTAGGCGATTATTACCACGTAGTTCCCTCACATTACACCAGAAGGTTTTTGAGTCTTTACATTTTTCTAAGTTTCTAGCTAAGTTTCTTGTGTAGTTTAACTGCTTGTTTTGACAGACATGCTTATATGTTTTGTTTGCTTGTAAATAAGCGGATTTAGAAATGTCAGTATTTAATTTTCTAAACAAGTTCAGAGAAGCAAATACTTTTCTACGGAGCATGTTACACTCGTAGTCGAACCATTTACAATGGAAAATAAACTGCTTATTGCCGCGATTTCTTGAAACGGAAGATCTAATTGCTTTCAACATGTTCTCTACAATAAGCTCAATAGAGGCTGAATTAGGTGCAAGAAGTGACACAATGTTACGGTTTAACTTAAGTTGATAACTATTAGCCTCCTGAGGTAACCATCTGAGCTTGGACATTTTTCTAGTCACAGCGACAAGAGCCTTTTGGTTAAAGCTTGCACTAGCGACGATTGGAAAATGGGTCGAGAAACTTGCTCCTATTACATCAAAGTCATCTATAGCCTGAAGCCACTCACCAGAGACTGCACTAATGTCAATAACTGAACTTCCTTGGCCACTTAAAAAAGTAAGTTCACCATTTTCATCTGACTTTAGCGAACCATTTAATACACAGTAACCAAAACTTTCGAGTAAATCTGTTAAAAACCTACCATTCCTATTCAGAGTGTCATCTTTAGAACTTCTTCGTGTTAAAAGATTGGACTGAGTATTCAATTGCTCCACGTAAGAATTCTGAAAAAGCCCAATTCTAGCATTAAAATCCCCGATTAACATTACATTAGCCGAGTTAAAATTCTATAAAAAATCACTCAATTCGTTAAAATCATTCAACCAGTTATTACAATTTAAATACAGTGGGACAATAAAGTGACTTTTGCGATTACTACTTCCAACTATTTCAATAACTAATTTACTATTTATTTGCTTAAATTTAACAAAATTACTAATTTTACTTTTTTTAATGCCACACATAATACCACCACTTGCTCTACCATGAATATTATTTCTTACTGCAGGGATATAGCTGATATTAAAATCTTTAAAGTATTTAATAATTTCGTTTTGTTGCCCTTCTTCTAAAAAAGTTTCAATCAGAATTATTATTTCATATTTTTGAATTAATTTAAAAAAATCACCTAACAGTAGTTTGTTTCTAATGCCAGCTATATTGTAACTTAGAATACTTAATTTAGTGATATTAGTACTTTTACATATATAATAGTTACTAAAGGAATTCATACCGACAGTGGAATGATTATGGATTTGATGCAGGTGTTGTTGTTGTTGTTGTTGTTGTTGTTGTTGTTAAAGGAATAAAAAAATAGCGTAAATAACTACCTTAATTCCCCTAATTCGTGCATAATATTTTAGGGCGTGGTTTTGTGTCTATTCTAAGAAAAAATCGTTCTACAATAAGGGCCTATCTCTAATTATTATATCATATATCGGGGATAAAAGAAAAGGTTTACTTTGCTGTACCCTGACCCATGTTAACGGTAATTGTGTTGTTGGTACTAATGATATAAATTTGAGTTAGGTCTTTATTTTTAGAATAAATAATAGTCTTTGTAATTGCGTTTAAACAAATTTGATATTTTATCTCGGTCTTGAAATATGCAGTATCCAATACTGTTGGTTCATGAAATCTTGCAGGCCAGTCAAATATGATGTAGGTAGTTGCGTAAGTGGAATGTCCTCCAATAGTTCTGGTAAATCATTGCACAAAAACTTCAGATAGTGTGTAGAATTCAGCTTGGGGGGAGTTTGAAAGGCCCATTAATTTGTTTCAAATTAGGCATACCCGCGTTAGGTATGAAATTGCTCCCGTTTCTCAAAGCCTTCGATATCTATTTCCAAATACTCGTAAACTAGGAAGTCATCAGTTTGGATAAAGTTCCTGGTATCTTTGTCGCGCTTTGGTTGAAGTTCCATTGCACAGCCTACAAACTAAAAAAATAATGTATGCGTTTCTAAACAACTGTTGAGTTGGCGTTATAAATTAAACTGATGAATTGATTTCGTTTTTTAATCTTTTATACCATTTTTGTAAGGTAGATTTTCCAAACCTTAATCTTTTTGAGAAATTTTAAAGAATCGGGAAAGGAATTGATTGTTTCCACAGGTACTCAAATAAACGAGCACGTTTTAAAACTGCATTGCTTTTGTAAAATATTGCAAAATTCTTGTAAAACCACTCTTATTGTGAACTTAAGAAACGTGTCCAAAATCAGAAAATCTTTTTTTTTGACCACAAAAAACAAAAAACGGAAAAGCATAAACCACAAAAAAACAAAAAAAAAAAACAATTTTACATGGCTCAGGTTTTCCTAAGTATCATAAAATCAATGGGTTTTTCCCCAAACTTTTCATTGAGTTTTATTTTTATTATTGTTACGTTCATTTAAAAAAATAGTAAAACGGTGTGTTTATTACGCATTTTCTGGAGAAAATTGCGCCAAAATCAAAAAATTAGTATGGGCAGGAAAAATGCATGCTAGAAACTGATTATCTCAACACCGAGATAGGATATCAAATTTATTTACACGCAATGACAAAGACTGGTATTTCTTCTAAAAATAAAGGCCTAAATAAAGTTTCTATCGTTAGTACTCACGGTAATTATTTACAATTGGGGCTCCAGACAAAAATCGCTCCAAAAAATTTTTGATGCATTTGGGGTCATTTCTGAGGGTACAAATAGTAAATTTAAAGCGGGGGAGACACATTATTTCCATTTTATTCAGACATTACATGGTACATCTTACATTATGATAAATCAATGAATTTCTCTAAAATCGTTGATCATACATTTCAGAACGTGGCAAAAAGAGGCGAGGGGGGGGGGCTGTTTAAAGGGAAAATAATTTTGTAGTTACTCAAAATATTTATGTCCTTTCGTTTAAATGATTTGACTATTCGTTATCATTTTGACAATTTTCTCGGAAATCTGATTTAAGTACGTAATTTGGTGGATTACTTGTTAGGTAAAAATATCTTTAATGTAAAATTTTTATTTTTCGAGTGAAACAGTTAACATTTATATTTGCGATCCTTTGGATTATAAATTTCTGAGTAATATACTTGATATTTCGATTACAAAAAAATGAGGCTTTAGTTTGTCGGCAAAAACCTAACCTTATTTTGATTGGAGAAGATCAGTAATGGATTTGTTTTGTTTTTTTTTCAGTTGATTTCCAAATTTAAATTGTATCTTTTTCGTTTGTTTGCCTTCTTCACTTTAGCTAATTGAAACGAAAACTAAACAATTTATACAAGGTGATGATCATTTACAGTGTGATATTTGCTACGGTGCAAAGAAGAAGTCGTGGTAACATTGGTCGGCGGTAACAGAATGCAGCGCGATACCAAAATGTGGTAGCACATTGAAAGGAAAAGGAACGTGTTATTGAAAGGGAATCAGTTGGAATCAGAATGATCGTGCGCGACAGTCAAAAGAGATCAATGAAGCTTAGAGTTAACAAGAATGATTGAGAAGAGGAGATGTTAGTCCAGTTCTAGTAAACATTGAACGTGCAGCTTTTCGATATGAGCCAAACATTTAATACACTGCACATAAATGAGTTCAACTCGGTCGGATATCTCTGTCGTTTGTCAGAATTGCAATGCAGTTAAATTTGAGAAAGAACTGCCTGGAGTATGTTGTGCGAGCGGGAAAGTGAAATTGCCAGAGTTGCTTCCACTACCGGAGTCATTGAGCATGCTGTCTAACGGTAAATCTCCTAATTCAAAACATTTCTTCCATCATATGAAGGTGTTCAATGATTGTTTTCAAATGACGTCGTTTGATAGTGATAAATGCTAATACACCAACACACCACACACAATACACAATACCTCATGATACAAAACGAACTAACAAAACACAAAAATTACAAAATTTTTTATTTATGTCTCAAAAATTATTAATTTATTCAGGTCTCACAGAACTCATACCAATTATTAAGTCTGAAAACAAAAAACACCTATCGATTAAATAGTTAACGAGTCAGTTTTGACGTATAATTACTCCATTCTTTATTTTACTAAAATTACACCCTTTGAGTTACTGACAGGTTATTATTACAAATCCAATCCATTTCCAAATTCAACAAATTCCAAAAACACACAAGAATAGCTTAAAGAACACATTAAAGACTATGAAATTTTATCTTAACTAGTACACACTTAAAACACAACTCGCATAGACTAAATTTGATGTAGATGACCAAATGAATTGGCTGACAGGAGAAATAAATGAGAGACATATACGATTTTGCATTACGGGTGTATGGGGGCTACCGTTAGTTTTGTAGCTAACAAAAAAAGTTTTAATGTTCCCTCTATGGAATCACCCAAGACCCTTAAGTACAAAGCTTGAAGAAAATAGCTCCAGTAGCTTAGGCTGTGGAAGAGGTACAGATATACTGAAACATGTTTTTTGTGTACTGAATTTTCCTTAAATTTTTTATAAAAAAATTGATATGCAAATTATTGGTATTTAGGGAAATACATTCTTAGAGTTAATTTTGAAATTTAATCGTGTACCCGTTTTCAAGAAAATGAATTTTCAAAAAAAAAAAAAATTAAATTTTTTTTATAAACCCAAAAACTATTTTTACGAAAAATTTTATAAACATTATTTTTTAAACTTCACAGGAGCTCCAGCTAAAAAATTTAGATTAAAATCATTAAAAAGAAAGGAAAATAGAAAAAAAAACGACAGATACCATTAGTAACATTTTTTCCTAAAAATTTTGTTCACTAAAATGTAGGCCATGCCCATAACAGCACATTTAATTTTTTTTTATAAAAATCGTTAGAGCCGTTTTCAAGATAAATAAGATTTTGCATCACGGGTTTATGGGGGTACCCTTAATTTTGGAGCTAAAAAAATTCAATTTCCCCTCTAGGGAATCACCGAAGACCCTTAAGTACCGAGCTTGAAGAAAACAGCTCCAGTGATTTAGGCTGTAGAGAGAGGTACAGACGTACAGACATATAGACGTATAGACAGACAGACGGAATTGACGGACCCACTTTTTCGTCTTCGCTAACATCGTAATGTCTACTTTGATCAAAATTTCGAACTCGATGTTTTTTCCAAATACTGAACTTTCCCTATAGTACCTATATTGCAAATAAAAATGAAAGATTTAATAACATTTCAAGACATTTACAAACAACAAAGTGTTATTCAGAATATAATTTATAATAGGTAGCTATCCGGATTAAAATTTAGTTTTGATTTGATAATCATACTGAACCAATATTTTATTCAAATTGTTTGTGATATGGACACATTAAACGACCAGTTGAAATAAAATTTCCGAATCAATATCTCTTCATCGAGACGAAATTATTAACATGTGTACAGCAACATTTTCAGATGCAAAATATCGAAATATTCTTAGATGAAAATATAATATAATATAATAAACCTATTATAATCAATCAAACATAATAATATTCATAATTAAAGTCCCACATATGAAGCCGACTAATTCTCGCTTTATCCTAAGCCTAGTACGCAGATCGGGAAAAATTTTGTCTCCCATACATTTTTTTTCCTGGGACAAATTTTGTCTCGGATATTCTTCCGAGCAGTACGCAATTCGCGCGCAAAATTCATACTATTGTGAATTGCTCTACAAAATGTCTCCACTAAATTTTGCCAGGAAAAAGAATGATACAAGCATTATTTTGCGGGACAAATTTTGACAGCCACCGTATTTCCGAAAGTGATTTTTGTCAAAACTGGTTTTATGTGAAAGGTGCTGCTGCTTCTCTTGAAAGCATCGAGAGGAGATTCCAAAAAGTTATGAACGACTTTTGTAAGACAACGCGTTCCAGAGATATACTAAAAACCACATTAAATTAGATTTATTCTCTCCAACTTAAAACTTTGGCGCGAGATTTGGAAAAGTTTTGTAGAGATTAAAATTGTAGAGATAAAATTTGTCTTGTCTCCATCTGCGTACTAGGCTTAAGACTTGAAGCAGATCTATAGTATTATTATGAAGCGTCATTTTGTGGTACCAACGCTTTCCTGGTGGTGGCGCTGAAATTAGCGCACGGTTTTACAGTGGAGAGTAGGATAAGATACAAAACAAGTAGTAAAAAAGAGAATATTTATTATTAAATTTAGCAGAGGCAGATCTAACAAGTACTATCGCTATGCTTAAGATGTCGCCTCAATCGTTCTTCTTCATAAGATTACGATACATAAGTTTTATATACAAAGATAACACTTATTAAATATTGGTATCAGTATTTGAGCCTTGCCTCACAATCGAGCAGACACAAAACAGTGGAAAGGAAAATTCATAGAAATTTTAGTCAGACACTGGTGCATTTTGCTTCTAACATCCTGCAGAATAGAAAATGAAATAACAGTACTGAACCAAATAAAAGGCAAACATCGGACCGCATTAAAAACGAACTGTAATAAATATGAAGGAAAAAGGACAATCGAAAGATCACATACTCAAGTGAACCAAGTGGTTCAAGAGAATAGAAACTCTTTTGGTACTCAACAGCAATCATCCCCACACTCGATGTTAAAATCAGTAACATTTCTACCGAAATAAAAATAGATAAGCTGCCAAATGAAATAATTTAAAATTTAAAGCCTTCAATAATTCCAATATAATTTATTTCTGGTCAATAACAATTATAATAATCGCCTTTATACTTATCAAAATGCAGCGCTGTAGCACTTACCACCTCTCAGAGATCAGTTCCAGCCGCACAACAAGCCAATATTACCTTTAGAATTCAATAAATGTAAGGTCAGCATTTGATATAACGTTTTTATTTTACTTACCATTAGAATACTTACCTATGTATGTTAAGTTTTAAGGTCAGCATGCATAGCATTGTACATACATACTGTGATCGACTGAGCGTCAAAAGTGAGCAAAAAGCTAAATGATTTCTTAAGTTACAAAACAAACAAAAATTAAATTCCAATAAAACAAAACAAAATAAACAAAAATTGAATTCCAATAAAACAAAATAAAAGCTTTATTCAATAGCAATACATCAAAACCAAAATAAAAATTAAAAAAAAAAAACACGAACAAATGCATTTATTCCCAAGTAATTTTAATTATTTTATTAACATTATTTCTAATACTTGATTTGAATAAATTTACTAATTGGCATAATAATAGGATTCAAGAAGTTGAAAAGATATTAATATATATTGTGCCGAATTTATTGGACAAGGATAATAGAATATGGCAGGCCTGGTAGAGTCACTTTTTAATGTACGTTCTTATAGATAGAAAGATAGATACATTTTATTGTTTCAAAGAAAATTACATAGTTTGCAATATCATTGCACAGCACAGAGATGTGATAACAAATTGTATCTTACTACTGAAAATCAATATTAGTTTTCTGAAGAGCATACATTTTAATATTTATAAATTTAAAGGAAAATAATTACAAAAAACCTTTACTTGAATTTTGTTTAAAACTGTATCACAGGTAATGCTAAAATAATAAATAAGGAAAAAAAGAGAAAAAACAATTATGTTAAGGAAATGAATAAATAAATTAATTGATAAATAAATCAATAAATAAACATACATAAATACATCAATAAATGATCAAATAAATAAATTACTAAATTGTAAATGAATAAATAAGTTAATAAATAAGTAAATCCAAATATAATTAAATACATAAACATCAAAGAAACTAATTATTAAGTAAACAGGTAAATTAATAAATTATTTAACGAACAAGTAAATAAATAAATAACAAATATGAATAAATATGAATAAATAAATAAATTAATAATTTAACAGGCAAGTAGGCAAATAATTAATTAAACAAAGACTTACATAAATAAATTATTGAATAAGAAAGATAATGAATAAATAAAATGATAATGAATAAATAAATGAATATATAAAAATATATGTATAAATATTTTAACAAGGCGTAGTATATTTTAATAAATTAAAATGTAAATATATATCTAAATGAAATATAAATAATAAACATAACAAGAATGATAAACGTTTTTTTTTCATTATTTGATTATTTTTGTTTTTTGAAGTAAAACTTCTTTTCCGGCGTTGAGGGTAAAAAATTTTCTATGCAGCTGTCAGTGACATGTCAAAAAGACACGATATCAGCGACATGCTTTTAGAGTACAAAATGTTTGTACGGAGGCTGAGGGAAAAAAAGTTTTACTTCTACTGCGCGTACGTCAGTACACACAACCTTTTTTTATATGGGTCATTTTTTAAAAATTGACATTTTTTATTGATCGTTTAAAAAAATTTTTTTTTTTCAGTTTTTCTTGGGTTTTAGTTTCTAAATCTATAGTTAACAAGTAGAAAAGGAATTCTCCGAGTTGCGCAAAAATAATTTCAAATATTTTTCATTTTACGTGTATTTTTCGATAAAAATTAAAATTGAAAATTTCGAATGTATTAAAAATGTTCTTTTCTGGCATAAAATAACAATAATCCACAAAATAAATAGTAACAATATATAGTTGAAATTTTGTGGAAAGCAACTAAATTTAATAGGATAATTAAGAAAAAAAAGTTGTTTGTTTACGAAATGATTTTGTTTAAAAGCATGAAAGAGTCAAAAAAATATTTTTAAATAACGGCACATAACTTTCTTGGAACTTTTACGGTACCAATACTGTAAGGAATGATGAAATTCAGTATAAACTAAAAGAACATTTATAAAAAAACAAATACGAAAATGGCCACGGAGATTACAGGCCACGGAGATTACAAAATCGACTATTTCTTAATTTTAATATAGTCAATGTAATTCAATGTCATCCAAATTATATTAGGTTCAAGTATGATTAAATACCTTTCTTTTGGCGGTGGTTAGACTAAAAAATATTAATATGGTACAAAGATAACCAGGCCACGGAGATTACACTGAATTTTTACTCGAATGAACAAATTATTTTGTATGTAAATTTTAAAGGAATTAACTGCAATAATTAAATTATAATAAAACATAGAATTGAAGGTTTTTTGACGTACTATAAGATGATGCATCGTAAAAAATTAATAAAAATTGTTTATTTGTGTGAAAAAGCGAAAATTTTTAATTATGTTTTTTTTTTTCAAAATCTTGTCACACTCATTCAACTAAGTATTGGGACAACACATACAAATTTTTTTTTTTTTTTTGGATATCATAAAATTGAAGTTTAAGAGAAGGCCTTTCAAACGACAAGGCCCAAAATTAAAAAAAAATCATTTTCATCATTAAAAATATAAATAAAACTGGTAAAGCATCAAAATCACATCCCAAAAAGGCCACGGAGATTACACATTATTAATTACCATGGCTATTGGTTACCATCAATCGATCTGCAAATTTTTTGTTATAATGCTGACATATAAACACAGTTCCATGCCAAATTTCAAGTCTTTAAATTGAAATGCAAAAAAAATAGAAGCTATAACGCTAAAAATGTAATTTTTTTAAAACGACCCATATAAGCTTTTTGATAAGAGAGTTTACAGTTAATTCACATTTTCCAAAAACATTTTCATTGAGAACTTCAATTCTTCAAATTTATTCCTAATAAAAACTAAAAATATTTCATATTTTATACGTCAAAAGTAAGTAAACATCTTTAATTTGTTCTTGATAGTCCTTTTGGGTAATTTTCCGGTCCAAATTATCATATAAATCTTGTATGAGGCATAGGTCCGGCGATTGGAGAGGGTGGTGGATGTGCTTTGAAGTCTTATAAGCATTCATTCTTGTCTTGCTAAGAGATCCAATTGCTTAGCATACCTAATTTGCTTAAGCTCGATTGAAGTTTATTGATAAGGATGTTAAGATAGTCTTGTTTATTCATTGGTCTTCAATGAAAACAAGTTTCCTGATCGCATATGCTGCCATACATCCCCACACCACCATGTTTTACTGTGCTCCTTATATTTTGTTGAGTATGTTTAGTTTTTACTAGAAAAAATTGCAAAAGTTATATTTTTAATTTTCATTTTTGTTTTGATTTATTTTTATTGAATAAAACATTTGATTTTTATTATTAGAATTGTTTGTTCGAATTCCCTGTATCTAACTCCAGAAGTCATTTAGGTGTTTACTCACTTTTGACTGATTAGGTACTTGCCATCAGCATTCTCGACTTATTCATTTTCATTTGGTCATTAATATTGTATTTACTTTTATTTCCCAAATTAATTTGATCCATTTTGTCAATAATATTGTACTTCACATTTATTTATCTGAATTAGTTCTTACATCGCATATCACAATAAAATAAAAAGCACGACCCGATCGCACGAACTTGCTCTTATGTAAAAGTACTTTGAAATTTAAGATACATTTTATAAATATAAAACATGGATTTAATGAGATAATAATCTTCATTGCCGTCTGGTTCTCGGAAAAGTATGAATTTATGCAAATAAACTTTAAAAATTGTTTTATTATTAAATAAATTTTTTATATAAGAGATTTCTCTAAAATTTTTCAAGAAAAAAATGTGAGATGCGAATTTTAAGTATTAAATAATATTGGCGCAAAATTTTAAACAGTTCTCGTTTAAGGAAGAAAACCTGCTCTACTTAATGCAGTCGTTTAGCTTGGAGACTTCGTCTAACTTTTGCATAATTTTAAACACGTTAGACAACTCTTCTAACTGATGTGGGTTTTACAACAGAACCTAAGCGAATTTGCGTTGAACAACCCTTAATTTGACAGATACATAACTCACACAACTACAAAAACACAAAAAAAAGTAAAAAGAACAGACAACTTTAAACCAAATAATTTTTCGCCGAAAAAAGTACATTTAATATACTACCTCGGTACAGATTTTGATTGTTTATAAGTTATTAACATTATTTTAGATGGAAATAAAGTATAAATCGCAAATTCACAGCATAAAAACTTAATTTGTTGTTGCAAGGTGCAGATTCATTTAGCTATACTCGTCTCGGCCGGTGGCGGCGGCGCGCGTGCATACATTAGATATGTATGTACCTACATACATTTGTATTTACAGATTTGTTCATCGTAGAGCACTTTCATACGATTATTTCGAATTTATAATATTCAGTTATTAAGACTATTTACAAAAAAAATATCTTTAAAAAATCTAATAAAACATCAGTAAACATTTTTTCTTCGATTTGCTTTAGTATGAAATGACCATTGTCAATATGGATAAAGTATACTTTTAAAAGATAAACTAGCTATTTGCTGCTGTTAAAGTAAGACGAGCTCTTTAACGTTAAAGTATAGTTTATGTCCTTTAAAATTAACAAAAAGCCGGTTCTCGTTTTATACTCAATATTTAGAGTCGGCTCCCATTCTAAAATTGATTTAGGGTAGGTTTTAAATGTTTAAAATTTTGCGCCATTGATTTTAGGAAATAATTTCAAAAAATAATCGTTCATAAGTTTTGAAGATATTGATTTAAAAAAAAAAATTTCAAAAAATCCCAACAAATATTTTTTCGAATATTTTTATATGCAATATTATTTTAAACTTAAGGGGACTCCTGCTGAAAATTTTGAGTTAAAATGCTTAGAGCCGTTAATGAGAAAGTCGAAAATAAAAAAACGGGTCTATGGCAGGTACCCCTAATAACATTTTGCCCCAAATTTTTTTGACCAAAATTTAGCCTATGTTCATAATATCACACCTAATTTTTTTTATCAAAATCGTTAGAGCCGTTTTCGAGATAAATAAGATTTTGCATTACGGGTGTATGGGGGGTACCGTTAGTTTTGGAGCTAAAAAAAATTTCAATTTTTCCTCTAGGGAATCACCGAAGACCCTTAACTACCGAGTTTGAAGAAAATACCTCCGGTAGTTTAGGCTGTAGTTCGAGGTACAGACATACAGACATACAGACAGACAGACGGAATTGTCGGACCCACTTTTTTCGTCTTCGCTATCATCGTAATGTCAATTTTGATCAAAATCTCGAGTCCGATTTTTTTTCCAAATGCAGAACTTGCCCTATAGTACCTTGTATATCGCAAGTAAAAACACAAATTATAAGTACAATAATATCTTAAAGAAATCCCGTGCCATAACTCGTGCACAAACATGCTACGACCTGTCATCATCACATCTTGATAATCGGTAATCGACTTGTGTATGCATACGAGTATATGTAAATCGTTGCTTGATCTTCTATATCGTTGTGCTGGCGGTGCCGACCGTTCATCTCTCGCAGAAAACCTGTAATGCGCTTGAACCTTTACAAGGGTGCCAACAAAAGTTCTTCCTCGGCATCTGAATTTGTCGTCATGCTACATAAGTTCTCTGTCCAGATTATTCTTAGAAATTAGGTCACAAGAGCTACCCGGCAATTTGGCTCGAATAATTTAATGAGCATCATTGGAAGATGGAATCGAAATAGCAGAAGAATAGCTTATAATATAAAGCTGGATTATTCACACAACAGAGCAAAATTTTAAACCGCCTATTATTAAGGCAATAGTATGATGCTTCTCAACAATTTGCTAACTTTAAAGTAGTTTACTAACTCATTCTTAATTTTAAACATTTTCCAACAAGTATCGTACTAAAGCAATTTTCGGAATAAATTGCTTCTGAACACACCTAAAACAATGACAGTTTGGGCAAAAAAACTAAGTAAACAGACTTTTTTTGACGTTTGTAAATGTCAAAGATTCATATGCAGTTAGCACGATACTAAAACAAAAATAAGTATTCGATTATTTTAACTTTAATAAAAGTGTAGAGAAAGTATGATGCTATTGTTGTGAACAGAGCTTTTGACTACTACAGCGCCATCTGTTGGAAAATTACGTATCTAATTTCTGGAAGAAACAAAAAGCTCTTTTCCAATGTCAAATGTATTTCCCCTTATTCCAACCATCTAGAACATTCCAAGACAAGAACTTTCGAGAACAACTAATTTGAGTATATAAGGGAGTGTTCACGGTGAGCGAGACACAGTTGATTTTGGATTATGAAAGTGTGCAAAAGTATTGCTTATTGGATTGTGATATTAAACAAGTGTGATTTAAATTTGAATAAAAGTATTTGAGTTGTTTATAAATTGAGATTTACTGTTTTGAATTGGAAAGTGTGAATAAAGAAGAAATACGAAAAAGAGTAATAAGTTTTATTTAACGAACCTAGGAAAAATATTACGTTGGTGTCAGAAAAGTGGAATAAAACTTATTGTTCAGTGAAGTGTGCGAAAAAAAAAAATAATGAGGAGGTTACTGAAAGAGCTCAACTGTAATGAGCTGAAAAGTGAATTAGGCAAGCGAGAACTTTCTAGAGCAGGATCGAAAAATGAGCTTGTTCTGCGTTTGGCCGAATATTTGAAACAACAAAATAAAGACCCGGACATTTTCGTCTTTGAAGCCGACGCTGAGGAAGTGGACGTAAGTAAAAATGTAGATGTTTCAAATATGTTTAGTCTTCTACTTGAGCGTTTCGAAGAGCAACGAAATGAACAAAAGAAAGAACAAAAGAATGTTCTCGAACGTCTTGAAGAGCAACGAAATGAACAAAAGAAAGAACAGGAGAATTTACAAAAGAATGTTCTCGAACGTCTCGAAGAGCAACGAAATGAACAAAAGAAAGAACAGGAGAATGTACAAAGGAACGTTCTCGAATGCCTGGAGAAACAGCATAGCGAACAAAAAGACCTTCTCGAAGAGCAGAGAAACATGCTAGAAGGCAAGCTTGTTAACATCGAGAAGAATGTATCTGCACTTGATGAACGTGTTTCATTGTTGGAGAATCAAGCCGAACGTGTTTCATTATTGGAGAATCAAGTCGACAACAAAATGGAGACGTTTTCAAAAGAGCTAGATCGAATTCGAAATATAAAGATTCGGGAAAGTTCTGGAGAAACCTTGAGGAAAAACGAGATGCAACCTCCAACCTTTGATGGACAAACTTCTTGGTCTATATACAAGAAGGAATTCGATGCAGCTTCTACAACAAATGGCTGGGATGAGGCTGACAAGTGTTTAGCTCTAACCCTTGCTCTTAGAGGAGCAGCTGCTGAGTTATTGCTAACCATACCAGCAGATAAGAGCGGCGACTTTAATTACTTGGTTGAGGCTATAGACAAACGCTTTGGTAATAGCCATATGAAAGAAGTCTTCAAAGTACGACTCTATTCCAGAGTTCAGAAGAGGGGCGAAACTCTACAACAGCTTCAAGCGGACATTGAAAGGCTTGTTCATCTTGCATATCCAGATGTTGGAGAAGAAATCCGTAATCAGTTTGCAGTTGAGGCATTTGTTCGCGCCATTTCCGACACACATCTTCAAAGGGCCGTGCGAACTGCTGGAAAACGAACGCTTTCTGAAACATTAGCGTTTGCCTTGACAATGGAAGCAGCAGAGCAAGCTTCTCACGGAGTATATCGACTTAGAAAAGCCATCGTCGAAGAATGCTCATGCCGAAGAACTGATTTCCAAAGGAATCAACGAAACGGACTTGCAAAATGCTGGAATTGCAACAAGACTGGACATTTACAGCGTCAATGTCGATTACCACCAAGAAGAGCTTGTCAACATTGTGGACACGGAGTTTCAAACTCAGAACAAGGTAACAAGAACACCAGTGTTACTTCCCGAACAAGTTTACCAACAGAGAAACGAGTAAGAACCAACTTCGAGGGACAGAAGCTGGTTTCTGGTATCGATGGCCCCAGAAACACTATCCAGGTTTCTCAGACCAAACAAAACAATAGAAGTCTGACTATCGAGGCAACGTCAAATGGCAACAAACGCATGGTCGCCATCAACACTCTGCGAATAAGGGCTAACCCCATTTGTGGATGGAGCAATGAAGAAATAAGATCTGCTCAACAAGAAGACCCCGACATTGAACCTCTTCTCGCATGGAAAGAACATGAAGAAAAACCCGCATGGAATGACATTTCCGATAGGAGTCCAGTTTTAAAGGCCTATTGGGCACAATGGGACTCACTTCATGTGCGGGAAGGTGTTCTTCGGCGAAAATGGGAGTCCGCTGATGGTAAATCCTATGTGATGCAGCTTGTGTTACCTCAATCGAAAATCAAAGAGGTTCTTCGAGAGATGCATGATGGACCTTCAGGAGGCCATTTCGGAATCAACAAGATGTTAGAAAAAGTGAGACAACGATTCTACTGGTTGCATGCAAGAGACGACGTTAAAAAGTGGTGCCGAAATTGTGAGGCTTGTGCGGCAACCAAAGGACCTGGTAGAAAACTGCAAGGAAAAATGATGCAATATAATGTCGGCTCACCGTTTGAAAGGATTGCTCTTGATGTAGCTGGCCCATTTCCGGAAACGAATGATGGAAACAAATACATTCTGGTGGTAATGGATTACTTCAGCAAATGGCCTGAGGCATACGCTATCCCGAACCAAGAAGCCAAGACCGTGGCCGACCAGATTGTGTCTAACTGGGTAAGCAGGTTCGGTGTGCCTATGGAGCTCCATTCTGATCAAGGAAGGAACTTTGAGTCGAACATATTCCAAGAGGTGTGCGCATTACTTGGCATTAAGAAACCACACCACTTCATCTCCAATCTGATGGAATGGTCGAGAGATTCAACAGGACCTTAAAAGAGCACCTCACTAAGGTCGTAGGCGAGTACCAAAGAAACTGGGATAGGCACATACCACTATTTTTGATGACCTATCGAAGTGCAGTACATAGCTCAACAGGACAAACACCATCTGAAATCCTGTTCGGAAAAAGCATACGGCTGCCTAGTGAGATAAGGTTTGGACACCCACCACAAGAGTCTCAGGAAACAGGGGACTACGTGAGTGACCTAAAAGAGAGGCTAATCGACATCCACGAAAGGACCAGGACTAGAATGAGCACTTACAGCGATCGAATGAAGACAAGGTACGACACAAGAGCAAACACGACAGGATTCCAAGTAGGAGATCGTGTATGGCTGTATAATCCACATCGTCAAAAGGGATTGTCGCCAAAGCTTCAACAAAACTGGGAAGGCCCTTATACTGTCGTCACGAAAATCAATGATGTCGTTTACCGAATTCAAAGAGGGTTAAGAGGAAAGTTAAAAGTTGTGCATAGCGATCGACTGCACCGATACAGTGGCGAAGCTGGAGATAGAATTGTTCGGGACGAACAATCTTAAGAAGGGGGCAATGTTGTGAACAGAGTTTTAGACTACTACAGCGCCATCTGTTGGAAAATTACGTATCTAATTTCTGGAAGAAAC
Organism: Philhelius festivus; assembly: GCA_963931855.1. Taxonomy (NCBI): domain Eukaryota; kingdom Metazoa; phylum Arthropoda; class Insecta; order Diptera; family Syrphidae; genus Philhelius; species Philhelius festivus. Next base: position 94,858,487 of record OZ007555.1, read on the forward strand.
AAAAAGCTCTTTTCCAATGTCAAATGTATTTCCCCTTATTCCAACCATCTAGAACATTCCAAGACAAGAACTTTCGAGAACAACTAATTTGAGTATATAAGGGAGTGTTCACGGTGAGCGAGACACAGTTGATTTTGGATTATGAAAGTGTGCAAAAGTATTGCTTATTGGATTGTGATATTAAACAAGTGTGATTTAAATTTGAATAAAAGTATTTGAGTTGTTTATAAATTGAGATTTACTGTTTTGAATTGGAAAGTGTGAATAAAGAAGAAATACGAAAAAGAGTAATAAGTTTTATTTAACGAACCTAGGAAAAATATTACACTATATTCGATTACAACTTGCAAAATCGTTATTTTAAACTTGTTTCATATTATAACATCGTAGTAACTCAGTTAAAATTTTGCGCAAATATTTTTATTTTTTATTGTTGTTATAAAAGACTTAATTGGTTTTAAAAATGAATTTATTATAATTTTAATTTGTTTTAAAAGGCCAATGGCGTCCGTGGAGCTTGATTTTACAATTTTTGAATCCTATCGTCTTCGTTCCTTAACACGAAAATGGCCTTCATACCCTTTGCCTCTTCAATTGACTATACATCTTCGTAATCTATTATTTTTTCTCTTTTCTATACTTTCTGGGCATCCTGTTATCATCCTAGTTATCATCCTATTATGCATAAGTCTACATTTTGTCTAACGTTTCATCATAAAACTTTGACAAACTACCTGTTTGTAACTAAGCTCAATTGGCAGAGATGAACTGTGGTCTAGGAAATGTCTATACAAATTGTCTTTTCTCCATGTGTCTGGGTTCCCCTATATGCGTTACGTACCTGAAGCTTAATCCTTGATTTTATTCTTGAGTTTCAAAAAATTTATTTTGTTATGTGTTTGTTATAATTTATTTATTCATAGGTTTGTTCTTTTTCTCCTTACAATTATTCTCTTTTTACAATTTTTTTTGTAGTTAAAATATTGGGAAAATTGTGATGGAATGGAATATCATTTAAAATATTATTAACAAAGAATAATCAAAAAACTTGTTTTATTATATCTACCTATTCCACCCTTTTTCACTCGTTACTATCTGCTACGTTAAAGTTGATGTACTATATAAAGTTGATATTGGTCTTCTTTTAATTTTTTCATTTATTTATTTTTTTTTTTTTTTGTTATCGTAAATAATGTTTATTTTTTTTCATTCACATTTCACTAATAACGATACAACCCGATCATTTAATTTTTATAAGATTTATTTAAGATAATTAGACATCTTATAATTGGTTTATTATATTAAAGAAAATTTTTGATGGGTTCCATCTTCAGGTGGAACAGATTATGTATGAGGTAGATTGTAATCTCCCATATTTTAGATATTGCTGTTGGAGCAAAAATACTCAATTATATACATATGTATAAGCCAATCACTTTCTATACAAATTCATTTACAATTAAGAATTTATAATTGATAAAAAAGTTTATTTAAATTTGATGTCAAATTTACATTATAATAAAACAAATAGATATATTTTTATCATTGAAGAAATCATATACATATGTAATTCATACATTTTACTTAGAAAAGAAAATCGTTCATAATTAGTCCGATAGTTTTGAATATTTATGCATTCTCGCAAATTCCTCAAGTTTCTTGGGAAATATTAACATTAGAACGAGACAACAGACGCAAGGAGTCTATGTTTCTATTAATTAATAATGAAGGCAAAACATTAATAAGAACGTCTACTCTCAAGACTAGACATATCGATAAGTTTAAGCATGTTGTGATATGGAGGAAGATCATAGATATTATCCTAAAGTATCCCCGTAAATGCAAACCTTAGGAACCTTTTTTGCACCTGTTCTTGTGCGTATTCCAGCATGTTGTGAAAAGCTGTTTTGTAACAAAAAGATCAAAACGGCCCTGAATTTATTTTTAACCCATAATTGAATTGTCTCTATTAGTAATGGAGTTGATTGCCGTCGAAGGGCACACCAAGGACGTGATAATGATACGCCATTAAACAAATAATTAAAAGAAGTTACGGAAATATTCCAAGTAAAACTCATAGTCTAACATTTAATTACACTAGTCAAAAAATGAATTTAGATCACATTGTCTTTTTTACAACCACGAGAATTTGAATTAATGCTTTCAGGGCTTCAACAGAAATGTTTAATCATTTATATAAACATAATGTTCGTAAAGCTAAATGTCCACAACGACACATCCTCGGAAGTAGAATTCTCGAAAAGCTTAATAATACTTATATTAAATAAATAATATAATAAATGTGAATAACTACTGGCCACTAATTTCTTGTTACGTTCCGGAAAGAAAGTCTGCGCAAAAGGACTGATTTCTTCTACGTTTCCAATCATCTGAACAACCCACAATTTCGTTCTCTGAAGTTGTACAATTTTATTTGTAGTGAAGTCGACCTTTCAATGAGTTTGAATATTTTAAAAAATATTCTTCAAAAACGTTTTCCACTCTTAACTTGATTCAGTATTTTTACTTCCGACATCTAGGTACTTTAAGGCAAGTTATGTATTCGTAAAAAAAATCGAACTCGAGATTTTAATCAAAGTTGACATTACGATGATAGCGAGGACGAAAAAAGTGGTATCGCAATGGTCTGTATTTTCCACAAGAGCCTAAAGGGCTCGGCTGATTTTCAACAAACTTTGTAGATTGTATTTTAAATTTTTTACATAATTTTTTTTTTTGACTATGAGTCAGTTTAGTCCATAAATAAATTATATATCTATGGTGTTTGGTAGAAACATGATAAGTCCATAAATTAATTTGCGTTTTTACGATCACTTTAGATGGAGCTAGGGCTGAAACGGGTTGATTGATTTTCTTCAAATTTGGAAAACTTTCGAAAATATTCTTTGAAAAATTATGTTCCAAGTTTTAAGAAAAATGTATAATGTTTACCCGTTAAAGTTCGAGCTCAATATAAAGTGAATGTAAGGATGCAAATTATTTTATGGAGATATCATGTTTCTACCAAACACCACAGATATATAAAGGGTGTCCTATTATTCGTTAAGGACCTTTGATGTTATGATTCTTGGGTGTATTTTAAGAAAAAAATTGTTCTACAGTAAGGGTCTATCTACAATTTGACTGCATTTATCAGCGATTTACGAAAAGTAAGGTGTACCCTGACCCATGTTCACGAAAATTGCTCTGTTAATACTACTGGCAAAAATTTTGGTTAGGACTTTAGTTTTAGGAGAAATACTAGTCTCTTTAACTGTTTGTAAATAAAATTAATATCTTGTTGGAGTTTTATGAAAACCATTTATCTACCCACGCAATGATTTTGAATTTGAGTTCAATTTTCTCTAGAAAATGCGTATTAAACATATCGTTTTACTTTTTTACTTGCCACTTATAGGTACCTACTTAAAGACAAGTTATGCACTCGTAAAAAAAATCGAACTCGAGATTTTGATCAAAGTTGACAATACGATGATAGCGAAGACTAAAAAAGTGGGTCTCCCAGTTCTGTCTGTCTGTATTTTCTGCCATACAATTTTTTTCGAAATTTCATAAATATTTTTTTTTTTTTCAAAGCTGTTCTCTTAAGAAGTTTGTGTAAAAAAGCTTTTTCTTAAGAAACCACTACAACGACATATAATTTATGTGCTTGCATTAATTCATATTTGCATAGCATTTTGTTTTTGTCTCTTACTACTAAAAGAATTTAAAAAAATAATTTTATCTTTGTAAACAGTTTTCTCTAATAACATTCGTTTTTAAGATTCCTAGTCTATTACATAGGAGCAAGTTCGTGCGACCCAGTCGTGCATTTTTTTTTTTTTTTTAAATTCAAAATTTTTTACTTTGTTAAAGCTAAGAAATCGTTGAAAAAAATTTTACAAAAACTGGTTATTTTTGGATTTTGATCATTTTTTATGCTAAGGCTCCCCAGCATATATTGGGGCCTATCGTGAATAATGGGAATAGTGGGAATTGTTCCCAACTTTCAAAATTATCATCTCGAATAATATCGAAACTTTCCCTTGGAATTTATTGATATTGGGAATTAAGTTTCATAGTTATTTTGGCTCTCATTTAAAAAGTCCCGTCGCCAGCTTACAATGAACAGTGCAGAAGTATTGACCTTTCCAATTTTCGAAGATTGGGAAAATTCCGAGGGAAATTTTGTTCCCGTTAGCCCCCAATGGGTTTAAAAAAAAATTCAAATTTTTTTTTCAAAACTCAATATTTCGAAAACCCCATGCTCGATTTTTTTAAAACTTGATACATAAAAGTTTCTCAATATAATCTACAAGATTTGAGAAAAAATTTTTTTTTTACCTAAAAATAACGGTACAATCAATACAAGTGTTAAAAAATGGAAAATCGTATTTTTCTCGAAAACGGATGATTTTGTGTTATTAGATTAACAGCCCGATTCTCCCCCTTGTGAAGAGTCACAAGTCACAAGCTCTTGTGACTATTCCTTGTGAGGATTGTTGTGATTCGATAACATTTTGGTATTCTCCCGCTAATCGCTCACAACGAAACGCACCACAGCATGGTGAGATTTTTAAGTGTCATTATTTTAACAGCTGATTATTCAAAACGAAGAAATTACTTTATAAATGTATTGTTTTGGAGATCGAATGGATCATTTGTATCTCTCAAAGTTTTTAAAAGCCATCGGCGCTGCAAATTTCTTGATAGGATTAGTTTCTTAAAAAAATGTTTGTTTATGTAAAAATGTTACTTTTCATTTTCGTGGGAAGGATCAGGAATAATATTCACTACAACAAATTCCAGTTCCATTTTGGTGTACAGACAATTATTCACAAATCTAGAAAATTTTGTTACAAAATATACTGAATGTCAATCCAAGAAACTTTAAAAATTTATGAGTTGTGACCAGCTCTCAAGGAGATCACAGTTTCACAAGTTGTGAGTCAGCGGCAGAATTCGAAAAAGTCACAAAATCAATTTCACCTCTTCTTGTGACTTTTGAGGGATCACTGACTTTGGGGAGAATCGGGCTGTAAAGATCATCTTGGACTTGTTTTATTTCTTTTTGAAAATTCTTTTTTTATTTTTTGAATACACAAACCTAGAGGCTAAAAGCTTTTTTAAGGCCAAGAGTCAGAGATTTGTATGAGATAGCTTGGGGTCGGTGATAACTCCAAAAGTGGAACAGGGTTGGAAGATTTTGAATCAGGTACAACCGGATTCTAAGTGAGGTAGAGATTCTTTTTTTACTTTTCATACTTTTTAATTCATTTTTTTTTTTTACTTTTAATAAATTACAAATTTTTTTAGACAAGTTTTTTTTTAATTTTAATACATTTTGTTTTACTTTTAACTTATCTTTTTTTTTAACTTTTTAATTTTGATAAGTAAGCCTTAATTTTGAATTTTTTTTTGCATTTTCCTTCATTGAATTCCACTTTTTTTAGTTTTGTTTCTTTTTAAATTTAGAGTTTTTTTTTTAATTTTTTTGATATATCAAAATTTTTCTTTGAGTTTTTTTTTTGTGGTTTTTTCTTCCTTTTACAATTTATTTTCGATTTTTGTGTGAGAAATAGGCCATGTCAGAGAATAGGAGAGGAACAGGAGCTGTTCCTACACGTAGGCAGCCTAGAGATAAATCGAGGAAAAGAAGAGTCACACGTCAGACGGGTGGGTTAGATGAGGAAAACGAAAGAGTTGGTATGACTGAAAAACTTCGTACGATACAACCGACTTTAAACGAAAACGATAACTTATACAGGACATATCAAGAAATAACTAAAATAATACGAAGCATGACTTACTTGGGACAAAAAAAACGGTGAGTCAAAAATTATTAGTGGATACAATGGTCCTTGATACCTATAATCTTTAAAGTCGCTTTCCTTTGATTTTTTTTTATTTATATATACATATATTGAGTTTTTTTTTAGTTTTAAGTTTGAATTTTTAAAGTAGCTTAGGATTTTATTGATTTTTCTTTTTCTTAATATGTATATATTTTTTTTAAATTAAGTTTTTTTTGGTTTCAGGTTTTAGTTAATAGGATTAGATTAGATAGATTAGTTTTTTTTTTATTTTTATTTTTTTATTAACTTTCTTTAATTTTTTTTAAATGGAAATCGAAGCACCAAACTGTCTTTTCTCTCAGATATCGTCAGGGCCTCTAGATTTGTGGTATATTTTGTCACCATAACTTAAGGCACGATTAGAAATTCTTGTTTAGTTGAGCAAGAGGTGCACTAAGAGGTGGCAAAAACCACCCCAAGCGAGGAGTGAAGCCGAGCAACCGCAAACGTGCCGTAGCCACTTCTAGTGTACCGAAGATGTCCCCCGTAGAAACCTGGATCTTAACAGATTTGAATCTTTCTCACATTCTTCACATTCTTTTCCCGAGAAAAATGTGCCTTAGGCAAATTCACAATTTCATCGAAAGTTAATTCTTCTGGTTTTTTTGGGGCCACCAGCGTTTTGGCAACTTTGTAGAGTTCCGCGCCCCCCACCCCGATCATAAACGAAATTTTCGATTTTATTAAATTTTAACAAATGCTGCATGCGTTCAATATATGATTTAAAATCATTTCCTATGATGAAGTATTCTATTCTTTCCACAAAATTTGTCATTTTCACTTCTGTTTTTATCGTTTATATTTTTAGAATTAAAATTTCTTTTTTGCTTTTATATTTAGAGCAACTTTTGTTTGTAACCATACTAACTAAATACATGACATTCCCAACTCTATTTACAACTATGCCTATACCCATTTGTTAGTAATACCAACTTTTTGTTTATAATAAATGTTATCTCCTTGTTTAAATGTAAAAAAATACCGGGAAATTGCTGTGTTAGTGTGTTTGTATTTTTTTTTTTTTTTTTATAATTGACACACTCAATAATGTTATAAATAACACAGTGCGAGCAGTTAGGAAATGAGGAGGGGATTTAAAAGGAGATGCCGATGCACATTGGTTTTAAATGCTTGTACATAAAAATGAAGGGGGAAAATCGAGTGGGTATAGTGTTCCACATTCTAGAAGTACGGCTAAGTAATGAATCTCTGTATTTTACAATACGCCCGAAATTAGGCTCAAGGGTAAACTGAAGGGCATTCTTAGATAGACAAGTGTTACGGCGAGATTGTTTCAAGGGAGGAATGCAACTGGCTATTTCATTAGAGCACTGTTTATAGAAGAAGCGATAAAACAAAGTAAGATAAGAGACATTACGACGGTGTTCGAGAGAAACAAAAGTTTCCGTAATAGACCTGTCTCCAATTAGTCTAAGGGCTCTGTTTTTAATTCTATCCAAGAGGTGTAAGTTAGTTTTAGGAGCACCTGCCCAGATATAGGAGTTATACTCAAGCTTAGGCCGCATGTACGCCTTATACATTGTAGCCAGATCAGAAGGGGAAAAAACTGCTTACATCTTCTGAGGAAACCTGAGCATTTCGCCGCATCTATGGATAATGGCAGGTGTGGAATATTTCGCTTGGCAGACAGGAGACAACTTTGTGTTTTAGAAGCATTAAATTCCACGCAGTTTCTAACACCCCATTCTATAGGTCGGAATTGAATAAACTTATCATATGCTGCCGTTGCACTGCCACTTCCGAAGATGAAGGATGTGGATGTGGATATGGAAACTTATATGAAAAGCTGAGGGTACTATCGTCAGCAAAACAATGTAGTGGATTAAAAGATATAGACAAGAGATCATTGATAAAGATGAGGAAGAGAGTCGGAGACAAAGCAGAGCCTTGGGGCACACCAGAATTTATTTTTTGAATATCAGACTTAAGACCGTCCAAAACAACACGAATTGACCGGCCTGAAAGGTAATTTCTGATCCAACGAAGTAGACATTCATCGATGCTTTTTATTTGGTATATTTTCTTTAATTTTAGGGCTTATATCATCAATAAGTGTTTTCGTTTTGTGTTTGAATATCAAATCATTTGGAGATACTAAATTAATGCTTCCTAGGGTTTTACGATATTGGAGTAAAAATCGATCGATTAGCTTATGTAAAGGTACAATTTTGTCTATTTTATATTATCAAATGACATTTTCTTTAAAGCATTTTTAACTGTCTGCACAACCCTTTCAGCCAAGCCGTTTGACTGAGAGTGATAGGCGGGAGTTTTCATACATTTTAAATTATTGGATTCACAAAATTTTATAAATGCTTCAGAATTGTAAGGTACACCATTATCCGACATTAAAGTTTTCGGTAACCCATAATAAGAAAATATGGTCCTAATGGCCGATTTCATAAACAAACACTAAAAGCACTTTTATCAAAAATCCTCTTAAATTTTATCAGGCTCTTAAAAATTTTTAGTTTCACCAATCTATAAAAGGGACATTTTGGGGAATTTTTTGTTAAAATTGAGTTCTCTTCACATCCCTGGGAAAAATAAATTGCTTTTTTCTTTCTAACAAGCGAAATGTATGAGAAGAAATGAGAAAGCGTTATGTGTTCAAACAAATGCCAAGAAATTAAAAAAAAAAGAAATGCACACAAAATATTTGGAAAGATTCTGATTCTGACATTCTGTGGCATAAAATCGTTAAGTAATAACCACTTAATTTATTTTTATTGCATTGTTGGGTTTGTTTTGGTTCCAAATGAAGACCAAACATATTCAACAAACTCATCCACAGATGCGTTGGAAAGTCGGAACCACATTTTGAAGTCATTTATAAAGTATTTCTGTGAACCGGGAATTCTTTCTCAGCGAATAACTTTGTGTTGCACTTTATTATTGAATGAAGACGATCAATATTTTTTTTCGAAATAAAGAAACAAATCATTTAAATATTTAGTATTAATTTATTTATTTTGTATCTTCAAAAATTGAACACTAAATCCTTACAGAACGATAATTTCAGCTGCTATACCTATAACCAATTGTTGTTATCTACATCTGATGACATTTCAATGACACTTTTAAAATTTAATGAGCGAAAAATGGGCATTTAGTTTATAAGGGTGTTTAAAAGCTTGTTTAATTTAAAAGCGCTTGGTGAAACCAAAACATCTCATTTTAAGGTTTAGAAGCCTGTTAAATGTTTAAAAGTCCTTCGTGAAATCGGGCATAAGAGTCGTTATTAAACAATTCGCCGTCGTACCCCGCATTAGTTTTACATCGATGCACTTGCTAAAGCTGTCCACAAGGATTAAAAATATTTTTCTTTAAAGTAGAAAGAATCTACATGAATCCTTTCAAAAATAAAATTTGATTCTGGCCAGGGTCTTTTATAAGTTGAACAAGATTTGTTGTTGGAAACAGAGCATACCTCGCAACTGTTAACATGATCTTCAATGTCGTTTTCCATACCATCGTACCAAAAATAAAATAACAATGCCAATGTGAGATTCGTGTAAAAATTCTGAAATCTTCAAAACCAGAACAGAAGGAATAATAAGTCTATCTTCATAATAAAGACATCCATTTTCAAAATTTATTTCATTCCGCCTACAAAAATAATTTTTAAGGTGTATTGGTGCAGTTCTTGGCCACCCACTTTTACTTAACTTTTTAACTTCCTGTAAAACTAAATCAATTTCGGTTTCTTGCTCAACAATTTTAATATTAATTTTTCAAAAATGGCTTCTGTAAGTTATTAATTGAATAATTATTGAAACCTGTTGGACTAGGAAGAGGCAATCATGACATCACATCCGCATTTGTCATCAATGTTCCTTTGCGGAATTTAAGGTATACTGATACATACTATTATACTATACTATATTCCTAATAGCCCATCTTTGTATTCTACAGCTGCAACAGGAGGTAAGAACTTGGTAGGACTAAAAATTTCCTTCAATGATTGAGCATCAGAATAAATTGTTATTTGTTTCCCATTCTTGTGGAACTTTTTTTACGCTGAACACTATTGCTAAAGCTTCTCGTTGAAGCTGCGAATAATTTTGCTCTGCGGAACTGAGAGCACTCGAAACAAACGAAACCGGGCGATCCACTCATCACTCATCAATCACATGCGATAAAATTCTTCCCACTCCATATGGACTGACATCGCAGTGAAGTACAATTTCTTTTTTTTGGATAGTAATGTACAAGCAAATTATTTTCTAATAAAAGTTCCTTACTCGGCATAAAAGCCGAATTACAATCATCGGACTAAATAAACCTAACATTTTTCTTTGTAAGGTCTTATAACAAGCTTTATTCGGATGACAAATTAGGAACGAATTTTGAGTAATAATGTATACAGCCTTATCATGGTATCCGTTCGGAGAAACCTACGATTGGAGAGATCTTACGATCGTAACTTTTATTTCCTTCATGGTATCTGTTTAGTAACGGAAAAACTGACGTTTACCAACGCGTGTATTTGACGTAAACGCCAATAAATTAATAAAGTGTTGATTCGTGTCAAATAAACAAAGAAGAACCATGGATAGTGCAGCAGTGTTTTTGGAAGCGGGAATATATGAACAAAGAACATTAAATGAAGTAAAAAGAAGATTCTTAAGAAATATATTAAATATTTTCCAACTCAGATGCAGCGTAAGTTTAATAAATTATAAAAGCTTATTGGTATACTTACTTTGAAAACTTTTCTAAAATTTCCTTCACAGCTTCAAAAAAAAAATTTCCATTGAACAAAAGTTCATTTCGATATGTTTTAAACGAAATAAAACTGAAAATCCCACCGGCCTCTCGATCTGATGCTTTGACCCAGGAACAAAAATTAGCAGCTTGTTTGAGATTATTTAGTGAAGGAACATAGCATATGGCGTTGGTAAAGATTACCTATGATTTCGCATTGGCGCAGTCAACGATTTCGAAAGTTCTGCAGGAAGTGTTAAATATACTCGAGGAAACCTTGTGCCCTAAATGGATAACGTTGGATATGTCCGCGGAACAAATTGAAGAATCAGGGATGCATGTAGAAACAAAAGCAGGATTTTCTGGTGTTCTTTTTTGTGTGGATGGAACCCATGTAAAAATAATTGCTCCTAAAGATGACAACCAAACATAACATATCATTCGCTTAACGTTATAATTATAATTTGTAAACTTAGTTAAAAGGCAAAGCAAATCTAACCCTTTATAAAATTTGTTCAAGATTTGCGATTATAAAATGTCGATTCGTGCCGTAAATGCGAACTTCCATATATGGAATATCAGCCCTCAAAGAAGTAATTTCGAAGAAAGGTACCAAAACGGTGTCAGAGGTGAATTTGTTTTAGGTATATACAATGGAGTTAAAAATAAATTAACTTTTTAACTACATGTATATTTTTTAAAGGTGTTGCTGAATATCCTGTGGAACCTTGGTTAATGACACCTTTTAGGACACCAAATTCAAATAGCCCTCAAAGTCGGTACAACAAATCCCACGAAAAGTCGGTGAAAGAACGATAGGTTTGCTTAAAAACAGATTGCGATGTTTGTTAGCAGCCCGACAACTACTTTATGCATAAAAAAAAAACAGCCAAAATTGTGAACGTATGCCTCTTCTTTTTAATGATGCCATCGAATTTGACGAAGGTCCTCAAGAAGAAAACAGAGAGGAAGAAAATGAGGACAACTATACTTCCAGATCACAGTACTATAACAATGCAGTGAATACAAGAAATGATATACTTCGAAATTTTGATAATTAATCGTATTTATTTACTAAAAAAAAGCATAAGTTCGTATGTTTATTTATTTATTTATTTATTTATTTATTTATTTATTTATCAATGGATTATTACATCTGCTGATTACATTAATATTTTTAAGAAATACATATATACAAAATTGAACTACATCAAATTAATTTACTTTTTATAATATACATATACAAATTATTTTACACTAATAACTGTAAAATATTTTTTTTAAATTGATCTCTATTATTTATAATGTCGATTTCATTGCACACCGAGTTAAACAATGATAATGAACGCGAAATGGGCTCATTAAGTCCATAGTTAGTTCTGTGGGTTGAAACATAAAAAAGGACACTTCTGTCCCGTAATATTCTTTCTGGGACATAGAATTTTATAAGATTCAGTAGTTCTATACAATTAATTCGGTATGATATTATATCTCTTACGAAAATTATGCATTGAGCATTTCTTCTGGCTTCGAGCGTTTTCATATCAATCAGGGCCAGCGTTGTTCCTGGGAAGCAAAATGTTGGGGCCATTTTTGGGGCCATTTCAACTTTTTTGGGGCCACTTCGTTTTTCCATATTCGATAAAATAATTAAATAATAAACCAGAAGATATTATTTTATTTGTATTTTTGCATTTTATTCCATTTTTTCAAATAACTTAAAATCTATTTTAGACTTTTTTTTATCAATTCTGGAGGAGGAATAAAATTACCACAAGTATTATTTTTCAGAAACCCCTTAAAGCTCATAAGCGAATTTATAACTTCATAGCTAAGTCTATTGCGATTTTCGGTTTTAATATTAGGTGTGTTTTATTCACTGCTTCATAGCTAGCGCAGCAAAATTTCGCTCGACAAACAACAACAATTTGATTGCTGGAGAAAAAGAAGCCAGTAAAAAAAGTGACAGTTCTGCTGGTGATAGAACTTTAAATTATTGAAATGAAAATGGTGCTATGCATTACATTTTAGAATTAAACATATTATGTACATACAGTTTTGACATCAGCTTTTGATATTTTCTATAATAATGGGCAACATTGAAATATAAATTGAAATTGACATATGGAGTGAGTTTGATCGTTTTATTCGCACTTGAATGCTGCGCTGGCTATGCAGCAATGAATAAAACACACCTATTATTAAGAGCTGAAAAAACACGTTCTGATGCACAGGCTGTAACGAATTTGATTCTGAAAAAGTGAAGAACTTAAATATGAGACAGAGAAAAAGAGAAAGACAGCCGGTATGTGCTACTGTCAGTCGATGTGATGCGTTGAATTTTTCAATGAATGCGTTCAGCCAAATTAGTATAAAGATGAGAGTAAATATCGACTACTTGGATATTATCGATTTCTAAAATAAAATTTTGTTTTTCAATGCTGTGCAAGATGGGTTGCTTTATTTTGCAAATTTTACAATTTTGGGGCCATTTCGTGATGGCCCGGGGTACCGGGCCAAAATAAGAATCTTGGGGCCAAATGGCCCAATTGGGCACTTTAGCACAACGCTGATCAGGGCGCATCTTGAACGATAATTTGGCATACCAGCTAACCAATTCAATTTGCGGAGTGCAAATCGCGTGAATCTCTTTTGAATTTGCTCGATTCTTAGTATTCCATTCGCATAGAATGGGCACTAAATTAAAGAACAATATTCAAGATAGGGAAGTATTAATGAGTTATATAATGTTTTAAGTGTATAGACATCTTTAAATTCTGATGAGTTACGTTTTAAAAATCCAAGCAATGAATTTCCTTTGGAAACTATGAAATCGATATGAGCATGAAAGTTCAATTTAGAATCAACGAGGACACCGACTCGACTCTTAAAAGTTCATCATTGTCAAATTTATAAATAAATTTTATGACGTTATGTGATCTAGTAGCACTGAATATCTTACATTTGGAAAAATTTAATTCAAGGTGATTGTATTTGCACCATTCAAGAAATAAGTCTATATCCATTTCAAGTCGAGAACAGTCGAAAATCGATTTAATAGTATAGAAGATTTTAACGTCATCGGCAAACATTAGACAGTGGGCGTTTTTGAAAACTAATGGCGAATCATTTATAAATAAAAGGAAGAGCAATGGGCCCAATTGACTACCTTGAGGTAGACCTGAGTCCACAACAATAGGACTTGAATAATGTCCATTTATCACAACAATTTGCTTTCTGTTACAAAGATACGATTTTAACCAACTGATAAAAGAACTAGTAAAACCCATCTTAAATAACTTTTGTGCAAGCAAGCCATGATGAACTCGGTCAAAGGCTTTTACAAAGTCTGTGTAGAGAACATCGACTTGGTAACCTTTTTCCATTTGGTTCAAGCAATAATTTGTAAAAAGGCAGAGATTTGTAGCTGTTGAGCGACCCTTAACAAATCCATGTTGACTTGGCGATATTGACTCTCTTACAGAAAAATACAAATTTTTTGTTATAATCTTTTCAAAAAGCTTTGGTATAACCGATAGCTTTGAAATGGGTCTATAGTTTTTAATTAAATTCTTGGAACCACTTTTATAAATTGGATTAATGTATGTTGTTTTCCATTCCTCAACAAACTGACCGGATGAGATAGATTTATTAAAAAGGAGAGTTAGGGCATTGCAAATTGTGGAAGATCATTTTGATAAAAGAAGGGGGGGAATTTTGTCATAGCCTTCTTTTTTGGAAATGTCAATTTCGCATAAGACAACAAAAACTTCCTCCACGGTTAACTGCGGGGCCACAAAACTGATGGGCGAATCGATATTCGAATACATATTACTAACATCATGAATAAAATCGATATTATAAGATGATTTAAAAAATTTTGCAAAAAGTTCACAAGATGACTGGATGTCATTAGAATGTTCATTATCATATTCCATTGACTGAGGAAAAGAGGAGGTACTGTTACGCTTCGAATTAATAAAAATCCAGAATGATTTACTATTTTTTTTATGTTTAACTCCGTTGTATGAATATATTGATCGTATAAGAAACGATTTAGAAAATCAAACTCTCTTCTGAATTGAAGAAACCGATTACGATCTTCATTACACCCTGTTAATTTAAAGCGCTTGAAAGCTTTATTTTTAACATTTTCTAAGTTTTTTAATATTTTATTTTGCCATGGAAGTTTGTGTGGTTTTTTCTTTCGAAAAATCGGTACAAAAAGTTCTATGCCTTCAAAAAGAATATTTTTGAAACACGTATACCTTTCAGAAAGGGATTTGTTACGAAATATTTTTTCCCATTCAAATGTCATATAAAAATTATTCAAAGCAATGAAATCCGCATTTAGAAAATTAAAGTTACTTTCCTCAATGGGCAGGGCCGGACAAGCTATACGTGCAAGCTGTGCAAATGCGCAGGGCGCTGTACCCAAAGGGCGCCTTGTGCAAGCGTTAAAAAAGCCACTACTTCATAACCACTACCTACCATCTTTTTTAAATCTCATTTCTTTTTATAGCTCACACCAATATTGGTATTTATTATATGTATAACTAACAGCTAATTCTGAATTTAAAGACAGATATATAAACAATATACATATCTACTATTCCAAAAATAAGTCGATGTTTAATTTCCTATACACACCCCACTCCCAAAGTAAAAAAAAACTATCACAAACAAAATCACAAAATCTTTACAAAGTGCACGATTTTGTTCGCTTAACAACAGATACCTACCTATTTGCATTGTATATATATTTGAATAGTACTATCATGAATAGGAACGCGACTAGGCGAACCAAGCGGCACCATAATTACTAAATTAGCAGAGATGCCTATGGCAGAATTTTAACAGATAGACATTTAATACATGACAGTGACAGCAATAGGAATACTGTATATAAAATAGGAGAACAAAGGCACATACTATGTACATTGGAGTAGAATGTAGGTGTGTGTGGGGATTTGGTAGTTGTTATTTTCTGTAGGCAAATATTTTCAAGGTCAATACTTTCAATACTTTTTTGGCGATTACGTATTTTTTGGATAGAAGAAAATTATTTCTCTGCATATTGTCGTCTGAGTTATATCTTGTTCAAAAGAGCATTTTTGGCGAAATTTAGTTAGAAATGCAGTTTTTATGAATCAAACATGCTCTTTCGAATGGCATACTCCATTTCTTTCTACCTCTTTTAGTTTTTAAGTTATGAAGAACTATTATGTTCAATAAACCACTTTATTAAACATTTGAGTTCGACTACAGCTAAACGGCTCGGCCGATTTTCTTCAAACTTGGTAGATGTTTTTTTCTTTGGATTTTTTTTTCGAAATTTCATAAATATTTTTTTTTTCTCAAAAACTTTCCCACAGATTTAAAAAAAAAATCATTTAGTTAAAGCTAGGCATTGTATATATAAACAATGAGCTAGGTAATGGTTGAAAAAAATTTTACAAAAAATTGTTATTTTTGGTACCCCCCTTGGGACCATTTTTTTTGTTTTCGATTTTCTCAAAAACTGTACGACGGATTTTGATCATTTTTTTTTTGCTAAAGGTCCCTAATAGTTTGAATATTATTGTGTATTCAAATTTTCAAAAAATTATTTTTTGGATTTTTAAAAAAAAATTTCAAAATTTTTTTGAAAACTCAATATTTCGAAAACCCCATGCTCGATTTTTTTCAAACTTGATGAATAAAAGTTTTTTAATATAATCTACATAATATGAGAAAAAAATGTATTTTACCTAAAAATAACGGTATCCTCCAAGAACAAAAATTATAATTCGTGTTGTTTTCTTAAAAATATAAGCTTTTATATACAAAAATTAATAAAAAGAAACAAATTTCAGCCTCGAAACAGTTTTCGAGAAAAATGCGATTTTCGAAAACCCTTTTTTGAAAAAATATCAAGTAACTTATTTTCACGCGTATACAAATGTTCCTTTTTCCAAAAAATGTTCATACTTTTTTGAAAATTTTAATATTATCAAAAGTCTTATATATTTATAATATTTTTTTTTAATTTTTGGAAAAAAAGTCATTCTTTTTGGAAAATTCGATATCTCAAAAACCGGCGCAATGTTTTTTTTCGAAATTTAATTTCCATTCGTACAGTAATAAAACTTAAAGCTAGCGCACGATTTGAGGAGATTTTACTTAAAAACAATATTTTTTTGTTCCACGCTTAAAATAAGTTTTAAGCGTTTTCGCGTTTTTCCTTTCATACGTGGATTAAAAGGCACTCCCTAGATCACGAAAATGTAATTTTTAATTCTGTAGGATGAATAGTTTGGCCAGAAATCACGTTTGAAAATGTCAACTTTGAGGGGTTTACGAGGCTCCGTTTAGCCGCAAATCGCGTTTAAAGATAAAAATTCGTTTTTTGATACCAGTTTTTCAAATTTTGACATTTGACAATTTTCTCATTATCGAAATAGGGATTTTTTATAGAGATGCTTCCAATAAGTTTAAAAAACATTGCATCTCAAAGCTTTTAAAATTTTTTTTTTAATTTTTGGAAAAAAAATGTTTTTGAAAAATCAATGTCTTGAAAAAGTTTGAGCGATCAATTTTTGAAAATATTTCCTAGAATCTTTATTATTAAAATTAATATCCCAATTTTTTTCTAGAACAATTTTAAAGAAATTTCTTATATTTAAAATTAGTTTAATAATAAAAGGTTTTTTAAACTTTTTTTGCATAAATTCTTACTTTTTATATTTTTATTAACAAAATAAAAAAAAAAAACAAAATTTTTATTTTAATGAATTAATAATTTCCAAATTTGATGAAAATTCGTAGACAAACATTAAAAGAAATGTTTGTTTGTTCAAAATTCGCAGGGCAAATATCTTATTTTTTACAAAATATATGGATAAAAACTATTTTTTGTAAAAAAAAGTTTATTTTTATTTTAAAAATTTTTCATGTGGGGTGCATCAATAATTTCTTAAAATTGACACCAAATTCCTTTTTTTTTAATTTTTTAAAAATTGCTTATAAGCAATATGTAAATGCATACAAAATATTTTTTCCAAAAAAGGTATCTGATTTTTTTTTTTAAATATTATGTCAATAATAATTTTATTCTATTTTTTTAATTACCTAATTTAAGTTTTCTAAAATTATTTTTTTCTCGAAAAACTTATTTGATTTTTTTTTCAAAATAGCTTTATGTGAATATTTATGAATTTCTGAAATTGTTTATTATACACATAAAAAGTATTAAAAATTTTCCATGTTTTTTGCAAACAAAGTTTATATGAATAAGTTTTAAAAACTGGTCTATACCTATATCAAATTTTTTGTTTATATATTTAATTATATAAATACCTATCAACGCATAACAATAATTTTTCGTTTTTGTACCTAATCAAAATTATTATTTTAATTTCATACAATTTTCTATGGGTATGTACCTACATAGGTAGGTACTATGCAAAAGCTATTTTTTTTAATAAAAATATAGGTACGTACCTATAAGATTTTCTTAAAGAAATAGTTTTCTAACTGTGTATGTACATATCTATATTAATTACATACAACAAAAATACAATTGCCACTATCTAACTACCCACTGCATATAATTATTATAAAATTATTTTGGTTACCATAACGAAATAAAGCCAATTTGAAATTATTTAGTTTTCAAAAACGAAATAAAACCATTTGAGTTTATTAAGTTCAAATTCTTTTAGATCTTATTACAAAAGTCAATAAAATGGCAACTCCCGTAATTAATCGTATCAGAATTCAAACAAACCAGATTGCACGAGTAATAAAACAAAATTCACAAAAACTCTCATACACTCTCAATACTTTTTGCTTGTATTCATTTCGCGCCTCGCATATGCAACTTTATATACCTACCTACAATAATTGATTCTGACAGCAAAAAGAAACGCAGATAATATTTTCTCCCTTACCCTCATTATTGTTGTCAGAATAAATATATCTCTACCTCGTCTCTTGTTTTGCTTATATTTTCTCCTTCCACATCAGCTCTGCACAGCTTAACATAGCCACACTTGCGATTTTGCGGCACAATAATAAAACTTTTTTTCGTGTTCCATGAGAGTACTATAAAAATATATATACAATGCTATTTGCTATTTTTCTCTTTATCAATCTACTGTTACGTTATTCTTCACACTCACTCTCAACAGAATTTCAACAGCAAATACAGACAATTAACAGTATGCATGTTGTTAACTACTCGTAACATTCGCACGATGCCAATTCTTCTATATGAAATCGAAGTCAGCAATGTTACTCAAACAGAAATTCTGAGGTACAAAATTCATACTCATTGACATGTCAGTGCGCAGAATTAAAATTTGCGTCTAGGAATTTAAACTCTTCCTGTTGAGTGTTTCTTGTACTATGTTTTAGTTTGGCACTGGCCTCTCTTTATGAGTGAAATTTTATCACTGTGATGTCGTGTGGCTCGTGTGTCGAGATGAGACAAAGGGTTGAAATATGAAAACAATGAGTGATGATAGTGCGATGACTAATGTTGAGGTTTGTCGTTGATGAGTGAATCTGTTTTATTCAATTTCTCCTTTTCTCTATTTTTTGTTCTTGCCAGTTATTGTTTACATTAAAAAAAGGGATTTTTTGACTGATCTAATTACTTTATTTGTCTATTTATTATGGTCAAAAAAACTCAAAACAAAAGAAAGGATAGGGAATCTATATTGAAAATAAAACTTGCTACGCTTCTATTCCAGTAGTGTATACGAGTATGTATAAGGTTATGATAATTGGTTCAAACATGAAAGGAAAGAGGCTGGTGTTCAAAACAAAATTAAGTGTCTTGAACGTTGAACCAAGAGCTTATTTTGTTCAGGCTGCTTGCATTCCCTTTGGTTGTTGGTTTTTAATGATTCAGCTTGCTGTTCATTGGAAGCTGTTAAGTTTTTTGACATTGCTCAATGCCTATTAAACTTTGTACTCGGAACATACATATGTATGTATATACAAAAAATTTCGCTGGTTTGACCTTAAAACCCCTTTCTGAAACCAGATGGGAGTATAGACTAAATGTTTTAAGACCATTCAAAAAAATCTTGGGAGCTATAATATGAAACTCTTATTGAAATATCTGAGGCTGAAAACGTTGAGAATAGGAACATGCAGTCATTAGGAAGTAAAATTTTAGTTTCAAGTTTATATGTTGCATATTAATCTAGTTTGATATTTAAAAAAAAATAATATAACTAGTAAGTATTTACAAGCTCCGTCTGCTAATTTATCTACTAAATATGCTACTAAAAACTCTTTAGTGGAAATGCGATCAGAAGAACAATTCACTAACGTGCAATCAGCTGAAGCCATAGCTCTAAATCCAGAAATACCATCACAGTTTCCTCAAATAACGTAGTTTTTCGAAACTAAAATTAATAAGAAACTACTTCAGGACCCCAATGAATCAAGAAAGATAAGTTGACTTGTCAATCATGGCTATAAAGACAGAGCTTGTCAAAGTCATAAGATTATGATGATCTGGTAACTGAGTTTGTTAAAACAGAAGCCCATTTATTTTTATTAAAATAATAATCTTATTATTATTTCCTACACTGAATAAACTAAATATGAATATAAAACTTTTAATTCAACAACAGTTAATGAATTCATTATTTATTTGTATGTTTTTATATTTTTGAATTAGTTTTTAAATATTTTTTACTTCAAAAAATATTTTTTTCAGTTTCTAAATTTTTGTGATATATTTTTTGACTTTAGTTTACAATTATTTTTGTATTCTTTAGTTACTATTATTTTTGTGATATATTTTCGATTTCTTAGTTTTTAATAAAAATCATAGTTATTTTAATTAAATATAAGTATTATCTAGGGATAGGCCTTTTAGGGATACCTCGTTAAAAAAAACGCATTGTAAAGGGTACCCCTTGGGTAATGAGGAAAGTACTTTTTCCGCCAATCTAATCCAAATGAAGGGCGCCACTGATAAAGCTTGCGCAGGGCTCTAATTTAGCTCGGGCCGGTCCTGTCAATGGGTACATTACTTGCATATTCATAATAATCTAAATTTACTTGTAAAGCAATATGATGAAAAGAGTTATTTAATAGTGGAAAGTGGAAAGAAAGCACCAGTTAATTTCACCGAGGTTGAAATCACCTAGTACACAAGAATACTGATTAATTGTCAATCCACTAACTATATTATTATTATAGTATGCAACACTTTAAACTAATAAAAGTAACTAATAAAATTAAATTATTTAAATTCATTAATTAAAGAGCATACAAAACACGTGCTTAATTTTTTAGATCACATTTCAAATTAACGGAACACATTTGCAGATTCATATAGATACATCTTTTAATTTTTATTCTTCATCATGTTGTCATGATGGTGGATCTCCAACTCCAACATTTTGGTTTTAAGTTCTAGTTTTTTCTTTGCTAGCTTTTCCATTTGTTTGTTATGCTTTTGCATTTCTTCTAGCTTTTTTTTCTATTTCCTTGATTTCGTTCAAACTTTCAATCATTTTTCTTCCTGAATCTTAATTTTCAACCCACACACACTTTTTTTCGTAGATTTGTCCGATTGCCCTATCGGAACGGCTACAATGATACAAAATTCGTACATTCGTGCAGACTTAACACCAAAAATAAGTCTTCGATGCTTGAATAACCTCCTGTGGGTGTTTATAGTCAAAAGTTCTTGACAATCCTTTTTAACTGTGACGTACGAGATAAATAATACCTTCAGAAACCAATCTGTCTAACTCTTCCTGTACAACATTTTCCATACCATAAGGTAAGCTATATGGTTTACAAAATATAGGACTACTATTATCCTCGCGGACCAAACTAGCCTTAAATACTTTAATTGGTGTTGTTTTTTTCTCAAACACGTTTTTATATGTTTCTAATAATGATTTTAATGAAATCGATGAATTGTCTTGTAATAAACTAACTACCATCTTATTGACAGAATTATTTCTCGACTGAAAAGGTAAAGTATCTTAAGTCAATTTTGATGATTTTTCAGGAGAGCAAAAAAACACTTCAAAGCTGTATCCCAAAAAATCTTTCAAATATAGACTTTATTCAACAAAGCATTTATATGTAAAATTTTATGATCTTTTTTTTGAAATTATTTTCGAAAAGATATCTTTAATATTTTGGTCTTTATGAGGAAAAATATGACTTAAGATAGTTTGGCTTTTCTATAAATTGAATTTTATATTAATTTCCGAAATCTTAAGATGAGATAAGATATTTTGCTTTGTGTTTTCGAAGGACGTTTTCAATTCTTATGTCCATTTAAGATGAGTTGCGTGTGCAAAAGTGGAAAAAAAGAGATTTAAGATGATATTTGGTGGTTTTTATTTAAGTCGTATATGAAAATGTCACATTTGTTCTATAGAGCTTTAATAATAAAAAAAAATAATAACTAATAAAGACTTGAATTTCTTTAAAAAAAAGGCTATAAAATCACATTTGGTTCACAGCAGTGGCGTAGCGTAGGGGGGGGGGGCGGTGGGGGCGGTCCGCCCCGGGCGGCAGGCCTAGGGGGGCAGCAAAATGTCGCCAGTGATGCGGGTAGAGTAGAAATCATATGTTTTATGAAAGATCGTTTGACAAGTCAACAAACAAGAATGATGTAAATTTGAAATTTGCCACCCTATCTGTGGTTCGTCGTTGACCGCTATCGGCTGATTTTCGTGAATTCGTAGACGGTGAGTAGGGCCGTAAGAGTGCATTCCGTATTGTCACGCGACTCGCGAAACTAAAACAAAACGATCCGAAACTCTCGCGAAACTGAAAGGGAGTGTTCCGAAACATTATGATATGCATATGCGAGATATGATAAGATAACTAGGATTCGACAGAAACGTTATTCTAGTCTCAGCCAGCTCAATGTTTTTGCTCCCTTCCGCATCACAGAAAGTTATTTCGATTATGTTGTTTATAGTTTAAATACTGTTGAATCTTCTAAAACTAAACACTTAGTACTTCACTCAACCTTTGAACTTGTTTTTGAAAATGAAAAGATTTAAAGGAAGCGGCGTGGAATACCGCAAGAAAAAGGCTAAGAAAGAAGCAGACGCGAAATATTTCAGTTCTAGTTCTGGTTCAAAAGCTACGTTAACGTCTTCGGTGGCATCCAGCAGCAGCAGAAGTGATTCCAATGTAAGTAAGATTCCTCCATCTACAATCGTGAGTGGCCTAGAATTGTCCTCCGGCCAATATTCATGGGAATGCATAACTTATTTAACAGGCAGAAGAAGAAGTCGTGCAGACGAAGTCGACTCACCAGAAGTACCTCAAGCATCTAGTCACAAGCCTGCAGAAGAAGTGAACCTCGTGAAGCTGTAAAGACGCTTAAAAATAAGTTTGTGGAAGTTCTTGAGGTACTGGAAGAATTGACGGAAGACTGGCTCTTCTTCTGACAGTCATGCAGTCATTCAACTTCCTTACTTTTCTTGGCTTTTGAGCTGCAGAGCTACCTGAAGAAGATGACGCACAGATTTACCTGCAGCAACGTGGACTGAGTGTGGATAAGTGTGCTCAGAAACTCTGCGTTTTAAAAGCTCTCCTAGTGGAGAGCAGAGACCGTTTCGTCCAAGCCGCAATCGACTTTTCTAAGACTCTTTGGAAAAAACTCGGAATCGAACTCAAAACGAGAAGAATTCACAGGAAAAAACGCATGCATGGCGATGAATCCGCAGATGCAGCTTTGTCTCACGAGCCTCATTCCTAAGGCCCATAGAATCCGTTTATGAAACCGCTGATCCTATTTTACTTTCAGTAAAAGATACTTCATTGCCTGTGAAATGATGTCCCGAAATTTAATTTTAATTTAGTATTGAATGGGGGCGGCAAAATGGGTCTCCCGCCCCGGGCGCCGAGATGGTACGCTATGCCACTGGTTCACAGTATAGAAACAGTTTAGTTTTATTCAAATAATTTATTTAAAAAATATTAAAATAAAATATAATATAAATTATTAAATTATTTAAAAAAAATCATTGATTATTGTAAAAAATATTACATGAAAACATATTTTTAAAAGTCAAATTAATAATAACAAAAAACTATTGGAAAAAATTTACCTAAGGGACCCAAGGGGAAATAGGAGAAATTGAAAATTGTTTTTACCTCCGAAACTAACGGTATCGGATCCGTAGTGTAAGATCATATTTATCTCGAAAACGAATGAATAGCATGTTATTAACGGTACCTGTCATAGAACCGTTTTTTTTTGAGTAAAACTTCTTTTCCGGCATTGGGGGTAAAAAAATGTCTATGCAGCTGTCAGTGACGTGTCAAAACGACACGCTATCAGTCAAAGACAGCGACATGTAAGGAAGTTTTATTTCTACCGCGCGTACGTCAGTACGCACAACCTTTTCTTTTTATTTTCAACTTTCTCATTAACGGTTCTAACGATTTAAACCATTTTTTTTAGCAGGAGCCCCCGAAGCTTAAAATAATGTTTTATATAAGAACATTCGCAAAAATATTTTTTGGATCTTTTGAAAAAAAATTTAATTTTGTTTTTTGAAAAATCAATATCTTCAAAACAAGTGAAACGATTATTTTTTGAAATTATTTCCTAAAATCAATGGCACAAAATTTTAATTGAATTAGTACGACCGACGTTAAAGCTGATTTAATATGAAACTAAGTTAAATCAACGAATTAGCTAATTTTATTCGAATATAGCATCATACTATATCTATATCTACCCTTTTATTAAAGTTAAAATCATCGTAAGAATATCGTGCTTTTAGAAACGCCCCAAAAGTTTTGTTTACTTAGTTTTTTGCACGAGCTGTCAATGTTTTCGGTGTGTTCAGAAGCAATTTATTAAGAATTCCTTTAGTACGATACTAGTTGGAAAATGTTTTAAACTAAGAATGAGTTAGTAAACTACTTTAAAGTTAGCAAATTGTTATGCAGTATAATACAAAGAAATTAAAAATATTAGGTTGTTTGACATTTTGCGCCAGTCTTTTTAGAACTATTCGCCAATACTACTACGTAATTACTTAAAATTGGTATCCCAAATTGTATTCTTGAAAAGCTTTGAAGAAATTTCTAGCATAAAAATTCTTTTAATAATAAAACTATTTTTGAGCTTTGTGTGAATAAATTCTTAGTTTTCTGGAAATCAGACGGCAATTTCATACATGTGAACATTTTTATCTCATTAAATCCATGTTTTATTTTTAATTCCAAATTCGTGCAATTCAACTCTTTTTTGTGGAGCGAAAAATTTCAGTTTTAAATTTAAAAATTCATCTTATGTTCACATAAGATGATTTGCGTTTTCACACTTTTTTGGAATTTTTTTAAGGATTTTATCTTATGTCGGCTTAAGGATGACTTTTGTTCCTGTTTGCACGCGCGAAAATATCTTAAGTCAACTTAATATGATTTACGATTTCACAATAATAATAACTCCCTATGGGAAGTTAAAAAAGTCTTAAGCCAATATAATCTTAAGTCTATTTTAGGTTTCAAAATTAAGCAGAACACACAATCTTATGTGGACTTAAGATATTTTACCGCGTGTAGAGGTGTGTCTTTTGAACATGAGATGAAGTTGTTTTTGTCTATAAAAAAGCACAGGAGTGAGATAGAAGGAAGCCGATAACACAGAACTGTAGCCTTTTAGAATGGCACTAAGGATCAACAAAAAAACGCGAAATATCTTAAGTCGACTTAAGATACTTTACCTTTTCAGTCGAGATTTCTTCACCCTGTGAAAAGAATATCTAGCCATGAGCGTCCCAAAAGGGGCGTGAAATATTTCTGGCTGTTTATAACTGTCAAATCTAACATAACATTCGTATACCTATCTTGTTTCGTTCTTTTCACTAAAATCGAAATGCACCCAATAATATCGACTCGCCCTCCAGAAATCAAATGGAATCTTTGATCTAGTGTTTGTACATCAACTTCAAAACTCAACAATTTCCCGTCACAAAATAATTCTATATGTAAAGGCATATTTCCTAATTTAAAAGAACTAACACCATTTATGTACATTCCATAGTTTTTATTAGTAGTTTCAAGTTTAAGATTGTTAATACAATTAAATTCATCAGAATTGTCTTCTGAATCTGAGCCTGCGTTAATGTGACGTATACATTATTAGGAGGTCTTTTACCTTTAACAAAATTAGATTGTTGTTTTTTAAATAATCTTTAGTTACAAAGCAATCTCTGGCAAAATGCCCAAATTGCTTACAACAATAACATTGAATATTCATATTTCTACCACGATAACTGCATGCAATAATTACTGTGTTGATTGAAGTTAGGCTGCCTTTGATGATCTGCTCGTCTACTCTAAGAATTTTATTTTGGGTTCCCTGCTCCGTTGCTGCTGTTGTTGTTGTTGTTGAAGTTCTGGTCTGCTCTCTTTTTTTGTTTTTTTCTATTTTTTTTTTATTTTTCTCGTCGCCAATGAAATGTATGAATCCGAATTCAGCTCGAGACTGACTTTATTCTTCTTTATAACAAGTATCTACATTTCACATACTTAAGACTAAGGAATAAATTGGTATAGTTAAGTAAAAGAGAGAGAAGGTAAACGTACTCGTATTCACACATATCAAAAATAAATGTTCCTCTTAATCCTCCCTTTGTCAAAAACATAACCAATACATTTCAAGAATGTCTTGGACTTAATATTATATTGCATAAACAATTATTAAATTATTAAAAATATACATACATAAAATATTAAAAAAAAACATTTAAAAGTCGAAATTTTAACATTATAAAGCCATTAATGCCAAGTAAAATAAAAACCTATGTGAAATATCATAATATTTCTTAGCGTACATAACGCAGTATAAACTTAAGTATGTACTATAAATGTAGGACAGAAGTTATAAATAAAACTTAACATTTCAAACCTTTTATAAGAAATCAATATTCTAGGCACATACATATATTATATTTGAACAAATATATATTTATAATATGTGTACATACTGTACATACACAAACGGGTATTTATAATAATAAGTTAATTTTAAGAAAAACATAAAAATATTCTTCAAATTCATTAAAGACTTATTTGCATGCGTGTTAACAAGGTCTACATATTTATATTTGTTTATACATCAACATACATTGAGCATTTTGACTTTATAATTAAAAAGGCTAACAAGACTCTTGGCTTTATTAAAAGATTTGCTCGAGAATTTCGTGATCCTTATGTATTAAAAACTCTTTATGTCTCATTCGTAAGATCCATCTTAGAGTATGGTTGTGTTGTATGGGCGCCATATTATGCGGTTCATATAAATAGATTGGAGTCCGTTCAAAGAAGATTTTTGAGATTTTGCTTAAGATTTCTACCATGGTCGAATCGAATTACCTTGCCACCTTACGCTCAACTTATTCAACTAATAAATCTTCCATCTCTAACAAGTCACAGAGCGTATCTACAATTTTGTTTTGTTGTCGGGATTATCAATGGGTCGATTTCAGCTCCATTGATCCTATGTCGATTGAATTTCATTGCTAGTCGGTTTAGTTTTAGAAGACAGTTGCCAATATGTAACATTTTCAGTAGATCAAATTACGGTGCTAACAGTCCTTTAAATCTTTTAATTAATATTTACAATAAAAATTCACATTTAATCAATTCCAGCAATGACAATGTAAAATCAATTAACTTAAAGAATATATTTTTTGTTTTAAATAACCCATAAATGTACATTAGATGTAAGTTTCTCTCTTTTTTTTGTTACAATTATAATTTAAAAAAAAATTTGTACCTTTAGTATTTAATTTAAAAATATGTACCGTTAGTATTTAACGAAATAAATAAATAAATGAATATACATATATTTTCCCTTTGCTTTGAAAAATCACTCCCAACCCAACGAAAGAAATACAATGTTTATGATTATATGTTTTATTATTCCTATTTCATCTTTTTTTAAATATTCTCAACAAAGTAATTTGTCTATTCTTCTTAAGCAGAGACACACAATAAGTCGCGTAAAATCGAATGCCTCAAAAACTCAATGCTTGTCTTCTGTCGTTGAAGCTGAACCCACCTCGCAGATCGCTATCCCTGTGATATCCTTTCTTTAGTCGTACCTTTGTATATAAATATAATATATATGGGTGATTCTACAAACAATGGAATAAAATGTTACAGATTTCGGCACGACATTTTTGGAAGCCAAAAGACGTAAAAGTTGTTCCAGTTGATCATTAGAACGTCTCTTTGCACTGTTGAAAGCGGCCAGTCAAAAAAATAAAAAATGATGATTTTAAGCACTTTTTTGAATAAAGGATGTTCAGGGGACTGATTTTTTACTTGCGAATTATAGGTACTAAGTATGAGGCAAGTTATGAATTCGGCTGGGCCGATTTTCTTTAAACTTGATAGATATCATTTTTAATTTTTCGCCCCACACGTTTTTTTTCTTTTTTTTTAAGACCAAAAATAATGGTACCTGCCATACGAATTTTTTTTCAAAATTTTATAAAATTTTTTTTTCTCAAAAACTGTTGGACAGATATTACTCGTAAAAATGAAAAGAGGCTGGGTGCGACCCACACTGATAACTTCCCATTTGTGGTCTTGAAAACTTGTAATAATTACGAAGGTTGGTAGGTACCAGGGACGAAGCGTCCATATATTGAGTGGAATGAGTGCTTCCGTTAAACCATTTGAAAAAATCGTACCTAGCAAGGAATTAAATTCAAAATTCCAAATTGTATTAATATTTTTATTATATTATTTGTATCTATTAATGAATCTTAATTTACTCTGTAAATTACATTCCAACATCATTATGACAACATTATTATCTTTTACTAAAATTACTGAAGGAAATCAAGATCTCTCTGGTTATTACAACTTAAAATGCCACACTGCAAACCAACTGAGAATGCTCAACATCACTCCATTATTTATAATGCTCAATCTCATGAAAGTTCTTGCTAAAATGCTTAACAGCTATGCATTCCTTATTATCGCCTCCATAACTCAATTTCAAAATACCCTTCCACTCCAAGTCAACTGAAAATATACCTACAACATCACTCACCAATAATCACAAAATGCTCAAACAAAAATGATTCTCAAACAATATAGAATGCACAACAGCTGGGCATTCCATTATTTCGCATACTTAACTTAGATCTCAACCCAAAGTCAAAATAATTTTGTCTCGTTTCTTGCCTTTTGCACAATGTGTGAAGAATGAGTTGAGTGAATGCATTACGAGAATTTTCTACAAGAGAGATAGAAAAACAAAAATGTATCTATTGAGTTGCTTATTGTCTCAAACTGATAATGAGTTTAATTTCGTGGACAAAAGGGGTAGAAGTGTTTTATTTTAACATAATGTGTGTGCAAATTTAGGTGCAATTCATTCATAACTATCAGAAAACCAACAAATATGAATTTAAAAGGTGGTAGTTTTTTAATTATTTTCGTGGCGATAAATACAATCCACCTGTTTTCTGTTTATTTTTTGTTAGATATTATAAAAAAGTGGTCAAAAATAGTATTTCTTATATTCATATCTGAGGTTTCTTGACATTCCAGCAGAAATATAACTAAAGGTTATTTTTAATTATGAGAATTTTAAATCAAAAAAAACTTCAAGGAATCTTAAGATTTTTAATATCCCTTAATAATGGCATCTGTAGAGAGATCATATTCATGTTTTAAGAGAATTAAATATTTTTTTAGAAATAAATGTGGACAAGAAAGGTTATCTACTCGTAGCTTAGTTCTTATCAAATCGTACTTAGATAATTTTGCCTTAAAAGAAAAAGGATAAATCTTTGCGCAAGGCATCAAGCTTTTTTTTTAATAAGACTTTACTGTAACATATTATTTATGTATATTATTTTATTTGTATTACCATAAAGTAGAATTTAAAAGGTTGGATCTCAAAGGTCTTTCATTTTTGGTTTTGTGTTCAGTGCTTCCGCTATCGAAAAAATCACGCCTCGTGCCTGGTAGGTACATATTATATACTGCATTATAGATTTCCGTGTTTTTTAATATATCTGTGTTCCTACACCTAAGAAAACCTTGAGTAGAATTTTACATCTTTTTCATGGACAAAAAGATAAAAACATATTGTGACGTTTTCTTCAATTTTACCATAGCTATTAATGGAATTTGAATATGTGGGACTTGGGTACAACTGAACAACCTTATTCATATACGTATGTACAGTACATACATTCTTCTAAAAACTAAGTTGATAATAAAATTATAAAATTATGTACTATATTATAGAAATTACTTTATTATTTCGGTTCCAAACATTTTAATTGAAAAAAATTTAAAAACGAAATATTCAAATATAAAAGATATAGTTTGGTTATTGATGGAAGGGTACTTACAAAATATATCCGCTCTAAAACTAGATAAATGTCAAATATAAACCATTTGTTAGAAATTGTATTACATACGAGTATGTATAAAATTAAATAATGGCAAAGTCAATATCATTGCTCGTTCTCAAGATATTCTAGTCGAAAAACAAATATTACCACTTTTTAGTAGATTTTTTTTTATATTTTTGTTAAAACTCTCAATTCGATACTTGTCAAAATTTAACCATATGTTAATAATTGTATTATGTCGATACCTTCCCGTAAGAATGTACTAAGCGACACTTTTTCGAAAATGACTTTTTGATGAGGAAATATACTATATGTTAAGGGCCACGTTTTGGCCTGGGTTTCGCCAACCTATTATGCATGAAAAGGAAACTAGAGTACAAATAAAAAAATTTATCAACTGCCATGTTTTCTCATTAAAATAATGTTGCCCCCTGAAATTTGTATTATCCGCCAAAAAAATTATGCTAAGCGACATTAATAAAGATCTCATTGTCGTGAGCAACTAAAAATTTTGTTAGATGTCACTTAGTTTAACCAAAATTGTCTCTTAGCACACTATGATTCAACTAGAACTTTCTTCGTTTTTTTCGTTTCCTGAACAATTTCAGAAATGTCGCTTAGTATACATTCTTACGGGAAGGTATCGATGTATAAGACAACATACTTTAGAAGGCACTATCGGTGTTCATTCCCAAGAAATTCGACTTGAAATACAATTTTAACTAGTTTTCACTAGAATTTTTAATTCAATATTTGTCAACATTTTACCAATTGTATAAAATTATACTATGTATAAAATAAACTAAATTAGAAGTCAATATCACTACTAGTTCTCGAGAAATTTGAGTCGAAAAACAATTTTTACCAATTTTCAATAGAATTTTATATAGTTTTTTTATTTTTTGTAAAAAAACTGTAAAGTGATTTTTTTTTAAATTTTCACCAGTTGTCAAGCACATTATTTTTCGTAAAATAAAATTATTTTGAGTTTCAAATTGTTTTCCGTTCTTAGAATATCTGGTTTATGAAATTTTTGTTCAGTTTTTTTCGTATCAAATCTGTATGACTTTATAATGAGTACATTAAATTTTATTCGAAATCAATAGCATTATTTTTTCGTGAGATATTTGAAACTAACCAAAATTTTTACTTTTTTTTTAAACCGCTATAGTGAAAAAACTGCTCACTGAATTTTAATAAACGCCCTTTCAGCCTCTTTCGAAGTTATTATCTATTAAACAAAATGTATTTGAAGTCGATATCTTTACTCGTTCTTGAGATATCGACGACGAAAAATGGTACCAGAACGTACGGACGTACGAACGTACGAACGTACGAACGTACGAACGTACGAACGTACGAACGTACGAACGTACGAACGTACGTTCACACACACAGACAGACATCTCTCTAAAAATGATTGATATAGCCTCTAAGGACCTTGAAAGGTCGAGAAATGTCAAAAATTCCAATTTGACAAATCGGACCGATTAAAATAACTCCCTATGGGAAGTTAAAAATACAGAAAAATTTCATTTAATTAAATCCAGGTATTGGTTGAAAAAAATTTCCCGAAAAATGGTTATTGAGGGTACCCGCCATGGAACCTTTTTTTGTTTTTGATTTTCTCAAAAACGATTCAACCGATTTTGATCATTTTTTTTTGCTAAAGCTCCCCAAAAACATAAATAGAATTGTGTACTCAAATTTTCCAAAAAAAATTTTTTGGATTTTTAAAAAAAACTTCAAAATTTTTTTTTCAAAACTCAATATTTCGAAAACCCCGTGCTAGATTTTTTTTAAACTTGATAAATAAAAGTTTCTCAATATAATCTACAAAATGTGAGAAAAAAATTTTTATTTTACCTAAAAACAAAGGTACCTACCATACAAATGCTAAAAAATTCAAAAAAATTGTTTTCAAAAATCGTATTTTTCTCGAAAACGGCACCTGGAATTTTGATAAAATTATTTTTCTTTCAATTAATCTTTACGATCTTTAATTTAATAAAAAAAATTTTGAAATTAAGATATTACAGCTTGTACCTACCATAGAACCATTTTTCCGATTTTTGAATTTCTCATTATCCACATAACGGATCTTAATGAAAATTTTTATAGAGAAGCTTCTAAAAAGTCTTAAACACATTGTATTTCAAAACTTTAAAATAAATATTTTTTGAATTTTTGAAAAAAAAATCTATTTTTTCTTTTTTTGAAAATTCGATATCTCTGAAACGGCTCAATATTTCTTTTCGTAAATTTAATTTGTATTCGAACAATAATAAAAACTTTAAATTGGCGTACCAAAATTTTTTCTTAAAAAGGTTTTAAAAAGTTTGTATATAAAAGATTTTTTTTAATAAACTACTGCAACGACTTATAATTTTTGTTCTTGCATAAATTCATAGTTCGATAGCATACTGTTTTTTTCTCTTACTACTAAAAGAATTTAAAAATTAATTTTATCTTTATGAACAGTTTTCTCTAATAACATTCGTTTTTAAAATTCCTATACTCTGTCCAACAAAAATTGTCAGTACAGGCCTTATGGGAGAGCTTTTTTTAAAGCAGTGGCGCCTGATGCACCCTCACTACAATGCGTTAGGAAAAATGCCACTAAAAAAAGAGCAAGCCACTGACTTTTCTTAAGGAACTGTTGTTGTAATTCTTTGCAAAAAGTTGTACACCTCAACACGACCGTCGTATCCCACTGCTGATGAGATATGGCTGTGTCAATCGCGATTGATTGGGTCTTTGTGACCCGTTCACCAAAAAGATTGATTGATTGCAATCAAAGTAGACCAAATCAATCAATCCTAATGTCAATCTCTTACCACTGAAACCGATGAACGAAACGAACGAAAAAAAGTTGTTTCGTTCATTCAACTTGTTCGCAATGAATTCACAATACCAAATAGGAATGGACATGAAACAGAACGTATATTCCTCATTTTATATACAATGGAAGATGGTGTGAACGAAGCAACGAAGTAGAAAAAAACCAAACTTTCTTTCATTTTCACATTGTTTCGGTCTCGTTCTGAACGAAACGATTGGAAAAAAAATATTTTAGTTAAATGAATGATTGAAAACAACAACGAAACGGATGGATAAGAAATGATTGAATAAAAAATTGATTGAAAAGACCGAATCCTTGAACCAATCAATCAATGATTGATTCGATCTATCAAAATGAACGATTGGCACAGCTCTATGATGAGATACTGTCAAAGTGTCAACGTCAAGAGTGTCAAGTCTCAAGTGTCACTCAATACGATCGTGCGCTCTTTATCTACATCAAAACAGAGTTACCATTATCATTCTCAATTGCAAGCGAGGAGCTTTTTCAGTGGTTTTTATTAAGGAGCTTTTGGGATTTGAAGCTTTTGAGAACACATTTTAAGAAGATGAGTATGTTGAGTGTTGTCGTATTGCTTTTCAACTTAAAAAAAACGCGCCTATTATCTTACGCTTGGCGTTGTGGGAAAAGGTAAATTGAATATTGTTTTCAGTCGTTTTGAATCGGCAGACGGTAGCCCTACGCGTTTTTTTATTCTCATTTGCGGCGATGTATAATTTAAACTACGGAATCCCTGTGAGAGCTTTAAAAGGCGACACACTTATGCATGGCAATGCAACCAGAATGAGAGACAAACGTCCCATCTTCCCTGTACTGACAATTTTTGTTGGACAGAGTATAGTCGATTACATAGGAGCAAGTTCGTGCGACCCAGTCGTGCATTTTATTTTTTAAGGGGACTGAATAAATCTTTATTTTGTTTTTGTATTTTCTCTTGGGTACACATTGAAATAAAGAAATTAAATTTAATTAGTCTTCATAAACATACAAATTAATGGTTAATACATATAACTTAGCATTTCATTAAAAGAATATAAAAAAATATTTTTTTCTACTTAGAATCAATTTAAAATAAATTATGTATATTATTTTTAAAAATATTTCGCAATGAAGTTCGACGTTCAACATAACTAAAAATTTCTCAGGTTTCTGAATAAAATATCATTTGTTCATTTATCAGCCAGGGGACTGAGGCCAGGGGACTGAGGTTTTTGCGCAAAAAAAGATATTAAGGTTTTACTTAAAAAAAAAAAAAAACAAAAAAATATATATAATATTACAGTTTTATTAAACCTGTACTATACTGCTAACAAATATGCCTACTTACATACAAATTTTTTTTGTAAAACCTCACCAGAGGACTGATAAACTAAACGGACAATCCACGACTTCTTGCACAAATGTCTTTTTCACAATACCAACATAAAAAAAAAGAATCGAGTTGCACAACGATTTTATTGTAAGGAGACTCGGTACTTGCCAGAACTGGAAACTCGATCTATATCCTAGTTTTTGATTTTTTCGACTGTTTCAATATTCCAGGGGACTAATATGAAATGCAAGGGATAAAGTTTAATTAAGGTTTTTTTGTAATAAAATCAATTACTAAAAAATATTTATCTAATTCGTAGCAAAGATGTATTATTTGGCGTAACTTCGGTGGAATTCATCTTAGTATGAGACCTGAAATAAGAGAACGGTAATAATTTTTCTTTGCGAAAACGTACTGGGGACACGTCAGGGGACTGAGAATCAGACACTTTGAAGAATTTTTTGAGCAAAATAAAATAAGGTCACCCTAATAATATTGTAAGGCCAGGTAGATATCAATCAGATTTAATTTTATATAAAAAAAAAAAAAAACAGATTAAATAATTGAACGGATTTTAAAATATTTCTTGGGCCGCCGAAAATTCCATCGTTTGTAGAATCACGCATATAGTATTATCATGGAGCGTGATTTTGTATTGCGAACGCTATCCTGGTGGTGGCGCTGAAATTAACGCACGATTTCACAGTGGACAGTAGGATAAGATACAAAACAACTAGTAAAAAAGTGAATATTTTATTATTAAATTTTGCAGAGACAAATCTAGCAAGTACTGTCCCTATGCTTAAGATATCGCCACAATCGTCTTGTTGATAGTACTATAAGTTTTATATATAAAGGTCGTACTATACGAATTGAGAATAATTTACCCGGCCAAGTATTTCCCTCATATTGCGATTAATTTAAGATTTTGTTTGAATAAATTCATGTTATGTACAACTTTTTTAGCACTTAGTTTTAATCGCAAGTAAAAAGCTTAGACAAAGCTTAGAGTGTGAGGGCCACCATTTGGCCGATACTTTATTTTAAACTGCTTAAAATAAAATTTACCATCTATGCACATAATATGTAATATATGTAATATACCAGACAAAAATAAAAGGATTCATCGTTTTCAAACAACTTGAGGATTGATCGTTTTCTGCCGTCCACAACAATGTGTGGAGAAATAAAGAACAAAAAAAAGTTTTAAAATACTCGTACTTGATGAAATCAAAGAGCTTGGCGCAAAATTTAATTTGAATTAGTACTATTTTTAAATTGGTCATACTTTCTCATAAATATTATTAAAGTTAATATTTTATCTTTTTAGTATCGTGTTAACTTAAATTTAATTTTTGAACAAATTGTCATTGTGTCACTTACGTGCGCTTAGAAGTAATTTTTAAGAAGTTGGCCTAGTACGATACTTATTAGAAAATGCTGAAAACTAAGAAAAAGTTAGTTAACCCTAGCCTGGTATGTCTAGAACGATGAGCCAATATTTTTTCATTTTTCTCCCTTTATTTTGGAAAATGTCATATTAGAAATAACTGTTTTTAATTTTCTCTTTCGCTCAGTATTTCACAGTATTTTTCAAAATAAAAATAAAAATTCAAAATATAACTTTTGCAATTTTTCCTAATAAAATCTAAACATACTCCATATTTAACGTGTCAGAGGTAAGAAAACATCATAATGAAAAGGAGCACAGTAAAACATGATGGTGTGAGGTTGTATGGAAGCATATTCGATCGGAAATCTTGTTTTCATTAAAAGTACAATGATTATACAATATACAAGACTATCTTAACACCCTAATCAATAACCTTCAACCGTGCTTACAAATTAGGTATGCGCAGCAATTGGATCTCTAAGCAAAACAATGATCCTGAGAATACCTCGCGGTTCCTTAAAGAATGAAAGGTTTATATGACTTCAAAGCACCTCCACTTTGATTTGGGCTTAATTTATTCTAGAATATGCGTAACAAACATACCGTTTTACACTTGCTTTTTGAATGAACGGAACAATAATAAAAATAAAACTTAAAGACAAGTTTGCGGACAAACCCATAGATTTTATGATACGTGGGAAAACCTGAGAAATGTACAATTAAAAAAAAGTGTTTTTGCTTTAAGCTCCAAAGACTATGAATAGAAAACTATTTTGTGTGGGCTTAGATACTTTTTATTTCATGCGTGTACTAAAATAGTTAAAGCATGTGTTCAAAGCGTCCTCCTTGGTTTCGTATGCATGCTAGAGCCCGTTCTTGTATTTCTCTGCGAATATTTATTGATGGTAGCTGCTGCTTCACCTAAATTTCACCTAAATTTCTTATTTTGGTTAAATAAAGGAATATAATAATGTTAGGTCACGAGATCTTGCAGGCCAGTGAAACGGTGCATTTCTTCCTATCCGACAATTACCGTACGCTTCATCTAACCAATTCTTAACCTCTCGACCATAGTGGGCTGGAGTGCCATCCTTTTGGAAACATGATGATCTTTAGAGTAGAATGTCCTCCTATAGTTCTGGTACATTGTACAAAAATTTCATATATTCTGTAGAATTCAGCTTTGGGGGAGTTTGAAGGGCCGATTCATTTGTTTCCAATTACGTCTGCCCGCGTCAGGTAGTATATGTGAAACTACTCCCGTTTCTGGAAGCCTTCGACATGTTTCTTCCAAATACTAGTAAACTAGTAAGCCGTGGGCTTGAATTATGTTCGTGGTATTTCTGTCGAGCCTAGCTCAAACGCCTAACTCAAACCTAACTCTTTCTGGGAACTTTTAAGGAAACGAGAAAGGAAATGAGTGTTGCGACAGGTACTTAAATAAACAAGCACGTTTCAAAACTACATAGTTGTTTTAAAAAACATTGCAAAATTCTTGGAAAACTACTCTTATTGTGAACATTTTTTATAAACGTCTCCAAAATCAGTAAAAAGCACTTTTTTAATTTTACCTGTTCCAGGTTTTCGCAAGTATCAGAAAATGTATGTTTTTTCCGCAAACTTGTCCTGAAGGTCTATTTTTATTATTTTTGGGCTCATTCAAAAAAAAATGTAAAACGGTATGTTTGTTACGCGTATTCTGGAGAAAATTGAGCCCAAAGTAAAAAAAATAGCATGTGCAGGAAAAACGGTACATGCAAGAATTTAATTTTAATTTTGGTGGGGGCAATACCCCCATTTATTAGGCTTAATACAAGCTATAGCTTAATCTAACTTAAAACTAAGAAAACTTATAGCTACGAATTTTGGTTATTGGGGAATTGATTCAAGAGACGGAGTTTTAGGCAAGGGGTACTAAGGTTAAAGTCGAAGGTTATTGGGTTTGAGTTGACATTCCTTAGCATACGTGAGACTGGTTCATTAGAGCCATAAGACGTACGATGGGTGGGTATATAAATGAGAAGGGGATTTCGTATGTTGCGGGGGCTGGTATTAAGGAAGATAGAGCTATAAAGAGTAATACAGTCAATAGAACCTGTAAGAAGACTATGAATGAAGAGAATTTCATAAGTTTTTCTTCGTTCTTCTAGAGAATTCAGGTTTATTAGTTTAAGGCGGTCTAGGTAGGGAGGTAGGATTAGGGAATTGTTCCAGGAAAGTCCTCGAAGAGCAAAGCGAAGGAATCGACGTTGGATACGCTCAATTCTGGCGATGTGGACTTGTTGGTAGGGGGACCACACCTGACAGGCGTATTCAAGCAGGGGCGGACAAAGGTAACAGAGGGATCTGGTCACATATGGGTTGGAGAATTCCTTGGACCATCTTTTGACGAAACCAAGTGTGGAATTGGCCTTGAGAATTATGTCGTCATAATGGGAGATGAAGTTAAGGTCCTGATCACATAATATGCCGAGATCACGTATCGAGTTAACGATAGATAGTGGTTGATTATGAAAAAAATAGATACGGGGAGTAGATTTTAAACGTTTTCGTGAAAAGGTGATTGAGTGGCATTTAGTGATATTTAAGTCTAAGCAATTTTTGAGACACCAAACTGAAAAATTATTGAGATCAATTTGGATAAGAGTAGAGTCCTGTGCAGAAGAAATTGTTTTGAAAAATTTAGTGTCGTCGGCATAGAGAGATATATAGGAATGTTTGATGACCAATTCAATATATCATTAATAGTAAGAATAAACAGGAGAGGCCCTAAGTGGCTGCCTTGAGGGACTCCGGACGTGGCTAAGAAAGGATAAGAGGAAGTGGATCTAAAACGAAGACTGTAGTAACGGTTTTCCAGATAGGAAGAAATCAATTTTAAAAGAATGGGTTCGAAACCGAAGGTGGATAGTTTGAAATGGATAAGTTTATGGGAGATTTTATCGAAGGCTTTACTAAAATCAGTGGAAATGACATCGACATCTTTACCATTCTCTAAGGCAGAGAGGGTGAATGACACAAATTCAACAAGATTAGTGGTAGTTGATCTACATTTAAGAAAGCCATGTTGTATGGGAGAAATGAGGGATTTACAGTGAAAGCTCAAAATTTCATGAAGTATGCTTTCAAAGAGTTTGGAGATACATGAGAGTTTGGCGATAGGACGATAATTGATGACATCGCCTCTTGGACCCTTTTTGTGTATTGGAATTATAAAGGAACTCTTCCATATCTCAGGGAATTCACCTTGAGAAAGGGAAAGATTGAAGATTTTCGATAGAGGAAGGGAAAGTGATGATGAACATTTCTTTAGGAGAATAGCTCGGAGTCCATCTGCACCAGGAGAGAAGTCATCATTAAGCTGATTTAACTTATTTTCCACAATAATTGGATCGATGGTAGGTGGAAGAAATGGCCCAAGCAAAAAACTTGGTAAATAATTAAAATAAACAGAATCAGGTTCAAAGGTATCATCCGTGAAAGATTGTTTGAAAAACGAGGCAAAGAAGTTGGCAATAGTTTGTGGATCATTTGATGTAATATTATTAAAGGAGAGGGAAGTTGGGTACCCATTGGATTTTCTTTTATGATTGACGAATTGGTAAAAGGACTTAGGATCATTATTAAGGTTGGCTTGCATCATAATTAAGTAACGCAAGTATAATGAGTTGGAAAGCTCATTAAATTGGAGATACGTACCGAGATAGTTAGAATAATCTGTAGGAGTTTGCGTGCGAAGAAAAGTTGACCATAGTTTGTTTCTAAGAGAACGGAGCCTTCGATTATACCAAGGTGGGCTGGTAGACGAAGTTTTGCGTCGTGTAAATGGTACAAATAGAGAGATAGAATACAAAATTTCTCCATAAAATTTTGCTAGAGCATCTTTTAAGGCCAGATTATCAAAGTTGAAGGAAATATCATTTAGGTATTGATTAATTTGACGAAAATTTGCTTTATGAAAATTATAAGACGATATGTCTACCGAGGGGGTGCGTACTGGAGGGTAATTGTGAAAGAATGAGAGAAGAAGGGGAGGATGGTAGTTATCGATGGTAGATAAGGAAAGTTGACTAAGTGGAACAGAAGAGTTTGTAGAATCTGTAGTGAAAATGAGGTCAAGATGCCTACCCATGAAATTCGAGACGCCATTTACTTGGCAAAGGCTAGAATCTGTCAAGCGATCTAGGAACAGGCATTCCTTAGCAGAAGTGGGGTTACAAGCAATATAGAAAGATTCATCGTCTGATAAAATCCATTTAAGATGGGGAAGGTTAAAGTCACCGAAAAGAAAGATTTCGTCACCAGGATCAACCTGGATATCTTAAGACCGAGATAGCATATCAAATTAATTATAAATAAGGGCCTAAATGAAGTTTCTATCATAAGTATCTACTAACAGCGCAATTACCATTAACAAGGGTCAGGGTACACCAACATTGGCCGTTTTTTAAATCCCCGATACAAGATACAAAAATTGGAGATAGGCTCTTACTGCAAAACTATTTTTTTTCCTATAATATACACAAGAATCACGGCCTAAAATATTATGCATGAATGAAGGGAAACCCTGTACCTATACCTCATTTTCTTATGAAATAATGCAAATAACTGTATGTAAGTATTTTATAAAATGTACTTTTTTTGTCGAAAAATTATTTGGTTTGAATTTTTTTTTTTTTTTTTTTGTAGTTGTGTTTGACCCTAACGTCTTTGAAATTATGAAAAAGTTGGACAAATTTTCATGACTGTGTAGTAGAGCCATTTTTATTCCTTAAATGAGCAATTATCTATTTCACGTGAGACTTATAGGTACTATAAGGTAAGTTATACATTCGTAAAAAAAATCGAACTCGAGGTTTTGATCAAAGCTGACACTACGATGATAGCGAAGACTAAAAAAGTGGGTCTCGCAATTCTGCCTGTCGTTTCGATTACAGCCTAAACGGCTCGGGCGATTTTCTTTAAACTTGGTAGATATCATTTTTAATTTTTCCCCCCACACGTTTTTTTCTTTTTTTTTAAGACCAAAAATAACGGTACCTGCCATACGAATTTTTTTCGAAATTTTATAAATATTTTTTTTTCTCAAAAACTGTTCGACAGATTTAAAAAATAAAAACACAAAAGAAATTCATTTAGTTGAGGCTAGGTAATGGTTGAAAAAAAATTTCCGAAAAATGGTTATTGATGGTACCCCCCATCGAACCATTTTTTTTTGGTTTTGATTTTCTCAAAAACGATACAACCGATTTTGATCATTTTTTGTTTGCTAAGGCTCCCAAAAACTTAAATAGAATTGTGTATTCAAATTTTCAAACATTTTTTTTTTGGATTTTTAAAAAACTTAAAATATTTTTTTTTTCAAAACTCAATATTTCGAAAACCCCGTGCTAAAATACCTAAAAATAAAGGTGCCCACCATACAAATGTTAAAAAATTTAAAAAAATGGTTTTCAAAAATCGTATTTTTCTCGATAACTTCGCCTAGAGTTTTGATAAAATTTTGTTTCCTTAATTAATTTTTATGATCTTTAATTTAATAAAAAAAATTTCTAAATCAAGATATTACAGCTTGTACCTACCATAGAACCATTTTTTCGAATTTTGAATTTCTCATTATCAACATAACGGATCTTAGTGAAATTTTTTATAGAGAAGCTTCTTAAAAGTCTTAAGCATATTGCATTTCAAAATTTTAAAATAAATATTTTTTGGATTTTTGAAAAAAAAAATCTATTTTTTCTTTTTTTGAGAATTCGATATCTCAGAAACGGCGCAATATTTTTTTTGTAAATTTAATTTTTATTCGAACAATAATAAAAACTTTAAATTGGCGTACCAAAATTTTTTCTTAAAAAACTGTTAAGAAGCTTTTTTGAAACCACTACATTTTTGTTCTTGCATAAATTCATGTTTGCATAGCATGCTGTTTTTGTCTCTTACTACTAAAAGAATTTAAAAAATTATTTTTATCCTTATGAACAGTTTTCACTAATAACATTCGTTTTTGATATTCCTTGTCTTTTACAAAATGCTCGCGATAATATATTTTTATAGTTCGTTATTGTATAATATTTAGTTGCTTATTGATCACAAATTTTATAAGAGGCTCTAAGACAGCTTAAAGCTTAAAACTTTCAACAATTCTTATGTGCGTATAAGCAGGATATACCTATAAATAGATATTCAAAATTATTTTATCGCTTGTTACTTCTCAGTTACACTCAAATATTAATTTATCCTATGCTTTGAGAAAAAGTGTTTCAAGTTAAGACAATTTAGAGGGATTTGTGGTGTTCATTTTTTCACATTTTCACATTGGCTTTGAATTTCGACCGATAAGTTAACATGTTGTAATATTTGTTTTACACAACTTGATAAATTGGACTGTGGAGACATTTGGGTCCAACAAGACAGAGAAACGGCAAAAAATACAATGGCATTCATATCTGTTTTGAAGCATCACATCACTGAGCAGGGTTGCAAAAGCTTAAGTATATTTTTAGCTAAAGCTTGGCTTTAATTCACCAGCTAGTGGATGACTTATGAATTAAAAATATGTAATTTAGCAGCTAGTTAAAAAAAATTTAGTTCATAAGTTAGTTGGTGATTTATGAATTAGAAAAATTTTAATTATAAGCTACTTATTGACTTATGAATTAAAAAAAATTTAATTCATAAGCTAGTTCGTAGATTGGAAATTCTTAAGCTTGTTTCGACTACATAATTATTTAATTTTTTTTAACATTTAGCATTTTATTTATTACTGTATTGTGAGTTGTTGCAAAGCTGATAGGCCAAAGTTGTTATCTATATTCGTTTTGTAGAGCCTACGCATACAATTTAATTTGCCGAAAATGTTTTCCTTTTAGCATTGAAATATGAACCCGAGTACGACTTTGACATCGTAACTACTCCGGATAGGCGCCACCGGTAGGGCGTAAGAATATTTATTTTATAATATCCACCCTCCTTCCCCCCCCCCCCCCCCATACAATACTTTTGACCTATCCTATCCTATCCATACAAGCCTTCAGTTACATCTTATGTTAATAACCCTTCATAAATTACTTTTTATTTCCTGTCCAAAAGACACAACTTAGTTGTTAGAATCGTTTCGTTTAAAAAAAAGGAAGATACACTAAACCCAATACTTGTCATATTAGCGCTTTATAACTTAGAAGACATTGAAAAAATCAGTTATCTGTTCAGTGTACAAACTAAACTAAAACAACCCCAACAATTTTTAAATCTTGCTATTCAGGTTCTTCTTATGAATTTTCTTGTTTCAATGTATATGTCCCACAAGCTTTAGTATACATGTGTTGTATTTTAATGATAGTTACTAAAATGCTTCCTCTTCGTGTTCCTTCATGCCAATGCCATCCAAGCTTCAAGCTGTCATGGTTTCATTAGGGTGGAGAAACATAACAGTGTGGTAGGTATAACCTAGTGCAATACGAAATAGCCATAAAGGGTGATATTTTAGGAATATGACTGACTCTAACATGGGGCTCCTTCTACACCACCCCAAAGCATCGCTGATAATTGTCTCTAACGTCATCATCATCGTAAGCATAGTATTTGTCCTCTTCGAAGTTTATTCCTTAATACAGTCATAGATTTTTTGGGATCAAAATGAGGACCGAAAATAAATATCGAGATTTTAGTCTGTCATTACTTACATACATATGTATGTATGTATGTATGTAAACCCACCATTTCATTCACACCTACTTATAAATTATTTTTGTACGTGCATTCTTAACAGAATTATACATAGAATCTACATTTTTTGTTAGAAATATTTTTTGATATCTGTAAGTATGCATTTATATTTATATTTCTCTACAGGGTGACCTCCAGGCTGAAAACATAAAGTCATTTGAAGTCTAAGGAATCAAGATATTATTTTTCCGCTTTCGTTTCGTTTTTGTTTTTAGTGATTTTTTATGTATGTTTCTTTCCCCGCGTATTGATAACAAACACGAGTTTTTCAATTTTTGTAAGTTGCTAGTTTTTATAAACTAACTTGGTAATTGACTAACATTTTTTCTTTCTTATTATGAAATCACAATTTATTCTCTTATTAAATATTTTGTTCACAAAATAAAATACCTATTTAAAGTTATAAACCAAAAAAAAAATTAGAAAAAAAATCATAACAGAAACTCAATATCATATTTTTCGTTCGTTTTTGATATTGAACTGCGCAAAAACTGTTATCCTTACAAGAAGAAATTTGTACGTCAGGTAAGAACGCTAAGAAACAAACATTTTAAGCAAAACAGCGGTTTTTTAAAGAAGAGGCCGACCAAAACTGTAAAAAATTTTATGTATCTCCAAAACTAGTTATAATAGAAAAATTGACCTTAAATTTCTTTTATATTATCTCAGTTCTCATGGGTTTCATCTGCCGTGTTCCGATGAATGTTGTGCACCCTGTGCATGTATTTATGTAGGAATTAGAACCAAAACTACCCGCTCTCAGCTGCGATTCCCAAAACGGATCCCAGTAGAGATTTTTTTCCTTTTTGTTTTTGTCTCCTATCTCCTATCTCTTATCTTTTTTTATTATTTAATTTTTTGTTAAACTTTTCCCCATATTTTCCGTACATATACCTTCTTTACTTCCTTTTTATTTTTTATTTTTTCATGTAAGATTTGTTAATAAAATGTGCACTGAGGAAAAAGTTCAATGCGGTTGAAGGAAGGTTCATTGAAAGGTTTAGGAACTAGGCAATGAGTAGCATAAGCA
This sequence comes from Philhelius festivus, assembly GCA_963931855.1. NCBI lineage: Eukaryota > Metazoa > Arthropoda > Insecta > Diptera > Syrphidae > Philhelius > Philhelius festivus. The sequence continues at coordinate 94,902,781 of OZ007555.1, forward strand.
ACACCATCAGCAACAATAGAACCCCAGAATTCTCCTGTTTTTTTTTTTACTAGCAACAGCAGGAGCTAGTGCATTTTTTGACCATCAAATAGGGATGAGTACCTCCTTCTCATCACCCTAGTCCATGGATAGTCGTCGTTGGATAGTCGGTTAGCCGGCTAACTGAGCGGCTGAATAATGGGCGATGGTGGATTGTATAGGGGGTGGATCTAACACCGACAAAAGTGATAATAGTAGCGCTGGTGGTGGTGGTGTTCTAGCGATGCTGTTGCACAAAAAGGAATTTTGTGTCCTTTTTCTTATGTGTACACAACCAAACAAGTAGTTTTGCACACCGAAAAAAGGTAAAATGTGAAGCACATACAAAAATCAACCAAACCAACTAGAAGATGGCAGTATCGTCTATGCATGTATGTGTTATAGGGAAGCAGTTCCAAAGAATGGGGCTATAGAGAAAAAAATTTAGCTGCACCAGAAATAAGAAAAACAAAAAAAAATGAAAACCCACCACCACTCAATCCCCTTTTTTTTAGAGCAAAAGGAGAACATTCCAAAAAATGTGTAGAAAAAAGATAAAAGTTTTTTTTTTAAAGTTTCGGTGTGCTAAAAAGTTTTTTTCGTCCCGAACACCAGTGTAGTATAGCGTTCGTTGTGCAACAAGTGAGGTTGGAAACTACGACGATACTATTGACACAGTGCAACGCGCTATCAATTTTTCCTGCAGTAATAGAGATATTACGTGTACTGGGGCAAAATAGCTTAATACTTTGTTTTTCGCAATGAAATATGGAAACATTATAGTTGTTTTATTGTAACAGAATAAACAAAAACACCAAGCGAGTTCTTAAGTGCACAGGGCAAAAGTGTTCCTAATATGAATATAATTTTTTTTTCTAATGAAATATGGGAACATTATTCATGTTTAATCCCAATAGAAAACAAATATAACTAAAAAAAACTATATATAATCCAAAACCAAGTGACAGTTAAAGATCTGTTAAAACTATACCTAATAGTAATTTCTGTGCAAATTTTAGTGGGCGTGTACGCAATTAATTCATCTGCTGTGACAGAATCAAATTCGAGGTTTGTTAAAGTCTTCATTTAAAATTCATATCAACACTTAAATCATACATTCAACAATTTAATGTCTAAATTCAAACAGTGCAACAAGTCCTGCAAATGCAACAGGATGAACATTTGATTGCATTTTCTCTATAAATTCAGGAAAAAGATACATGAAAATATTTATGTGCATATAGTATTGTGAATGTACATATATATACATATTTATGTATATGCTAAAGTTTGTGCATATATCCTTCATTTCTGATACCCTCTGTCTTCCTTCTACCTCTCACATCCACTTGACTTGTTGATTCTTGCTAGAAAAGAAAATCAGCTGTGTATTGCTTGGAAATTATTTGAAAACTACACAACAACAGGAAAGTTTAGTTTAAAAAGAGTAGTAGATAGAAGTGGTATGCCATATGTTTTCTAATTTGTATATCAACAGGTGTTTTAAAGCCCGTTGTTGTTGTTGAATGTCTGCTGTATTCCCAAGTATCATGAGTGTTTAAATTGTTTTGTAACGTATGAATGTATCTACATATGTAGGTATGTAATGTAGGTATACCATAGTTTGACTTGTATCTGGATACTAAAATTCTTTTAAGGTGTAATTTTTTGGTTTTCAAGGTATTTTATTTTTAGCTTTGTATTTTTCTAAATGAAATCACCATTATAGTTCTAAAAGAAAAAATCATTTAACCCCACCCAGGATTTTTTTTATACATTCGACATATTTTAATGTATCCCGTCCTGGATTCAGAAAAAAATCGAATATTTCACGTTTTTTTTTATTTTATTTCGCTTTTTTTCTTGCGACTAAGTATTTGAACACGCACTCAATTCGAATCTTTAAGTAAGAGAGTAGGTATCGAGAGAGGTAAATTTTTAAAATATATATTTTTCTCTTTATATATAGTATATACCTACTTACATATTGCATTATATACTTTTTCTAACGATTTGTGTTCATCGAAACCTCTGTGTTGTGATATTTATATAAATCTATAATGTAAAAAAAATGTACTATTTTTTTACTTCCACTAACACATATATAATAGTGTCTATACGATGACAACGAAAATGATGATAAAAAAACGCGTTCTATAAGAAAATGGAATTATTTTAAAACATGTCTTGTATTCTCCCTCCAACCACTGCTGCAAGTGGCCAACCATATTTGAGAGTCAATCGGAATTTCAAGTGAAATGGTCCGTTAAAGTTATGTGAGGAGCCTTGTATTTTTTGCCATAAATTTTTTTACAGAAGAAGTGACCTACTAGAAATGAAAATGAGCTAACTTTTTTGATAGAAACAAATTACTTATCCTTTTGTTGATTATTAAAGAAAAAAGTGAGGGGCAAAAGTGAACTTGACAGATTGTGCGATATATCGTAAATCGTGCGAAATTTATTTTCAGTTTGAATTTTAGTTAGGTTATTATTTATTTTTCGCAGTTTTTTTCGATATTAGATTTAACTAATGTTAAATGAATAAAATTGTCAAATTTGGCAAATCGGATTACCGATTACAATATCTTAAGTGGCGCAAGCTAACAGATTCTTTTAGATGACTTAATATGAGTACGAGTGTACAAGCATATTCAACTATAGGGTAAATAACCTTACGTAGTTTGAAGTATATTGTTTTAACTTATTCTTAAATAAAGTTATTTCTAGCAATAGTTAACGAAAAAAAAAATACCTTAAAATTAAGAAAATAAAATGTACGACATGGTCGAACGATCCTTTCCTTATTTTTTACAGACTTAGAATTCCTAGAATTTAAAAATGGATGTTATTAAGAAAAAAATGTTCAGAAGCATGAAATTCATTTTGATGTGTAAACATCTTTCCCGGCGGTAGAGTGAATCCAAAACGTGGGTAAAACTTGTAACCCGTTACGGTTACACGTTACGGTTACACGTTACGGTTACACGTTAAGGTTACACGTTCTGTGTAGCAACCTACCTTACCGACGATTGCATTTAACACCATGTTTACATTGGAAATATTGCGAACTTACGACATCGTGTTTACATTAGCTGTGTTTTATTGGTTAGTGAATACACTACATATCAAAATTTAACATTGAAAACAACAACAAACGATTAGTGAATAAAAATAAGCTAGTAATTGAAATGGATAATTTAGTGAAGATAGAGTTTCGGATATTGAAATGTAGGAGGTGTTTAGGTGGTGTCCGAAAAAGTATATGTGGCATACTTGAGGGTATGTTCGTTGGTATTTATTTTGTTATACTTTGTCGTTACTAATCCAAAGTGTGATCGCTCCGAAATTTACAGAACAAATATTTTTTCAAATGCAAAACTTTAATTCATACCATAATTCCGGCTTTACACTACTGCCATTAATTTTGTCATAAAATATTGAATCAATTTACGCGAAGGCGATTGGTTTCGATTGATATATTTTATCAGTTCACTGGCATTTGTTCAATAATGTCATGTAATTGCGGCATTATGTTGAATTTATATAACAACTGAAAAAATTGCACATTTAAGTTAAATTAATACGATGTTAAGGCTGTTTTAGTATGGAGCTAGGTTAAGACAACGATTTTGCAAAATTTTAATCAGACACAGCATCATACTTTCTATACACTTTTATTGAAGTTAAACTCTCAGAATAGGTACCTATTTATTTTGTTAGTATCGTTCTAACTTCATATTGTAAGACATTTTCATACACTTTAACATTAATGTAAATATATTATTTTGTATTACTTAGTAATATCTTTCATTCAAGTATTGACTACATATATTATTAATAAAGTTTTTCCTGAAAGAAGAAGTCATTGATTTTTAATTAATTTAGAAATATTTTGCATAAAATAATTCAATATACTTTTCTTGTGTTCAAATCAATTTGAGTTTTTTTTTAAATAATCTCTCATAATATGACTCTTTAACATTTAAAAACGTCAAAATAGGTCTGTTTTCTTAGTTTTTTGCACGAACTACCATTGTTTTAAGGTTGCTCAGAATCAATTTATTAAAAGAAATTGCCTTAGACTAGGCGGTTTCTTAACTGTTTGGTTCAAGAAACTAAAAAGTTTGTGTTTTGACACAAACAAAACGATTGCCTAAAATGAGTTCGCTATTTTGCGTAACATATAATTATATGCACCTGCGCGGACATTCAACCAAATTGTTCATCTGTTTTCTATAAGTATTCAAGCAGTTGTGCAACTAAAAATTGAATGTGCGCTCCTAGCCTTAGGATGATATTAGTTAAAAAATATTTAAAGTTAGAAAACTACTTTAAAGTTAGGAAATATATAAGAAGTATAATACTACTACCTTAATAAGAGGCTGTTTAAAATTTTGCGCCAATATTATTTTATTGAGTACAATGTTTTTTTTCTCCAATACTCCAATACATATATGTGAGAACATTTTGAGTAGATTGTAGAAAAAATATATATTTTCGCACTTTTGTAAGTTTTAAATCAAATTTAACAGTGAGAAAAACTCTAAATCAACTCGATCTGCATTTTCATGAATATTTCAACTCCACCTTAAAACGAGATACAGATCTTTCGAACACATCCGTGTAAGTTAATTCAACAAGTAGGAAGGAAGAGTGAGTTAAAGAGTGAATAAAGCGTTTTTTTGGTGCTTGTATTACTGCGCTAGATATAGATTAACAATAAAACGCGCCTATTGGAAACTTTGAGTACTGCAATCTCGATTTTATTACTTTCCATTGCTGGCTAGAACTAAATTCAATCCATTAACGAAAGATTTCATAGTGTGTTCATTCAATGTTTTTTAAACAAATCCAGTTCACGTTAGTGATGGAAATTAAATTTTATTTTATGCTCCCAAAAATGTATTTTCAGAATTGACATTAAATAAAATGTACGATTGGGTCGCACGAACTTGCTCTTATGTATTTGCAAAATCGTCGTTTTAACCAAGTTTCATTGTAAAACAGCTTTAATATCGTACTTATTCGACTAAAATTTTGCATCTTTGTCTTTCTAGAAAAAATTTGGAATTTTGTTTCTAAATACAAAAAAAGTAATACTCAAACTTTTGAGGAGCTTTAGCATAAAAAAACGATCAAAATCGGTTGTACCGTTTACGAAAAAATCAAAAACTTAAAAAAATGTTCCAAAAACCATTTAAAATGTTGTTCAGGGCAATCAGTTGACATCTACAACGAAATATTCTCGATACGTCAAAATTTAATTTGTCCTCTATATCTGTCATATACCATATAATTATTTTAATTATTGAATTAAATATTCTTTATTATATCAAAGTATACTTTTGGGATTCACTATATCAAAATATAGATCGTTCTCTATCTCTCAAGCCATGAACTGAATGATGACTGCGAACTTCAATGGATTAAAAAAATTAGGTTTTGCCACTTATAATTCCAATACAAGGTGGAAATGATGTCAATCGGTTTATAAATCTCTGACGAAGGGAGTAAGATAAAGTACAGAAACCTAAAAAAAAATTAAAGGATTGGTTTGACTTTGATAAGATGAACTCTCCATCTAGTGGCTTGTCAAAAAAAAAAGTTTTGACATTTTCGCTGCATGATAAGTATATTTGTTGGCGGCGTTAAGCCAGATATACATTGTTCAAATGCATGACAAGCACGTACAAGTCTATTATTTCAGTGGCAAGAGGACGTTGCCCTTTGTGTTTTTTTTTCAGCAAAATTGTGTTTTTACGAATTTCTTTGAGATTTTTTTAAATTTTATCCGAGTAATTTGTTTTATTTTATCTGTCCATTTCATCATATAATTTTCGTTTGGTGTTTTAATATTTTAATAAGTGCTTATTAGGCTGTGCTGTGTTCTCATCTCTTCGACGTACTATACGCAAATGAACCAATAAATGCATGATCAATCATCAATCTTGCATATACAATATTTCTATGCAGTACGCTAGATTGAAAGGAGTTGGATTTTTCTTCAAGCCTACATCCGATCTATATGTTTGACTTTTTCAATAATATACTTACACGCGTGCTTGTCATGCATTTGAACAATGTATATCTAGCTTTAAATGCAATTGCTGAGGTTGAGAAAAAGGCGGAGTTATCGTTCATTCTTCTTTGTGGTTTTCTTTTTTTATATTTGGCGTTCGCTCAGTGAAATTCACTTAACTGAGTAGAGTAAGGAGTGTGTAAAGATGTCTCCTTTTTGCATGAACAAATTTAACTTACATTAAAAATCGCTGTGTTTAAAAGCACTGATGTACTCGAATTTAAGCCAAAAGAGAAACAGAGATTAAAATCGGATTCGTGTAAAAACAGTATATTTTCTCTCAGATAACATCCCTGTTTGAATATATGTAAGTGCAAAAAGCAACATCCCTGTTTAAACATAAGTCAAACAAACTTTACGTTACACAGCGGAGTCCACTTATTCCTAACACACGCCACGAACTACTTCATCGAAGCATATTGTCGATAAGGTTTTTGGGTTGTGTGAAATGAATAAGTGCAGACACGGCAGTTCACAACTGCTTGGTTTGAGCAACTAAAAGGTTTGTGTTTTGACTAAAAGGCTCTGTTTTTTAATAAGAAATAATCATAGATGTCTATAGTTTCTATGTGTAAAGCTACATGTAGAGATATTTTTAGATTTAAGTACAAGTGAAAGGGTTAAATTGTGGGAAAAAAAGTGGCTTCCATTTGAATATATGTATTATGTACATACATTATCTAAAGTCACAAACTAAATAGTACGATTGCATTGTATGTTTATTGAGTACGTTCGATAACAAAAATTTGGCACTCGGACAAACGTTGATGTTTACACATCTTAACCGTGAGTCCTGGCACTCACACTTTTTTTTTTTAAATTGCTAAAGCAACTGCTTTACTTACAGGGTGTCCCCTAATTATCAATTATATTTTGGAATAAAATTCTTAGATATATTTAAAAAAACAAATCAGTCTACAGTAAAGATCATCATCATTAGTCGGGATTTAAGAAAATACTTACTATTGTCTGCCTTGACCCATGTTAACGAACAATTCTCGCTTAGGACTTTATTTTAAGAAGAAATATTAGCCTTTATAACTTTAAAATAAAGTCGTTATCTTAATGATGATGGCACATATCCAATTTCTAAGATTCACCTCGCTAGGTTTTGACTTTGAGGTCAACTTTTCCAGAATGTATAAACATAACATTTCACTTTTTTTCTATTCTTATAAACGTAACAATATTAAAAAAATAACGATGGTTTTCCAAGCATTAATAGTGTTCCAAAATATATTTAATCTTGCGCAGGTATTACACAATTTTTAAGTGGACTCGTTAATTTGTCGTCCTATCAAAACCATTATTGCTTTTATTTATGAGCCTATCAAAACCAGGGGCCGAATTACCGCTTCAGTGACGAGTGAGTGGGTCCCATCAGTGATCGAATGAAAATGTCAAATTGGAGTAATTTATTGCTCGATAACGTAAGAGGTAATGCCAAACTCACATAATTCAGTCACGTATTACTCGATAACTGATGCGGTAATTTGGCCCCAGGTTTTTACGGTTTTTTTTGATAGGCTCAGAAAAATGTATGTTTGTGTCATGAAGGCCTAGTTGAAAATTTTACTGCATAAATACTGAGTTGTCAGTGAATCTTGGAGAGGATCGGTCGATGTCCTAGTGCCGTGCTCTGCGTCCATTCGTTGTTGTGCCTCCGTCCCCGTTTCCGTTGCAGACGCGCTTAAATATAAAACCAAACATAAAACCAAACAATACACAAAAAACAAACAAATCTAAAAAAACAATAGACAATTTTAATAAATCAAAAAAAAAAAAAAAATTAAATAACACTCAATAAGAAACAAATAGCCAAATATTCAACAACAAATAAACAGGCACTTAGGAGATAACAACAACAAAAAAATACGTACGTATGTCGGAGCACAGTAAGTGACATTTTCCTTTCTCCTCTTCTTTTTTCCTGCAGTTGTGTGGCCTGGTGGGTGCATGCATTGTGCTGAGCTTATATATAAGCTCTCTCAGTGGTTGCATTTGCTAGGTCATACAATAACGGATGTATAGAGAATTATTGTTCTGACTGTTAGGGTTCGGATCGATTCAACGTCACTACTAAAGGCATAACACTTTTTAGTGATGTTGTATTGAAACGACTTTTTAATTAGTCTTATACAGTGATTTTCTTAGATTTCGTCTTTTTTTGGTTTTAGTTATTTTTTTTTATATTGCAATGGCTGGTTATTTTAAAGTAGACCATTGTGCACTGAGTGAAACCAAAGTAGGTGAGGATTCCGATCCTGCTGAATTTTGTATTCATGGGTATAGCTTGGAGCCATTATTCTTTTCCGATCACGGTCTCGCCATTTACATTAGGAATGATGTTGCATATCAGTTCTTACCACAATATGCTCGCTGCACCAACTCCTTCTTCAATTTTATGTGGTTTAAATTTTTCATTAATAAGCATCATTCACTATTCACTATTGTTTTCTTTATCGAAGCCCAAATCTGGATAGAGTTTCAACTTCTCACGAATTTGATGCTCTGTCCGACTCTATCCAAAGAATTGTTTCCCTATATACTCGCACTTAAATCGTTATTACGGGCGATTTCAATGTTCACAAGTCTTCTTGGCTTCGCCATTCTGGCCAGACAACACTCGAAAGAAAGTGTGGAGAGATTTTTGCTGAGTGAAACCACCTTACTCAGCTTGTCAACGAGCCCACTCGAATATCGGACGATAATGGCCGAGCAGAAAATACTCTTGACTTTTTTCTTACCTCTGACCCTGATAAGTACACAATAAGTGTATTGACACCTCTAGGCACATCTGATCATAGTGTTATATCTGCAAATTTCTCGTGTCAAACAAACCCAGTTAGTGCTGAGCTGTCAGAGAATAGGAATATGAATATGTCAAGCTCTCAAACTACACTACGTTCTGCAGTGTGTCAATAGCATGATATATATACTACATGTGGGTCACATATAGAGTTTGTAGTATAAAACCTTCATAAAGATACACTTAACTGAATTTGACAAAAATTGCATATTGACAAGACACAAGGATGTAGTGAGATCGCAGGGCCGAAACGCACTTTGAATTATTGATTCAAAACATCTTTTTTGGGCTTTACTCCAAAAATTGGCTATTTCTCCCGGCGACTTATCAGTTTACTAATGTTTGTAATAGTTCGCTGGAGGTGTTCCGTATTTGGGCATCGGATATTTTATAATGTCCGTATTTTCCTGTATTTCTGGAGATTCTGAGTTTGTTCATCGCCATATAGAGCTCCTGATGATAAATGCCATGATATTCGAGTTTAAGATCAAAGATATTGTGTCTTGATTTGAAATTCTTGTCGATGTTTTGGCTCAATGTGAGAATTTTATATATGTATGGTTGATCTATCGAAGGAAACGACACTTGTACATGCCAACTGTGATCTTACGAACGGCTTAAGGCACTCACATAGCAGGTTGGAAGGAATCTTTTATGCGATGTTAGAAACCATATGCCTCTATATATCTTACATGGGTATTATTAAGATGATAATTCAGTTAGCATTTTCCGTCCACCCATACTTGACTGTCAATTTGATACATACATCCTACAAAAAAAAAATTTCCGTGTTTCTTTTTATTATTTTGTGCACCCTAAAGAGAATTTGACTATCTTTTAAATGTCTGAGTACAGTATGAGTTTGTAGGATATTTGAAGAAAATTTTAAAGGAGAAACCATTGCAATTGGAACGAAACATTGAGTCGGTTAAAGCGTTCCACATGTGTGTAGGTCGGCTGAAGAAAGATTCTCCAAACTTAACAGTATAGGCTAAACTGGTGAGCATTCTCTGAAAAGTGAATATTACAGTTGAATTGTTTTTGGAGGAGGAATAGAAACAGTGGCGTAGATAGGGGGGGATCAGGGGGATATATCCCCCCCATTGGGATCGATAATTGTTCAACATAACCAGTCATGAACCAAATAAGTTAAAGAAACGCACTCTGAAATTTTTCTTTACGTCTCTCACCAATTGGTAATAGGTAAACGTGCAAGAAAAAGCGCTTCCATCCAGCTATATAACGGGTGATTTTTTTGAGGTTAGGATTTTCATGCATTAGTATTTGACAGATCACGCGGGATTTCAGACATGGTGTCAAAGAGAAAGATGCTCAGTATGCTTTGACATTTCATCATGAATAGCCGAACGATCTGCCACAACGTCGAATTTTCAGTGAATGGGCCCTAGAAAAGTTGGCAGAAAATCCGCTTTTTTATCGACAAATTTTGTTCAGCGATGAGGCTCATTTCTGGTTGAATGGCTACGTAAATAAGCAAAATTGCCGCATTTGGAGTGAAGAGCAACCAGAAGCCGTTCAAGAACTGCCCATGCATCCCGAAAAATGCACTGTTTGGTGTGGTTTGTACGCTGGTGGAATCATTGGACCGTATTTTTTCAAAGATGCTGTTGGACGCAACGTTACGGTGAATGGCGATCGCTATCGTTCAATGCTAACAAACTTTTTGTTGCCAAAAATGGAAGAACTGAACTTGGTTGACATGTGGTTTCAACAAGATGGCGCTACATGCCACACAGCTCGCGATTCTATGGCCATTTTGAGGGAAAACTTCGGAGAACAATTCATCTCAAGGAATGGACCGGTAAGTTGGCCACCAAGATCATGCGATTTGACGCCTTTAGACTATTTTTTGTGGGGCTACGTCAAGTCTAAAGTCTACACAAATAAGCCAGCAACTATTCCAGCTTTGGAAGACAACATTTCCGAAAAAATTCGGGCTATTCCGGCCGAAATGCTCGAAAAAGTTACCCAAAATTGGACTTTCCGAATGGACCACCTAAGACGCAGCCGCGGTCAACATTTAAATGAAATTATCTTCAAAAAGTAAATGTCATGGACCAATCTAACGTTTCAAATAAAGAATCGATGAGAGTTTGCAAATTTTATGCGTTTTTTTTTTAAAAAAAGTTTTCAAGCTCTTAAAAATCACCCGTTATATGTAATTAAAGATATTAGCTACACTGCCTGTTTCAACGTCAACTCGCGAAAGAACTTACTCCAGTGAGTAAAGAGAATAAAAAAAATACAAAGAAGTATGACCAATGAAGTGAGATTATTAAAAATATGTCTATTTTAATAACAGTGTGATAAGCTTTGAATGTTTACTTATTTGCAGCATCGTTTGAAGGGTTTGGCTGCTCTCGCTATTCATCGCGAAATACCTATACTAGCAGACGAGATTATAAGTGTTTTATCTAAAAAGAACAGAAAACTGGATTTTATTTTGTGATTTATTTTTTAAATTAATATTATTTTACTTACTACAGTGCCTTGCATAAGTAAAACCGCACCTGTAAAAATGCGTTTTGTAGAAAATTAAAATGGGAATGACACCCTACTATTTTTTATTGAATGGCTAGTGATTAAGTAAATTGAGAAAGTGGCTAGTGATTAAGTAAATTGAAAAAAAAAAAGTTCCGTTAGTTTCTCGTCTGGTGGTTAAAAATTAAAACAGATTTTGGTCCTTATTCGGAATTCCCCCCCCCCCCCTCCCCACCAAAATGCACTTTTTTTTTAATGAATCGATAAAAAAAAGTGTGCTGTTGATAAAAACATCAAATTATGGAGGAGAAACACTTTTTTATGGTAAAAAAGTGAAGTATAAAAAAATGAATATAGGCCATAGGGTAAATTCAAAGTTTCTTTAAATCCAGATTCTGTAAATGCAAAAGAAACCTTGCATACACCCAACCTCGCACCTACCCCAAATCCTATAGTGAGCCCAAGCAGGGGGGCAGCATGCCCCCCCATACATATCTCACTGTTTATACGCCGTAATGCGTAAGGAAGCAAAAAAAGCAAATATCCCATAATAAAAAAGTAGTTTTAGTTATAGTAATGTGGGTGGTCCGCTTATACTTCACTTTTTTCACTTTTTTTTATATATATATATATACAATATTATTTTAAGCTTAAGGGGGCTCCTGCTGACCCACTTTATTCGTCTTCGTATTCGTTGTAGTGTCAACTTTGATCAAAATCTCGAGTTCGATTTTTTTTCCAACTGCAGAACTGGCCCTATAGTACCTTTTGTTTGTTTTTTTTTTTTATAATCTACCCGCGCTCAAGGGATTAGATTACTTGGAAAATTCAAAAAATGTAATAAAAACATCATTATCAAATTATTTCCATATTATTTCGTTTGCTTAAGTTATAATGATACGTTTATTACAAAACAACATGAAACTGTTAATAATTCGCATTACGAGTATATACATTTTTTAATATCTTATATTATTTCATTCAGTGATATTTTAAATAATTGTACTAATTTTTAAATTATTTATTCTGTAATCTCTTAAAGTAAAATTATAAGAGCGGAAAAGTGTTTACAAAACATGCTTTTAAATCTTTATAAAAACTGAATGTATGTAGTATAGATGAGAAAGCGGACGTAGAGTATCTACCGTGGACAATAATTTGATGTAAATCATTTGAATTGAATCTTATAACATAATATTAAAAAAACTGAGAACTATTGATCATATTTCTTTTATCTTTTAGAAAAAAGATCCCGCAAATGGGACTCAACTGGGATCTCTCTAAAAAAAGTAATAATATATAATATCAAATCAATTTCTTAACAAAATAAAATGCACGACTGGATTGCACGAACTTGCTCTTATGTAAAAGTACTTTGGAATTTTGAATACATTTTATAAATATAAAACATGGATTTAATGAGATAAAAATGTTCAAGTGCATGGAATTGCCGTCTGATCTCCTAGAACAAAATTTAAAGTGCTTAGAAATATAGATTTTAGGAAATAATTTCAAAAAATAATCGTTCACACGTTTTCAAGATATTGATTTTTCAAAAAATAAATTTGATTTTTTTCACAAAACAAAAAAAAAATATTTTTTCGAATATTATTTTAAACTGAAGGGAGCTCCTGGTGAAAATTTTTAGTTAAAATCGTTATAGCCGTTGATAAGAAATTCGAAAATCAAAAAGACGGTTCTATGACAGGTACCGTTAATAACATTATGCACCAATTTTTTTTTTACAAAAATGTAGTCCACGTCGAAGAACTCGAGATTTTGATCAAAGTTGACATTACGATGATAGCGAAGACTAAAAAAGTGGGTCTCGCAATTCTGTCTGTCTGTCTGTTCGACTACAGCTAAACGGCTCGGCCGATTTTCTTTAAACTTGGTAGATATCATTTTTAATTTTTACCCCCACACGTTTTTTTCTTTTTTTTTTTAATGCCATACGATTTTTTTTCGAAATTTTATAAAGAAAAAAAAAACTGTTCGACAGATTTTAAAAATAAAAATACAAAAAAATTTCATTTAATTAAAGCTAGGTAGGGTAAGCTGGGGTACATTTGACACCGGGGCACATTTGACTTTGCGTTTTTCGGTATGATCGTGCCCTTAAAAAAGAAAAGTTTGGATGAAGGAAGAAGCTTAGTTTGATTTCAAGAAACGTTATGAAATTTGGCAGCCTTTCTTTAACTTTTCGCGTAGTACCACGTGTTTTTGTGTTTTCTGTGTCTCTGATCTAATTTTTGATCACCGGTAAGTAAGCGATTTGTGAACCTAATAAAATAATTTTTTTTATCGCGAATCAATATTATGATAGCACTATGCTTAAAGTTCAATAACTTGAAGCCAGTTTTGTGAAAATATAATAAAAGTTATTAAAAAAAAAAATTAAATTAAAAAGTTCCTTCGGGGCACCTTTGACTTTTGCTGATTTGGGGAAATTATATATTAAATAAATTATTTAAAAAATGTCGATATCGATAAATTTGAATTTAGATTTATATGGACTGATTTTTTATGTTTATAAATGAAATAATTTATGTTTTTTATTCTTGTTGTTTTTTTTTTTAGAAAGTGAATTTACTGATTTATTTTCTTCGTTATATTGTTTAATAAATTGTTAAAAAACAAAAATTTACTTTTTTACTATTCAAACAACAGACGTGCTGGATCCGTTGATACTTTCAGAAATATAATACACACGATGTGGGGTTTAATCAACCATTGTCAAATGTACCTCTTTTAAAGTCAAATGTGGCCCGCTCCCGGGGCACATTTGACAAAATGGCTGTTAGAAAATATTTTTCTTTAAAATGTGGAAATATTTTAAAACAAAAAATTATATAAAATTATATGTTAGCATAATCTTGAATAATCAATAAATCAAATACAAAATAAAACATTGGAATACATTAACAGTTTTCGGAAATACAGACTTTTAAAAACTAAGTGTCAAATGTACCCCCTTCTCCCCTATTGGTTGAAAAAAAATTTCCGAAAAATGGTTATTGAAGGTACCCCCCATGGAACCATTTTTTTTGTTTTTGATTTTCTCAAAAACCGTACAACAGATTTTGATAATTTTTTTTCCTAAAGCTTCCCAAAAACATAAATAGAATTGTGTACTCAAATTTTCAAAAAAAAAAAAAAATTTGATTTAAAAAAAAAACTTAAAAATTTTTTTTTCAAAACTCAATATTTCGAAAACCCCATGCTAGATTTTTTTTAAACTTGATAAACAAAAGTTTCTCAATATAGTCTACAAGATGTGGGAAAAAAAATTTATTTTACTTAAAAATAAAGGTACCTACCATACAAATGCTAAAAAATTAAAAAAAAACGGTTTTGAAAAATCGTATTTTTCTCGAAAACGGCCCCTAGAATTTTGATAATTTTTTTTATTCTTTCAATTAATTTTTACGATCTTTAATTTAATAAAAAAAATTTGAAATTAAGATATTACAGTTTGTACCTATCATAGAACCAGTTTTTCGAATTTTGAATTTCTCATTATCTGCATAAAGGATCTTAATGAAAATTTTTATAGAGAAGCTTCTAAAAAGTCTAAGATACATTGCATTTCAAAACTTTAAAATTAATGGCGCAAAATTTTAAACAGCCTATTATTAAGGTATTAGTATGATACTACTTAACAATTTGCTAACTTTATAGTAGTTTACTAACTCCTTCTTGATTTTAAACATTTTCTAACTAGTATCGTACTAAAAGAATTTTCTTAATAAATTGCTTCTGAACACACCTAAAACAATGACATTTCGTGTAAAAAAGTAAGTACACGAACCTTTTTTGATGTTTGCAAATGTCAAAGAGTCATATGAAGCTAGCACGATACTAAAAAAATAAAGTAGGTACTCGGTGATTTTAACTTTAATAAAAGGGTAGAGAAAGTATGATGCTATATTCGATTAAAATTTGCAAATTCGTTGTTTTAACCTAGTATCATACTAAAACAGCTTTAGCATCGTACTAATTCAATTAAAATTTTGCGCCAATATTTTTTGAATTTTTGAAAAAAAAATCTATTTTTTTTTTTTGCAAATTTTCTGGAGGCATCGAATGTGATTAAATGGCTCGAAGAATCTGAAGCTTATGCTTCAGTTGGAACTCTCAATAACAACGGTTCGTTTTTTTGTATAAAATCTTTGGTGGGCGCTGCGGAACTTTACGGGAATATTGAGCTAAGTCGGTGTCATATCATTTTTAACTTAAGACTTTACTTTGAGAAATAATTTTTTTTCCATTTTAAATGAAAATTTGTATATTTACTGTACTTAAATTTTGATTTTTATATTTTTTAATTAACTAGCTAACATAAATATTAAAATCATTCCACGCTTATGAGTTCAGTTTTACTCCGGCTTACGGCTACTACTGCCACTTGGGGACCTCTCACTCAATCTCCCTCATGGGATGTTACGTATATTAAAGCAACTTAGATATGGCCAAATATTCTTCCTTTGTTTCAATGATAAAGTTTTTTCACTTGGATAGCCACTGCAGGTCGGTTTATTTTGTATGGTAAAGTTTCTTTACGCGACGAACTTCTTGAGGTGGGCTTACACGCTTTTCACTTTATTTTCCACTTTATCTAAAACATTTATTTAATTTGAATGTTTGATCGCCGCGAGCTATTTTAGGTCAACTTCTACGTTTTTATTTTATTTTTGTCACTTTTCGTCTGGCCAACCAATCTGGCGCCAATTAAATTAATTAATAATACACAATTATTAAGAGATTTAAATGCTTTTCTTAGATCAATTTTCAAATACAAAACTTGTTGTTATATAAAAATGCTACGTGATAGAACTAAAACAGACAAATTTTGAATGTCTCGAGCATCGACCCAATGTTTCTTGTCTTTCATTATTTTATCGTAATTTTTATAAACAGTGTTCTAGTGAAACAGCCAGTTGCATTCCTCGCCTTAAACAATTTACCAACTAGTCCACCACAGCATTGAAGCCCCCGAGCACAACTTTCACATCGCTCTCCAGATAGCTGCTTTTGGATCATGAAACTCATAATTGATCGGTAGTGGCTTGTGCATAACCCATATCTGGAGGACAGAGCAATGTCTTTGCCTTGGGACAATAGGTGGATTATCCGAGGCTAGTAATTCACTACGGGGTTATAAAAGCTGTCATTGGCGCATAACTTATACTGGAAATTCTTACTGCTCGAAATATGCCAGACTAGCCTAGTTAAGGCGAACTTCAAGTAGTTCTACCTAAATTGAAATGGAAACAACACTATTGATGCTGAATAGATAATTCTTAGCATACCATCTTTCCCAGAGTGCCTTGGTAGAACACACTTTCGCTGCAGGGTCAATATTATAGAGATTAGTGACATTCTTCTCTACTTCAATCCGTCGACCATGGAGTCCCGTAAGTCCCGAGATCACATAAATGTAGTAGCTCTTAGCTTCATCGTATTAGTCACCGTCAAATCTCAGCCAAGGAGGGGATCATTAGTAAGTAGTCTGTTGTTTTTTCCTAAGAAAAAAGGCCATAGATTGTCTTAAATGAAAATTCCTTTTTTTATGCAATTAGTACATACAATTCGGTTTGGCTTGATTTATGAGATGACCCATTTTTGCGTCGACCAAAACTCAATTTTAATGTTTGGGATTTCTATTCTACTTAAAGTTAAAAAAGTGATCTATTGTGAAATAAGTTGCACAGTTCTGTATTATAAATGATATAAAACATATCGTACTGAATAATTATGAAATTCACTAATCGCATTTTTTTTATGGAACAAAGAAAATACTTCACTCCTTTTCGTATATATTAAAGCACGTTTTGCACCGATTCGAAAACGACACACTTCTTCCTCCAATGCACTAGCACTATCACAAGTAGGACAAAAATACTATTATTTCGGTATAACGTTTCTCAACCAATACTTTACTCAAACTTTATTGGGTATGCCAATATATGGCTGCTTTGTTAAATCTTTATTTCTTTTTTACAATTTTTTTTTACCAAGAACTTAAATTTATATATTTACTTCTTCTTAAAGCATTCTTAAATACTTCTTCAAATGGCATTACTTAAATTGGTACTTTTTTGTTTTCTTTAGTATTTCGTTTTATCTATTAATTTAAAACATTAAATACTTTATCCTTCACAATACTGAAAACTAAGCACTAAAATTTACAAAATAATTAATGCAAAATATAAAAAAAACCCTTGTAAATACAGTGCCTTGCATAAGTATAACCGCACCCTGTAAAAATGAGTTTTGTAGAAAATTACAATTGGAATGACACCTTACTATTTTTTATTGAATGGCATCACTTATCAAGTAAATTGAGAAGAAAAAAAAGTTCCGTTATTTCCGTATAACCGCACAATGCAAACCTCTCTGAAGCTTGGTACACATTTAAGCGATACGGAAAAAGGTAAAATACAAGCCTTTTGGTTAAGTGGCCTAAGCTTAAGGGCTATTGGTAGAAAAATTTCAAGATCCGATCCTGTGGTCTGAAATTTTTTCCAAGATCCATAATCTTATGTGACAAAAACAACGAAACAATATGGTAAAATATAGAAGAATGCTTAACATATATAATAAATGTAAGTGCTTTAACCTGGAAAAATAGCACAATTCGAGGAAAACATGTAAGATCAACTTATCCGGGACGTAAAGAAGCTTTAAGAAACCATTACCGCTATTCGCTATAGAGTTATCATAGTGATTAGCTAAGTTCACGCACTGCACCCTTTTTAACGGAACGAATCTCAAGCTACGAGTATTTTCGATCCCCTCTAATTTAAGAACCATCAAAGTCAGAAACTTCAAACTCGCAGTATTTGCTACAGACACAGGCGTTTCACTAAATTTCAACT
This sequence comes from Philhelius festivus, assembly GCA_963931855.1. Taxonomy (NCBI): domain Eukaryota; kingdom Metazoa; phylum Arthropoda; class Insecta; order Diptera; family Syrphidae; genus Philhelius; species Philhelius festivus. The sequence goes on from OZ007555.1 coordinate 94,921,072, forward strand.
CTTTGTAATTAGTTTAGTGGTTCCTAAGATATATGACCTCAAAAATTTCTAAAACCGTAACTGATTGATTCACTGACTCACTAACAGATCACCAAAATTATGGGGCACATCCGGATCTCCGTAGAACCTGATAACTTCGCAAACGGAAGCCTGGTGGTACAAGCAAAGTGGCATCCACCCTCTCAAAAATTTTACCAATTATATGGTGCACTTCCGATTGTTGTTGAATGGTGAAATTTTGTATAGTGACGAGACTTCCACGATTTATCTTATACCCTTGTATATAAAAGAGGTTATATATACAAAGCTTATATACAATTTTATTCTACATTAAGAAATTATCTTGGTATGCGGACTTTTTATATATTTTTTTAAGGAAAATGTAAAGCTACTGTCTGATAACTTTGAACAGATATTTGCTAGGATCATAGTGTGCAGCAAGATCACCCACATAATAATGAATGCATATGGATACGATATCGGCTCCCTGATCTTCGACGAACTTGCTGCTCACTACGAAATAAGGCTGTGATGGAGATAAGAAAAGTTATGTTCCAAACTTTTATTTGGAAATCGTTAAATTCTAACGTTACATAAAAAACTTAAATCTAATTATAAGTCTATTGTTCTAAAAAACATAGTCTTGAATTTTACAGTTTTCAAATTGTCATTTACAGATAACAAACTTATGCCAATGTTTTAAATTGCTGGTTAAGACGAAGTTCTGGGTGAATCTACGAAACATTGCGGCTTATGCAAGACCAAATCGACCATGAGTTGTGATTTTGACGAAAATATGCTAAACAAAAGGCTTTTTAAGCCTTTTTTTTTAATATTTATATAAGAACTGATGCTGTGCCATCCAGATCAATCTCTGATCGCAGATTCATCCTTAGACCCGTTGAAATTTTATAAATAATTTTTTTTTCTTCAAAACTCAATATTTCCAAAACCCCATGGTCGATGTTCTTAAAACTTAACAGTTCTACAAGATTTTTGAAAAACAAATTATCTTATCCTAAAATATCGGTACCCACCATACAAAAGTAAAAAAATGGTTTTCGAAAATCGTATTTTTCCCGAAAACGGCGCAGAGAATTTCGATAATTAATTGTTACGATCTATAATTCAAAACAATACATTTTGAAATTAAGATATTACTGACACCTACAGTAGAACTATTTTTTTAAATTTCTCATTATCGACATTACGAATTTCAATGACATTTTCTATAGAAAAGTTTCGAAAAACATTGCATTTCAAATCCTAATTTTTTTTGAAAATTCGATATCTCAAAAGCGGGTCAGTATTTTTTTGAAAATTTGATTTTTATTCGTACAATAATCACATAGCATTTTATCTATTACTTCTAAGAGTCTAAAAAATGAATTTTATCCGTATGTACAGTATTCGCTAATAACATTCGTTTTTAAAATTCCTAGCCTATTACATACGAGCAAGTTTGTGCGACCCAGTCGTGCAATTTATTTTATAATTATTGGAATTTTTTATATTCCCCCCACTGGCGATTTGTTAGCTGCCAAGAGATTTCCGTGTTTTTAAAATTCATTACCATTTGGAAATCACAAAATTAAAAATATTTAAAAATCATAATAAACATCAATGACAATTACTTTAAGTAAAACTGTTATCAATGAAGATAAGAATATTATTTCTGTTTAAGCGGTGTGGTTGAATTTAATTCAAATGACCTCAAATCCAAAGTGCGTTTCGCCCAGGTACGACACTTTAGAAGAATGGCCCTGTTTTCACTTAGAAGACTATACCAAGCAAAATACCGTAGGTACTCTATCACGTTCTACCATTTTGCTCGTCTGGAATAACCGTGGTATACTCTGACAGACATGTGGTTCATTCGTATACCTACTATGGTGTCTATATCAGATGTGTAGCAGTGGTATAAGAAAACTGTTAACATACGCTTAAACAAAATATAAACAGAGCAAATGAGTTTCGTCAACGAGACATAGGAACAAAAAGTGAGTTAGAATATTTGGAGCGCATGAAGAGGTCCAATTAAAGGACTGTTTTCTAAAAAAAACATTGTGCTTGCTTATTACATCAATATTCAGTAAATTTTCTAAATTGTAATGATGCCGAATAGACCTTAACTTACATCTATTGAGTTTCCTTTTTCGTTTCTTAAATGTTTTCTGATCAATTTATTATTATTAGCAGGCCAAGATATTTTGCTCTTGTCTCATATTTAAAAATCAGTATAATTAGTTCACATTTTTTTTTTCAAAATTTTGATATTGGAAATATTTATTTCTTAAATACGAGTATTCATTCAATTAACTTGACTTGAAAATAAAAAAAAAAAAACAGATATGGCATAATATTTAAAGTGTTACCATTGCCTTTTAATAATTTTTGATTTTAAATCAATTCTGCCATAACGGTTTTGTGTACTTGACTTTTTATACTGATACCTATTACGTATTTATTCCGTTTACCTTGACCTAGAAACTACACATCCTTAAAAACAACAACAATATGAATAGAAAATAGGACTGACTGTATTAGAAGTGCAACATTTCAAAATTAAATTTTAATTTATTTTATTGAATCTAAAAAGTTTTTTTTTTTAACGTTTCTTTTATTTAAATGTAAAATATAAATATAAATATGTATATAAATATGTATCTCATTTTATTTGATTTTATATGTAAGTTTTTTTAAAATTCAACTTGTTTTTCTTTTAAAAAAATTTTTTAAATTGTGTTTGTAATGTATTGTATCAATAAAGGATCCCCTGAAGCAAACAGCAACCCTTGTCGAAGTGTTGGGAAAAGTAAATGAAATGAACTAGTTTTATTGCACATTAAGTGACCAAAATAGCCGAAGAGGAACCAGGTTCTTCAACTTGGTCAAAATAGAAAAATATTATATGTATATCAAATCCTCATACAGCAGCGACCAGCGAAGTAGTAGTGCCTCTGGTAAAATGAATTTCGCTACATATTTTGCATGCTGTGTACCACTGGTCGCCATTACGTTTAAATTTATGAACTATTATATGCGACAGCCCTGGCCATGCCTTTTCTGTTGTCAAATCTAAACCGTTATTATTTACAACTTATTTTATTCCGATATTTGATTTTTCTTAGCGAGCAATAAAATAGTAGCAAAAAGTAAAATTATTAAAAAAATTGAATTTACAGTAATATATTCGATTTTTTGTAAAAAAAGGAAGTTTGTTTTAGTTTTTACGTATTATTTATGCATTAAGTAAAAAAATACATGACTATACATAATTTAGTGTGACGAAGCAAACATTGCAGCGAAGAAAAAAGAACTTGGATTCAAAATCTTATAAATCAAGGAAGACGTACAGGCAAGTAGAAAAACTCCTCGGATGTTCAGCCCTAATGATACGTAATGCAATCATTTACAAAGAAAAAGATGAAAAACGGGACAAAAAGCGGATTCTTTCGGAGGCTACCGTACGACAAATCAACCAACAATGTCAGCTGTGGAAATCCGCGACGAGTTAAACCTACATAACTTGGGGTGTTCATAAGATAAGAAGACGACTACTAAAATTAAAATTAAACGCTCGCAGCCCACGCCACGCAAGGTGCCACTTTTGAAAAAACCAATGTGACCCGGCGTGTTCAGTTCGCCAAAGAACATCTTCCATGGGAAATGTATTGTGCACTGATGAATCCAAAATCATTCTATGTGGAGGTAAAGGGTCACATCAGTATGTAAGGCGTCCCCATAATACAGAATATGATCCCCGATATACCATAAAGACGGTGAAACATGGCGGGTCAAATTTTATGGTTTGGGGCTGCTTTTCCTACCGAGGTGTAGGTCCAATCCATACAATAAATAATATAATGGACAAGTATGCATACGTAGGAATACTGCAGAACACTATGCTGGCCTTTGCTGAGAAGGACTTGCCACTAAAATGGACGTCCCGACAAGATAAATTTTTACATGACCATAGTTCAATGGACTGTAGTGTAAAAAAAATATAGTACAAAATTTTGGCAAGCTACCAATAGTCCAGTCAAAGCGTCATGAAAAAGGGCCTGACCTTGCGCGCAGAGGCATGCTCTATTTTTTTTCATGGATCGATAGGTGCTTATGAGAAAAGCTTAAAACCAAATTTGCACCACATGACAACTTTTTTTTACCAAAGTTATTGGTAAAAATGTGTTTTGTGTCATTTTTTGGTCATTTGCGAATATCTCGACTCCACTATCTCCTACAAACAAAAATTAAACATATATTTATTCCTAATAACATTATGTATTATGTTATAAAAAAACACATTTGTTTAAACAAATGAAAAAAAAGTTATAGTAAGTTAAAATAATTTTTTGTTGTTTAAAAATCACTCTTTCATGATTATTAAGAAAAAAGCTCATTTAACGATGAAATTTTTATTTTTTATTATTAAAGTTCTTGTAATTCCCTACAATATAAAAAAAAATCAACACTCTACGATGAACCAAAGCCGAGTAATAAATTATTGAACATATCTCAGCCCCAGTATGTCGCAAAGTGAAAATAAAAAACCGTATTGCTAATAACAATATATTCTATCAACTTGCATTTAATTTAATATATTTGAGCAAAAACATAAAAAGTTACCGTTGGTTTCAACGTTTTTTTCTTATTTTTAATACCGTTTTTTCATAGTTATTGAGAAAAAAACTGTATTTCACGGTAAATATTTTTCAGTTTTGGATTTTTATTTTATAGTCCTGCTAATTTTCTTCAAATTACAAAAAAAAATTAGTCCATTACGACAAACGGGATCCAAGATATTCATGATTTAAAAACTTAGGAAAGCTTACAATTTAGTATCTTAACCTTGTAGCATGTAATTTTGGTGTCGCCAGCAACAATCAAACATATTAAATTAAATGCAACTTGATAGAAAATATTATTATTAGCAATACAGTTTTTATTTTCACTTTGCGACATACTGGGGCTGAGATATTAATTAAAACATAAAATCATAAAATGCGTGGGTGCGCTGACTTACCTATGTTCAATAATTTATTACTCGGCTTTCGTTCATCGTAGAGTGTTGATTTTTTTTTAAATTGTAGGGAATTACAAGAACTTTAATACATAATAAAAAATAAAAATTTCATCGTTAAATGAGCTTTTTTCTTAATAATCACGAAAAAGTGATTTTTAAACAATAAACAATTATTTTAACTTACTATAACTTTTTTTTTCATTTGTTTAAGCAAATGTGTTTTTCTATAACATAATAGATAATATTATTAGGAATAAATATATGTTTAATTTTTTTTTGTAGGAGATAGTGGAGCCGAGATATTCGCAAATGGCCAAAAAATGACACAAAACACATTTTTACCAATAACTTTGGTAAAAAAAGTTGTCATGTGGTGCAAATTTGGTTTTAAGCTTTTCTCAAAAGCATCTATCGATCCATACAAAAAAAAATAGACCATGCCTCTGCGCGCAAGGTCAAATGACGCTTTGACTGGACTACAAGTTGGCATGTTCAATTCTCATTTCAAAATGGTATTAAATTTTTGAGAATATTCCATAAATAACGGAAATAAAAATGTTTTTCTTAAGAAATTCGATTTTTTTTCATTAGCTAATTTTTCCATATTTTGTTTTGTACCCTTTCAGAACTGAATTTATATTTTTGGCAGAAGTAAAGTGCTGATTTTTTTAAAGATAAAAGTAGCTTAATGAATACTCAGAAAAGTAATTGTTGGTAAGCTACGTTTGACCATATAGGTTTATGAATGAAAATAGTGGAAAAACCTATCCTTGCGGTCATTTGACCGGAATTGTCTGATCGCATCCAATGCTAAAATTTTGGAAAGCTTTCCTTTTGGCATATCAAGCACTTTTAAAATTTATTCTGCATGGTATCTAAGCGTTTTTGTGAAAAGGGGTGAAAGTCCTCTCTCTGGGCTGATTTTGGGTAAGCGAAAGCATCTCTGAATTTTTTCGACTGTTTCATACTTTCTACCTCCCCAAATTTGTGCAGCGTACAACATTATAGATTCCACCACAATTAAGTTTTTTTTTATTTTCGACTTCCTATGCTGTTGTATATTGAGTAGATGAACATGATCGTGAAGTAGTTTTATCATTCTTTCTGTGATGGTTTACTATAAAAGCTTTGTTACGAGTTTTATCGTAATCTTCTGTAATCTTATTGGTTTTCTCTATCATTAGTAGATTGGGACGCATTATATTATCTTTCTTTGTCTTCTTGGCCTGACTTAATATTAAAACGTTTCGCTTTGTTTAATACTTGTATGGAGTTATTATAACAGAAAATGGCTTTATATATTTGATCGATTTTATCAATTATTCCTAGTACTTTATCATTGGATAGATTATTTTTTTAAGATGGCACTATGTACTCTTACACGTTCGATCGGGCTATTTCCTGTATTTTAGTTTGAGGTGGTAAAATATATTTCTATAATCATGCCCTGTTACATTTCGCTTATTCTCAATTGATAAAATTCATTATCCATTACAATTTTCAAGGATCCCGGTCAATTTAAATTTTGGCTTTGTTTGCTTACAATGCTGCAACTATTAACATATTCAATGACAAATTTTCTCAAATTAGAATATTAAATATATCATTTTTTTTTTCTGATTCGTGATAAGATTTCATTTTTTCTTTAACTTTATTTTTATCTTCTAGTTCTTATGCTAGCTAACTTCATTTATAAAGGTGTGTCCTAGCGTTGCCAGACGTCCCGCTTTACCCGGGAAATCCCGGATTTCAGACATACATTCATCTGTCCCACCGGAGCAGCTTTTTTCCCGGCTTGGGATCAAACTCACAAAATAATGCCTAATGTACCTAAATATCTTTAATTGATAAGGAATAATCGCTATATTGTGATTTAATTTTAAGAAATTGCATTTAAAATTTCAATCAAACAAACCTAACTTAACGAAGAATATATTTTTACAAACTGACATCTGTCATTGAAAAGGACAAAATAAAAATATTTACAAATGACAAAAGAGTCATTTGATTAAGAATTTATTTATTTTGATCTACACGCATATTATGATTTTTTATTTTGTCCCGGGCAATATGTTGAAATCCCGGGATTTTTCATTATTTTAGCCATTTTTCCCGCCGAGGTGTAAGAAATATCTGGCAACCCTAGTGTGTCCACACCAAAGAAACATTTCAGGAAACATTGTTTAAAAAACGTTTCTGAAATGTTTCTCATTTCTTAAAAAACTTTTCATACAGGTACAGTCAGTAATATCTTGTTTTCATTTTCTTTTATTAAATTATAGTTCCTAAAGAAAAGAAAAAACTAAGTAAAATTCTCGGAACCGTTTTCGAGAAAAATACGATTTTCGATGTTTCGAGGGTAACTTTATTTTTAGGTAAAATACATTTTTTTTCTCATATCTTGTAGATTATTTTAAGAAAATTGTATTTATCAAGTTTTAAAAAAATCGAGCATGGGGTTTTCGAAATATTGAGTTTCCAAACAAAAAAGATTTGAAAATTTTTGTAAAAATCAAAAAAAAATTGAAAATTTGAATACACAATAATATTGAAACTGCTGGGGAGATCAAAATCTGTTGTATCGTTTTTGAGAAAATCAAAAACAAAAAAAAAAAAATGGTTCCATGGGGGGTACTAAAAATAACAATTTTTTGGAACTTGTTTTTCAACCATTACCTATGTTTAACTGAATGAAATTTTTTGAATTTTTTTTTAAGAAAATCTGTGGGACAGATTTTGGGAAAAAAATATTTATAAAATTTATAAAATTTCTAAAAAAAATCGTATGGCAGGTACCGTTATTTTTGGTCTTAAAAAAAAAACAGAAAAAAACATCCGGGGGAAAAAAATTAAAATCCATATCTACCAAGTTTGAAGAAAATCGGCCGAGCCGTTTAGCTGTAGTCGAACAGACAGACAGACAAACTGAATTGCGAGACACAATTTTTTCGTCTTCGCTATCATCGTAATGTCAACTTTGATCAAAATCTCGAGTTCGATTTTTTTTTCGAATGCATAACTTGCCTTATAGTACCTATAAGTCGCAAGTAACTTTTTAACTTTTAAAAATATTTTGTATTTAAATATTTTTCAGTTATTTTTATTTTTAAATTCAATGTTTATGTACATAAATGTATATTGTGTAGCTAGTTGGCATTATCATCATCGTATTCACTAGAACTAATACTACCTGGATCTTCTTCGGATTTCTTTTTAGGAGCTATACTTTCTTGAAGAAGTGATTTTCTTTTCTATTAAGCACTGTACTACGACTCGATAGATATGAATCCAAGCAAAGTAAAAATCTGTTTAGTACATCTCCCTTCGTATTTTTTCTGGAAGACTTTCGGCGGTAATGCTCTCGGAATCATTTGTATTCCTTATTGCTCGCTTCTTGCGCCTCTTCGGACAACTGCCCAAGTCGCAGTATACAAGTTTGAATGATCACATTTGAGTGTATAAGCTGTGTAAGCTTATGTATGCTTGCAGGCAAATAGTAGCAGGCATAATGTTGTAGATAAATATTTTTGGTTTCATTTGCATAACTTTCAAACTTGTCTGGATCAATTTTATATTTACACGATAATACTTCGAGTACAATTCGAAAATGATGGATGAGACCTACGATGATGCCTATTTATATAAGACGCAGAGATAAATCGTACGTATCGAAAGATGATAAATCAGCTAGATCATTTTGTGCTTTGACGATGCGTTCAACTGTTATATCAAGCAAAGCTTGCAAGCTCACTTCCGCAGAGACATCAGTAACGTTAAAAGTTTCTTCCTCAGGGTAGCATTCCTTTTTCGCTTCTTGGACTAAATAATAAGCTGGGTATACGATTAAATTCATTTTTTTAAGATGCTGACTCATGTTTTATATTGAAAAGTACTAAATTGTTTTTACCATAACCAATAGTGCTTTCTCTGGGCTTATATTTTTATTTTGTTTGCATCGACTTAATTTGGTCTTTTTGACATTTGGACCTCTTGCTGCGAAAGCAGTGTAAGCTCTTTCACCAGATTTGCAAAATCTCTTTTCCAACTGATCGCAAGGTCACTTCTGCAGCAACAGCAATTTCTCTGGCCGATTTTTCCATCCCGATTACTTCGTTTCCATCTTTCATACATTCTACAAAAGTAACCTGTACTCTGAGGGGCTTAGCTACGTCCACAAGATCAAAGCTTTCCATTATATGATTAGAATTACATTAATTTCGCTCTTCTTTCTTTGCGCCTTTTCATATTTAAGAAATTTCACTAATTTTCATTTTACTGTATGCCTAACATGGAAAAGTTTTATGGGGGCGGCACTCAAAAGCAAAAACTGTAAATGGATTTTGACAAAGCAAGCATTGAAGAAGAGTCACACAAAATATCTCGCCGTATACACAAAGATACATTTTTAAAAGTCTTAACAAAGTCATAAAACAAAATAAAAAACACAAAGCCGAAGGCTTTTTAACAAAAGGGATTTCTACCGTGTTATAAGCTCGTAGAAATTTATCTCTTACCTTAAACAATTCGCATATAAATATAAGTAATTTGGGGGCTAGCACTACTAATTATACTTTAAACCACTATGATCAATTCGACCTACGATTTACAAGTGATCTTTAATATTTAACGCCTGTTTGTGGTAAATAACATTTCCATATTTTTGATGTGTAAACATCTTTCCCGGCGGTAGAGTGAATCGAAAACGTGTGTAAAACTTATACGTCCCGTGTAACCCGTTACGGTTACACGTTACGGTTACACGTTACGGTTACACGTTACGGTTACACATTACGGTTACACGTTCCATGTAGCAACCTACCTTACCGACGATTGCATTTAACACCATGTTTACATTGCAAATATTGCGTACTTACGACATCGTGTTTACATTGGATACTTTGAGTACTGAAATCTCGATTTTATTACTTTCCGTTGCTGGCTAGAACTTAATTCAATCCCTCAACATTTCTTCACCTCTCGACTAATTAGGCCTATTCTGCCACATTTGTTATTCTGTTATGAATCATAAAAGATTTCCACCTTAAAAGATCTTTTATGATTGTTATTCAGAAGTTCGAACTTTTATAAAAGTCTGTTAGGCTAGTCGCGCACTGGCAACTGTGATCGAAATCAAATAGTTTAATCACCAGTTGAAAAAGAACCGCGCACTGGCAACTCTTTACTCACGCTCACACTCTTTTTTTTCTTTTGCGCTTATGAAAAACAGCTCAACTATTACGAATTAATTTTAGGCAATCTAAATCTGTTATCATAATCAGCTGTGATTATGTAAAATATTTCATCTGACATAATTTAAATGGATGACGAACAAAAAAGTAAAAACTCTTAGGCTGGGCGCGCACATTCAATTTTTAGTTTCGAAACTGCTTGGTTCGAGCAACTAAATAGTTTGTGTTTTGACACAAACTAAATGATTGCGCGCACATTCAATTTTTAGTTGCACAACTGTTTGGTTGCTTATAGAAAACAGATGAACTACTTAGTTGAATGTCCGCGCAGGTGCATATGATTATATGTTACATAAAAGTTTTCTAAGCAGATTTTATAACAGATTTTAGCGTGCTGAATACCAAAATTAAAATTCATAAAAGATTTGTTGACAGCTCAAACATTTGTATGGAAATTCATAGCATAGAAGAATAAAAGATCTCGCCGAATAGGCCTAAATATGTGAAAAAGACGAAAGACAAATCAACTGCTCACAAAAAATGCATTTTCAGAGTTGAACTTTAAAAATCCAAAAAAATGTTCTTCAGGGCAATCAGTTGACATCTGCAATGAAATATTCTCGATACGTCAAAATTTAATTTGTCCCTTATCTTTTATACCATATAATTATTTTAATTATAGAATTAGATATTCTTTATTATATCAAAATATACTTTTAGCATTCACTATGTCAAAATATATGTAGATACTACGACTTCAATGTATTACAAAAATTAGTTTTTGCCACTTATAATTCCATTACAAGGTGGGAATGATGTCAATCGGTTTGTAAATCTCTGACAGAAGGAGTAAGATAAAGTACAGAAACCTAAAAAAAAAGTTTTGTTTTGATTTTGATAAGGTGAACGCTCCATCTAGTGGTTTGTCAAAAAAAAAGTTTTGACTTTTTCGCTGCATGACAAGTATATTTGTTGGCGGCGTTAAGCCAGATATACATTGTTCAAATGCATGAAAAGCACGTACAAGTCTATTATTTCAGTGGCGAGAGAACGTTGCCCTTTGTGGTTTTTTTTTTCAGCAAAATTTTGTTTTTACGAATTTCTTTGGGTTTTTGTAATTTTATCCGAGTAATTTGTTTTATTTTGTCTGTCCATTTTATCATACAATTTTCGTTTGCTGTTTTAATATTTTAATCAGTGCTTATGCTGTACTGTGTTCTCATCTCTTCAACGTAATATACGCAAATGAACCAATAAATACATGATCAATCATCAACCTTGCATATAAAATATTTCTATGCAGTACGCTAGATTGAAAATATTTTGATTTTTCTTCAAGCCTACCTCCAATCTATACGTGTGACTTTTTCACTAATACACTTAAAATTGCTGAGAAAAATGCGGAGTTATCGTTCATTCTTCTTTGTGGTTTTCTTTTTTATATTTGGCGTTCGCTCAGTGCAATTCGCTTAACTGAGTAAAGTAAGGAGTGCGAAGAGATGACTTCTTTTCGCATGAACAAAGTTAACTTATATTAAAAATCGCTGTGTTTAAAAACACAGATGCACTCTAAAGGAAGCCAAAAGAGAAACAGATATTAAAATCAGATTCGTGTAAAAACAGTCTATTTTTTATCAGATAACATCTCTGTTTGAATATAAGTGTAAAAATATAATGCTGTCACAAGCAACATCCCTGTTTAAACATAAGTCGAACAAACTCTACGTTACGTAGCGGAGTCCACTTACTCCTAACACATGCCACGAACTACTTCATCGAAGCATATTGTCGATAAGGTTTTTGGGTCGTGTGAAATGAATAAGTGTCGACACGGCAGTGCGAACTTTGAGAATCGATGTAGTATGCCGACATGGCGTGTAAAAAAGGATCTAAGAAGTTCGTCGACACAATTTTTTATGTTGTTATTCGGTTTTAGGTTTTAACTAGTGTTTTTGATCCCATTAATCTTAAATTCACTTTATAATTTTTTGATTATTATATTAAAAGTATCCTAAACACAAGTAATAATGGAAAATGAACAAGAAAAATGTGTTTGGACTCGTTCCGAAATAATTATTTTACTAGAAATAAGTAAAGACAACAAAATAGTTGATTATTTCAAATCGCTTTTAAAGGACATGGTGCAAAAATACATGTGTTTAGGTTGAAAGCGTTATGTTCAGCTATGTAGACATATTCTCCCCCTTGTGAGGAGTCATAAGTCACAAGCTCTTGTGAATATTCCTTGTGAGGATTGTTGTGATTCGATAACATTTTGGTATTCTCCCCCTAATCGTCACAAGAAAACTCACAACGAAACTCCCCACAGCATGGTGAGATTTTTAAGTGTCATTATTTGAACGGCTGATTATTAAAAACGAAGAAATTACTTTATAAATGTATTGTTTTGGAGAGCGAATGGATCATTTGTATTTGTGACGTTAACAATAAAACAGAGGCTAAAAAAATGAACATGAAACCGAGCAAAAGGGCGGAAAACTATAATTCCTAAAATATTTAAGATAATTCAATGCAGTAAATTTTGTAAAATTTGTAGAAGTCTTTTTTATTAGATTGACCAATAAAAATACTAAAGGGACCTTTTATTTTCGTCCTTTAGTGAAATGTTTTTTTTTTTTAGGCAGTTTTGTTTGTTAAAATATATTTAGCGCGTTTTGAAAATAAGTTTCTTAAATTTTGATTCTCAAATGCCTGTAAAATTAAAAAAAGAAGAGAACATTTAAGTAAGGAAAAGTTCTTTTTATTGGAATTCATTAAAACTTATTTAACAATGATAACAAAGAATACGATAGGTAAACTAAAGATCCTTTTATAAGTGGCAACAATTTTAGCGCCCAAAATTATTTAGCTCCTTTTGAAAAACAATCCTATCTATTTGATTTCATTTAGAGAAAAATAGAGCTGTTTTGAAAATTACAAGCATTGTATGAAAAATAGCACCCATTTGATTGTTAAAAATATTAAAATAGTAATAACTTCTAAACCAGCCCGTTTTGAAATACAATTTTTCCACCATTCTATAGCTCTCTTTAATACGCAAATTTTGGTATACCACACTCCATATTTTGAAAAAAGTGCCTTTAGCACCGTTTTGATTGTTAACGTCACATCTCTCAAAGTTTTTAAAAGCCGTCGGCGTTGCAAACTTCTTGATACGATTAGTTTCTTAAAACAAATTTTTGTTTATGTGAAAATGTTACATTTCATTTTCATGGGAAAGATCAGCAATAATATTCACTAGAACAAAGTCCACTTCCATTTTGTGTACTCACAATTATTCACAAATCTAGAAAATTTTCTTACAAAATATACTGAATGCCAATCCAATAAAATTTTAAAAATTTATGAGTTGTGACCTGCTCTGAAGGAGATCACAGTTTCGATTGTTTTTGTGACTCTCACACAAACTAGTACGATTCCATTGTATGTTCGTTGGGTACGTTCGCTAACAAAAATTCGGCACTCGGACAAACGTTGATGTTTACACATCTTAACCGTGAGTCCTGGCACTCACACTTTTTTTTTTTGTTAGCATGCTATTGTCTAAGGTTATACCTATCATGTCACACCAAAATATTTTCATTGTGACAACTTTCAGATTTTGAATAAAGTTCCGCTAGAATTGCATAATAACACACTGTGCGCCGCCCAAGTCACATGCAAAAAACTCTGTTGTCATCCCCACTCTACAGACAGTATAATCCAAGCCAAGCTAAGCTCTCAAAATTTGTTTTTTTTATTTGATACTCGTACGTTTTGAAATAGTGTACAATATGTATAAAGCTAAAAAATTCTTCTTCATGTTTCTGACTTAAAAAAAAAATATTTGCAATGTGCTAATTCAAAAATTGTATCACACACTCCCCAATTTATTATTTGATCAGAAAGAATAATAACAAAAAACTCATACTGAACTGACGAAACCCACATAAAAAAAAAACAACCATAACAAGTAACTATAGCAACTTACAAGACAACTAACAAGGTATGGCGAACTTACAGCTTCTCAATTTAATGAAAGATAAGGAACAAAATTAGAGGATTTGCAAAACTTGTTTTAATTAACAATAACGGTCCTTTAAATTGGCAGGAAATACAAAATATTTCGTTATCAAATTGTGCAATAAATGAAAGAGTAGACAGTAAGCCTAGTAGACAGTAAGCTTAAGCCTTCTTAATAAATTGAACCTTAAACAAAATGTGGGGATTTCACTTTTAAACAGGTTAAAAAACCTACCACTCTTATAGAAGCTTAGGAAATTTTAATAGAAACAGATAATTTGTATACCGCTCTGTTATTCGTTAACAATAAATACTACTTTTCACAAAATATTCTTAAGAATTTAGAATCTCAAAATAACTTAAGTATGAAAACAATAGCATAGTAAATTCAAATAGGAATTTCCGACAGTTTCAGAATTCTTACACAGGAAATTTTGAACAAAATAATCTACAAATTTTATAGACAAGCAAATTATTCAAGAAATTTGGGAAGAAAAACAACAAAATAAGAATTTTCAAAATAGAAACATAGAAAACGAATAGTTTAGAATATATCTGGGAAACATAACCATTATTGGTATTTATCAAAATTTGTTTTATTCTAGAAATACGAGTAATAACCATATATCGATGTTTTTAAATGCAAGCACAATTTACGGACTTACCGCGACTATCACGTGAGCACGACAAGTGAAACCCTGTCAAAACGTCGGGCAATATCAAACACAAATTCGATTAAAATATAATTAATAATCGCGGTAAGTCCGTAAAATGTTCTTTCATTTAAAATGTCTCAGAACCACGATAAAAATAGTCTTAAATCTACAATATATCGATGAGCGGGAATATTGGGTAAAACTAAAAAAAATAAGTACTCGTAATTATAAATATTCAAAGAGTTAAATAGATTTTTTACTAGAGTTGAAATGCTGAAAACAAAATTAAATGGTGATATTGTTGGTATAATTGGTTGAAATATATTTTAAATCCATTACAAGCAAGACTCGATTTTAAAAGCTTACAAAAGGAAAGATGCTACCTTACCGTTAATCTTCAGTCACTTGTCAGAGGAAGATGTAAATGCACTATGTAAAGAAATAATAGATACCAATTTTATAAAACCAGATATAGACAAAATTACAAACAAAGTTTAACAAAGTATTTTACAATGATAGGTGACAATTTGTCATGTGTTCTGGCATAAAGTCACTAAATACTAACGAAAACATAAGATATCCGGAATGCTCACAAGGACGAGGTTGAAAAACAAATTTCCGAAATGATTAGCTCATATACATAATGCACTTGTTTGGGTAGCCGAAAAGAAGCCCGGAAAGTTCGATTTCAGGAGATTAAATGAAGTGACAATAAAATATAGATTCCCAAATTACAAGATTGTGAATGACGTAGAGAAAGGCTTCCACCAAAACCCTTTATATAAAGAAGATAGACACAAACAGCGATTTCAACCGCAACTCGTAGTGCCGAGTTTACGCGAATGCCGAATGGATTAAAAAATTCTCCTACATCATTTCAACGAATGATGAATGAACTGCCATCTGACTACATATACATAAATACAAAATGTGCCATGTATTTTGATAACATCTTAGGATTACAAGAACATAAGATTGAATGAATATGATTCCGAAATCGAATACGCTGAAAATAAATTCCTAGGTACATACTATTGATAAAAACGTTTTTTTTGACCTTCAACAAAACAATTTTATCGTTTTGATTAAATTTGTCAATACGAAAGAATGATTTTGTTGATTAACAAAATTTCTATAATTCTGCATGATTTTTTGTCAGTTTAACAAAATATGCACTACATATCGTCAGTTTAACAAACCAACTTTTGTCAGACAAAATAAAACAGAGATTTTTGTCACATTTTGTGATGTAAACAAAATGTTTGATGTATCTACAAAAAATCTGTTTTGTAAATGTCTGTCAATATCACCAAGTTTTTGTTTATTTTTTTGTCAATTTAACAAAAAATGAAAACATCATATAATAAAACGGCAAACATGTTTTTTGTGGTACACTTTTCTCCAAAAGTATTTAACCGATTTCGATAAATTTTATATGGTTGGAAAGCCACAGTTACGGAGATGTGCAGAATATACTTGAGACACGCATTTACACACTGTGGGTCATTTTTGTTTTTGCACTGTCGAACACTTTGCATATTACATAAAATAAAATTTTATTTAATAATTTTGCTTGAAAACACTGCCAATAAAATATAAATAATAAATAATAAATAAATTGGCACTCGAATTTCGAGAGCTGGGTCGGCTAGTTTTTATTAAAATAACAAATATTTTTATTTTGAGGTTGAGTTACTTTGTAATATTGATAAAATAAAATTATCAGATAGATAAAACTATTTTGTAAGGAAAAGAAATTTTTTGATCATGACAAATCTTTTGTGTATGATATATTTGGTTTTTGTCAAAACATCGATGTAAGATTAATTGAATTTAATAAAAATTGCATATTGTCAATACGTCCTCACAGATGATTCCATGTGAGATCGCAGGGACGAAACGCCAATTTTTGTGGACTTAAAGGTACAAAAAAAAATATTTTGAAACAAGAAACATTTTTAAATTGAAAGTACCCATTTTTATTAAGCTGACAGACAGCTGTGGATTCAACAAAATAAATTTGTTAAATTGACAAAATTTTTTGTTGATTTAACAAAATAACTTTGTATCAACTATACATAGTGAAATCGAGTTAAATTTCAAAAGACAGTAACAAAGTTTTTTTCAAATTCACCCAACATAAAAATTATTCGATGTACAAAGTTCCTGAACGATCCATAATATGCAACAAGTAAGGACACGTTGCTGAAAATTATTGAAAAAACTCATCAGGAGAAGAATTATCATGGAATAAATGAAACCTACACAGAGTTAAAAAAGTTTGCTGTTTTCCAAATTTGAGACTCGAAGTTCTCAAATATTGAAAGTGATCACTAGTCCGAATGCGTTTCGCCCAGGTACGACAGTTGGGCTCATCAGTTAAATGCTGTCGTACCCTTCTAAGACGCAATATATTTCTCGATGATATCAACACAAATAAAATTTACAGTAGGAACGCAATGTAGGGGAGAGTGAGGCACATTTGAACACGGGGCACATTTGAACAATGCTTATAAAATTTTACTTTATTACTCTTTTTTAAAAGTAATTTAAAATTTTAACCTGCCAATACCATATCCATAAACGTCACTGACTTTCCTTGATTCTCGCAGTTGTCGCTCGGAGTTAGAGGTGAAAGGTCCTTTTGCTAGTTTAACTGTTTTGTTTTCTTTTTTTAGTTGTAAGAGTTTAAAAAAAAATTACTGCACGATTTTAAAACAGGAACAAATTTTTTTGGGGGAAAAATAAATTTTAAACTTAATTACGGTAAGTTTGTTACTCGATATATTTCAGTTAAATATTTATAATAAATGTTATGTCACTGGAACAGTTGGGGCAGATTTGAATAAGCGTGTTGGGACACTTTTGAACATGTTCAAAACTGGCCCGATTAGTTTTTTTTTAACATATTTAAGACATTTAAGAGAAAATTTAATCTGCTTCAAGCAATTAATCAAGCAATTTGTTATCTGTTCTATAGGCCAAGTATTGGTTTCAAGTAAAAAATATTTTTGCATTTCGTTCGTCAGTCTCTGTGTTTATATGTTCTCTGTCTAATTTTTTAGCTATTGAATACTGAAAATAAGACCTAGTTAAAGCTTTCTAGACAGGTCGAAAAAATTTTTGTTGCTTTAACTAAAATATTCTAGTTTAAGCTAAAACCAAATGAACTTAGCGTTGGCTATTTTAAAATATCTATTAGGTACTAGAAGACATCTTTATCTAACTTGCTTAAGCTTATTCTTATTCACTAAAAATCCAGCTTTTACTTAAAAATCCAAGTTTTAGATTTAGCTTTTTGTTTTCTTATTTACCTTGTGGATTTTTGTTTTTTTTTTTTTCTACAAATACATGAATATTGAATATGATAAAACAAAAGTATTAATTTTGAGTTTTATTGATAATTTCTTTTTAAAAAATTAATATAAAAATAAAATTTAAAAGTTCTTTTATTCAGTAAAAAAAAGTACCCCTTCCAAATTCAAAGCTGCCCCATACATAGGGCACTTTTGAACATAAGAACCTTTGTTGGTTGGAGATAAAAATTCAATATAAATATTTTTTTAAATGGACCAAATATTTTTCTAAATTGAACGTCAATACCACAAAAAGTGTTTTCATGTGCCACACTCTCCCCTAAATTATATTTATCTAGGGGAATTTGGTCAAATTCAGATACCTAGAAAATAAAGCCCGTGGTCTGGCTGATGTAAGACGAAGAAGTAAAAACGAAAAATATAAAAAAAATATTAGTTTTTGTTTTTGTTCTATAGTCCACAAAAACTATAAATTTTTTTTTATATTTTTCGTTTTTACTTCTTTTTCTCAAATATATATTAATAATAATTGTATTTTGTGTAACATGTGCAAAATTCAATTTAAATCCAATAAAACCTACACTAATGGTTTCTAAGCTCCTAATAATCCAAATAAAATAATTCACATCGATATTTGTTGTATTCAACAACAAAAATGACATGTTTATAACATGTACAGACAAACTTACGAAACATGTCTCTCTTTATTCTTTATTACTATAGATGAAATCTTAGGACAGAGGTTCGCAAACTTAGGAAAGACTGAAGATTGTTGCAGATAACGAATATAATACTGCTTATATCAAGAATTACCTAAGTAACGAATATCTATCGTATCTACCACTTCACATCTCCAAACATTTATACAGGTAACGCGGTAATAAGTTTCATCTCACATTCAATGAACACTTAATATTAAAAGCAAAGAATATACATATTTACTTACATAAATAATAGACTTTTATTTTATAAAGAAGTTCAATTATATAACGACACAATACGAGTACATTTAATAACAAAATATAAGCCAAGTGGCGTTTTATATAGCACATTAAGTAGTTAGAACGGAAAGACTAAAAAAACGATTTTTTTAAATCAATGAAAAGTAAGTTAATAAGACTAATCAGACGTGTGGGGAAAATGCTGATTACAAAGGTTGAACGTTAGTAAAAAAATTAGGATTCCACAACATAAAACACCTACTAAAGATATATAATAACATGACATGGGTGTAACATATTTTAAAGACCAATCCGGCGTTGAACGTGATAGAAAAATAATTAAGAACAATTAAAGATAAGAAAATACTATAGGGATTAGAAAATTAAATAGAATGAACTATTCAACAAGAAAGAGAAACAAAAAATCAAGAAAAAAATTGATATTTACCCTGAAATTTTATGTATTATTTGACAGAAACTCGTTTATTCATTTTGCTTTCCGAATATTCTTTCATAATTTGATATGTTTATTTGTAATAGTTATTATATCCACATATGTAGAAAAAAGAATAATTTGTTACAGTTATATTTGAATATATAAATATTCCTACAGTAGCAGCACGTTCTGTCCATACTACGGCGACCGACGGTGGCGCTGCGGCCGGCGGGCCAAAATCTCTGCTAGCAGGCTCAGCCTACAGACAGCCAAGCCAAGCTCTCAAAAACCAAGAGATAATATTTTCTCTGTTGCTTAGTCGTCATGCTAAGTCCACCATATATTTATTGTAAGCCGACGTTGTTAAGATTTATTATTATTGTTGGTTTATTGGGTTATCAATATTACTGTAAGTAGATACTAACCTATAAGCAAATATTATACTTTCAGTATTAAGTCTGATCTCGAGAGATGATGTACATTTATATTGAAATAAAATAAAATTTAATCAATTTAATTTTGTTGTTTTGTTTAATTTGTAAATATTCAGTAATTGAAATTTCAAAACTTTAAGTTATCTGTGACTAAAAAGATTAACTTCCATTGCTTGTTAATGATTATTAATGAATCTCCTAACTTGACTTGAACTTGGTTGATTATTATAATTATTGTTATATTTTTGGTTCTGATAATTATTATTATGGTTCTGATTATGGTTAGTATCATTAAGCCCAAACCTATGACTTTGATTAGGATTTAGATTCCCAAATATTATATTATTATTGAGCCATATCTCAGATGTTATTCTGTTCGGGGTAAATTCTCTATCTGTGAAACTGTGAAGAGATAAGTTTTTCACAGCTTCACACACTATCCGATTCGGAAATTATGAAAAAATTTATAAAATGCCAAAATATTTTCAAATATTAAATTTGTTTTCACACTCAAACGATTTTGTGAAAAGCCCTGATAAAATATGAAAATTACAAAAACAAAATTATACTCAAAAATGAGTATCGTGTATCAAAAATGAGAGCGTTTCTCATTTTAGTACTGTCCAGTACATGTTTTGACAAACATTTATCAGAATGAATTCCAGAATCGCATTATGTGAGTTCATGAAATGTAAAAATGAAAAATGGCTGTAAAAACTGAAAAGATAACTTTTTTATCACTTCAGAGTTTCACAGATAGAGAATTGAACCCCCTGGTGTCTAAATTAATTATTATTATAGTTAGATCTAAAACTTTTATTCGAATTTTGATATTTCTGTTTGATTCACTAGGGTGAATCATATCCTTGGCTTCTGAAATTTCATAAGCCTTACTATTTTTGCAGTTGATATTCTTAAAGCATTTGATAGAGTTTGGCATCAAGATCTTTTATAGAAAATGCGTGCATTTCGTATCGATGAATCTCTTCTTCGTTGGATTAAAAACTAGCTTTCAAACCGCTCAATATAATAATAAATAATCAAAGAAAATAATATGTATTGATGAATATCAGAAAGAAAATTGGAGACAAAATAGATTAAGAGATTATAAATTTCAGTATAATCTCTTACTCTGTTTTGTCTCCAACTTTCTTTCTGATATTCATCAATGCCTATTATTTTATGAAACTTGAATCTATTAAATTCGTTACAGAACTCTCAGCTTCTCATATTTTTGTTTCCAGATTCATGTGGTTAACCTACGTCCTTCGGATGTGGATTTGGAAGGATAACGTATGATAAGCTCATTAAATGGTTAAATGCATAAAAAACTCAATACTGCGGGCCCCCTTTCCTATGTTGCTTTCCATGAAAGACACTTGTATTAAGGAAAGAGAACAGCTTTCCTTAGCCGATGCAAATTTCTCACACTTGATCTGGGTGTAATTTATAAAGTCTTTATTCGTCCAAAGCTTTTGTCCGATTGGCATATTTGGGCTGGTTCGCCAAGTATAAAAGACACATTTGAATCTCTCGAGCACATGTCCATCAGGTTACCCTTAGGTCCAGCGTCAGACGTACTCTTAATTTCAGTCACTCTTTCATGAACCCGTACTACACACATATCAAATGCTGTGCATGTCCCATAACTTTCTTCCCATGTTGGTCAGTGTCCGCTTCAAGTAGAAACGATCCTATCTATGTCTGCAAAATTTTAAACAGCTCAATATTAAGGTATTAGTATGATACTATTATAAGTAGATTAATAACTCTTTCTTAATTATAAACATTTTTTTAACTATTATCGTGCTAAGGCTATTTTTGTAATAAGAAATGGATATTTGATTATTTTACCTTTAATAAAAGGGTAGAGAAAGTATGATCAATGCTACTAATATCCAGAACCCAGAGAAGTGCGAAATTGCAGGCTAGCAAGTTCATTCCGACATTGCTGATCCAATTTGGAGGATGATATACTAGAATTAACGACTTTAACAGCCTCCTGACCGTCTGTGATAATAGCTGTATTCCGGCATTGATTAACATCTTCCGTGAGTACTTTATATGCTTCCCTGATAGCAGGTAATTCAACTTGAAAAACACTATCGAAGTCGGGTAGCCGGAAAGACCTAGATATATTCAGAGTCCACACCACACTCTATCTTTGCGACATCAGTAAAGACAGTTTTGTCCAAGTTATTCGTAATGAAATCATCATCTGAGTGCTTTTGGATAGGAAAATATCCTTAAAATCTTCACTGATGCCCAATTTAGGGGTGCTGTAGTCAGTGGGAATAGAAAACATCGGAGTAGGTAACTATACAATCGAACCATACGTGAGGATCGATCGTACCACGGCTGTATACGTCCACAAGAACAACGTTTTTCTACAGGTGCAGAAACCAGAAAGCTATTCAGGCCTTCTTAACCATTTCTTCAACCATTCCAGTTCAATTTAGGGTCCAGAACAACACCTAGATATTTTACGATTTTTGTATTGCTTAATTAATTATTTATAATTATATTTTACCTTTTTGTTTTTCTTTATTTAAATTCAATAAAACGCATTTCTTCTATTTTTTAATTATAGATATATATATATTTCGAGGACCTATTTGTCTCATCATCAGTATCTATAAAAATAAAATACATGTGTTGTAATAAAATAAATACAGAAGAAATTTAATTATTATATACAAAATTACCAAAATTATTTATAATAAATTATTTGATAACAATATGTTTTTTAATATTAGACATTAGTTTTGAAATTAAAAAGTTAAAAATTGAAAAATTTAGTCATTGAATAAATTATAAATTAACTAAGTACATATTTAAATATTTCCTTTCTTCGTGACCTTTTATTTAATCAAATCATGTTTTTTTTTTAAACGAACGAACAAATAAAAAATATTGGTATATTTTAAAGTTGTAAGTATACTCTTTTAGAATTTTGATATATTTAATATATGTATATATGTATGTTTTCAATTACATTTCACTTAATAAATAGGTCTGAATAAGGGTGTTACCATATCCGAAACGCCACAACATAAAAAAACAAAAAAATATTAACAAAAATTGACCTTAAGCCCACTTAAGGATAAACATTATTTAAGTATTTAAAGTGTACAATTTTGTTTGATTTTGAATTTGGTTGTTTTAGCACCATCATCTAGATATTTTGGACTGGAAGTGATGAAGATTGTTTGGCGGTTAAGTCGGAATTTTGCGAAGTGGTGTATAATTGTTTTGGTAGTAAATAGCATAAGTTCAGTTATGCTTTGGTTAACACCTAGTCTACAACTCGTAGCCCAGTTACTAACTGTTTAATGTCAAGAGGTGTTAATTCACCCTTAATAATAAAGCATGAATAAAGAAAGAGACAGCTCCCGACAGTGACAGTAATATATTTTCGTCTCTCATACCAACTTTAAAAAGGAAATGATTCAATAAAGACCACAAGAATTTTGTAAGCCAAGGAAGTTGAAGTGCTTTTTTTATTTCAATTAACTTCTCTTTTTTGTCTCAATCCGAGCAATTCATAAGTTAAGAATTTGCATTCATCTAAAACATTGGTCCTTCAAACCGCGATTATTATCAGTAAATTTCAAAATAAAATCATTTTTTGCAAATTTTTACACCGGCACCAATCGATTGTGTCGCATCCTAACCTCAAAAATCGTGCCAACCCGCATGGTATCTCCGATAATCATCTACATCGCATTCAACTCGACACGAGGACACCGCTCAAAGGAACCATCGTGTGAGCAGCTGGTTTTTCAGGACTAGAAAAATCCCCAATTTGAGAGGTAAGTGACTTTAAACTTTTTGTTTGGCAAAATTAAGACCGATATGCCCGAGGACGAGATAGAAAAGTCAGTATGCCCCACCGAACAACAGCAATTGGTGGCGGAACAACTTGACTTGCTCCAACAACTGCGAAAAGAACGCCCAAATTTCGACAAGGATGGCCCTAATCGAAGATCTAAAGGGCAATTTATGACACGTCTCAATCGAATTGCCAAAAACCTTCAAATCTTTAATGAAAATCATCGAAAATTAGTTCGTTTAAATTTATCTCGCGACGATGCGTATTTCAAAAACGATATTTTTGGATCTTTTCAATCCGAACATGCGGATGCCATAGATCACATCGAAACCACATTCGATCAAGTTCATCCCGACCGCAACGCCACCACGAGTCCACCTTCTTTCACACCATCCGCTCCAGTTACAAGCGACGCAAATAATACGATTATACGTGAGGTTTACACCGACAGCTCTTTCAGACCACCTGAATTTAAAATTGAAAAATTTGACGGTGAGCCCACTGAGTGGCCAACATTCTATGCATCGTTTCAAGCAATTCACAACAACTCAAGACTTTCAAAACACCAAAAGTTCGTATATCTCAAATCATTTCTAACTCAAAATGTGACCTCCTCTATCGCTCATTTGGATGTTACAAATGATACATATGATGAAGCTCTGGAAGATTTGAAAGATCGTTATAGCAATGAACAAGTTTTGTTCCATGGCTTTATGAAAAAATTTATGAACTTGCCAAAATATTCTCAACGTGAGTCAGCTGCTGAGTTGAAATCGTTGCATGATTCTGTACGTGCATGCATTTTCCAGCTAAAAAACCTCAAATTCCATACCGAGGAAAATTCCGAGTTTTTCGCATTTTATCTGCTCGAAAAGCTATCTCCAGCTACTCGTCTCGACTTTGAAAAACACCGCAAAGATCCAAAGAAAGTTCCAAAACTTAATCAATTGCTCGATTTCCTTAAATCAACATTTCTAATTGCTGATGCCGCCGCACATACCACGAACAACATCGATTCTAAGTCATCATCGCCACATCAAAAATCAATTCAATTATCTAATAAATCTTTCGGTCGAAAAGAAATACGAAATTTTCATGTCTCAAAAAAATCAATTGTTTGTCCACTTGAAAAATGCAAAGGCTCTCACTTTTTACACAAATGTCAACAATTCTTGCAATGGTCACCAGTTGAGCGTAAAGATTTCGCTATTCAAAAGAAATTGTGTTTCAACTGTCTCAGTCATTCAACGTCAACGCAATGCACTAGCAAACATTCCTGTTTCACTTGCGGTGGTCGACATCACACTCTTTTACATTTTAATAGATCAAACTTGTCATCAAATTCAGCTTCATTTCCAAATCCAAATATGACCTTGACTTCATCTCAACTGAATCATGCACCAACAGTTAATCCGCAAATCGTCTCAAATAATTTGGTGAACACTCATTCAACGGTTCTTCTTGCTACAGCAATTGTAAATGTACTTGACGCATGCGGTCAACTGATTCGACTTCGGGCATTAGTCGATAATGGAGCACAACAATCAATTATTACAGAGCGTGCCGCTCAGCGATTAAAATTGGCATTCATCCCATTCTGCATTGGTTATCGTTCCATGGGCGAAACTCAATACAAAATCGCCGACAAGGGATTGAGTCTCAATGTTCATTCAATCATTAATCCGAGATTTAATTTTACTTCGAATTTTGCTGTTCTTCCATCGATTACGTCAGAATTGCCTTTGCACTCAGTTATAACAAAACCGTGGCCCCATCTTCAAGGCTTGCCACTCGCTGACCCTCATTATGCGAATCCGGGTCAGATCGACCTATTGTTGGCTGGTGATGTTTACGGAAAAATCATAGAGGAAGGTCTAAGCAAGGGGGAATTCGGTGAACCCGTCGCTCAATGCACGTCTTTGGGATGGATATTATTTGGAGAATTGTTTCAACAAAATCATGTTCTTACATTGCCATTGGTTGAATGTCATAACCTCTCGACAATAGAAATTGGTGGATATTTAACAAAATTCCATGAATTAGAGGAAGTACCAACAGAAAAGATACTGTCGAAAGAGGATGAATGGGCAGAGAAGTTTTATGAGCAAACGACCACACGCCAATCAAATGGAAAGTTCATGGTGCGTTTCCCATTTAAATCATATTTTGATTCATCAATTCAATTGGGGTCGTCATATGATATGGCACTCAAACGTTTTCAGTCGCTACAACGTCGTTTCGCTCGAGACGAAAAATTCAAGGAAGCATACTTCAAAGTATTCAACGAATACAAAACGCTCAATCAAGTCAAACTCGTTCGTGAGATAAAAGAAAAACATTTCTATCTGCCTCACCATGCCGTAATGAAAGAAACAAGTATCACGACAAAACTTCGTCAAGTGTTTGATGGTTCGGCTAAATCGACAAATGGAAAATCATTAAATGATATTTTGACTCCCGGCCCCGTTTTACAAGCCGATTTAGTTTCAATAATTCTAAACTGGCGAACCTACAAACATGTTTTCATTGCGGATATGGAAAAAATGTACCGTTGCATCGATGTACACCCGGACGACACTCACTATCAATACGTTTTGTGGCAAGATGACGAAAATTCAGGCATTCAGACATACGCTCTTCAAACTGTCACGTTTGGACTTGCACCATCACCGTATCAAGCAATCAAAACCATTCATAAAGTAGCTGAACAAATAAAAGCCATTTCTCCAGCTGTCTACACAGCCCTTAAACTTGAAACGTATGTGGATGACGTAACTACCGGTAGCGAGACCATCGAAAGCTCCATAAAAATGATTCAAATTTTAATTCAAGTTCTGCGAAATGCCGGTTTCGAACTTCGTAAATGGGCTAGCAATTCACCTGAAATTCTACGACAAATTCCCACCGAATATCATAACCAAAACACGAAATGTTTATTCAATGCTGAAGACGCCATCAAAGCGCTCGGTTTAGGATGGTCAAGCAACAAAGATTTATTTACATTTTCCGTTAACTTTCCCACTCACAAGCAACTCACAAAACGAAATGTCTCATCCACAGTAGCTCGCTTATTCGACCCACTTGGATGGCTCAATCCATTTGTTACAAAACAAAAGATGTTTTTGAATAAATTGTGGGAGAGCAAATTTGATTGGGATGACATCGTAACGTCAACCGAACTTCAATCAGAATGGGATAAGACTATCGATCAACTTCAATTTATCAAAGACATCGAAATTCCTCGTTGGGTCACCACTTCATCAAACAACAAAAATAATCAGCTTCATGTTTTTTGCGATAGCTCAAACAAAGCATACGCTACATCAATCTATCTTCGAACCGTCGATTCAAACGACCAAATCCACGTAAGTTTGATCATCGCTAAAAGTAAATTGACACCAATGCACAAGCCGTTAACGACACCTCGAGCTGAACTATGTGGCGCTGTCCTAGCTGTCAGATTGCTTGAACTGGTCAACAAATCATTGAGAATCTCATTCAATGAAGTTTTTATGTGGACCGATTCCAGCGTGGTCTTATCATGGATTCGAGGAGACCCAAACCGTTGGACAGTTTTTGTTTGTAATCGAATTCATAAAATCCTTTCGTCAACTAAAATTGTACAATGGCACCATGTCCGGACGCATGAAAATCCAGCTGATCTTAATAGCCGTGGTCTAAACGTTTCTGAGCTGCGTGATTCACAACTGTGGTGGCATGGTCCACAATTTCTTTCAATGCCTCAATCTGATTGGCCAGATTCACCATTCGAACTTCATGAAGATGATCAAAATGAACTTCGTTTAAAGTTGAAGTCAATCAACCTCAACATCAAAGAAGTGTCCAGTGTCAACAGCCTCATCCAACGTTTTTCAAATTTTAATCGCCTTCGTCGTGCCGTTGCATACGCCCTTCGTTTTGTTCAAATTGTTCGCTCTTCAAGCAAGCTCAAATTGCAACGACCACCAGTTTCAATGCTATCAATTCCAACAAGACAACTCATCCAACAAGTTGCCCCGCTCACAGTGACTGAAATTCAACACAGTGAATATGCAATTATTCGCTGGATACAATTCACTGAATTCTCGACTGAACTCAAAACGATTCAAGATCAAAAACCAATCACAAAAACCAGCAAATTGTATCGGCTTAATCCATTTATCGACAACAACAACATTCTTCGTGTCAACGGTCGTTTACAAAATGCTTTCATGTCATTTGAAGAAAAATTTCCAATAATTTTACCTTCGAAAAGTCATATTGCAACGTTAATCACCGATTATTATCATCGTCTTACGTTACACGGTGGTCCACAAGTAACGGTCAATCAAATTAGACAAATTTATTGGATTCTTGATGTGCGCAATTTCGCTCGCCATTTTATTCACAAATGTGTCATTTGTTTCAAGGCGCGTCCAGTTTTATCACACCAACAAATGGCCACATTGCCCACTGCTCGTGTCAATACAAACTCAAGACCATTTGCATCGACTATCATTGACTACGCGGGCCCATATGACATCCGTGCTTCAAGAGGTCGTGGCCAAACATCATACAAGGGCTACGTGGCTGTTTTCACTTGCATGACCACGAAAGCGGTCCATTTGGAAGCAGCTGGTGATCTAACAACACAAACATTTCTGCATGCGTTCGACCGATTCATCTCCCGTCGTGGATTTTGTCATGATGTGTTTAGCGATTGTGGAACCAATTTTGTTGGTGCCAACAACGAGAATCAACGACTCTACAATGAAGTTCTTCAATCAATCGAAACTGAAATCATCCCGGCATTAGCAAATCAACACATTCAATGGCATTTTAGCCCACCAGGAGCACCCCATTTCAATGGATTGGCCGAAGCAGCTGTAAAAATAATGAAATTTCATTTAACCCGAGTCATTGGAAATGCGAAACTCACCTTCGAAGAATTCTCAACTATCTTGGCTCGCATTGAAGCTGTGCTAAATTCACGCCCAATTTCGCCAGTCAGTGATAATGCAAACGACTTCACAGCAATAACACCAGGGCACTTTCTTACGGGAAATGCTCTTTTATCACGACCTCAACCACCATCAGAGTTGAATCCAATCAAACGACATCAACTAATGGAACAAATGGTTCAGCACTTTTGGAAACGATTCAAAGAAGAGGTCTTGTCCAGCATGCAAATTCGAACAAAATGGCAAAACAAGCAACCTAACATCAAAGAAAACGATTTAGTAATAATCAAAGACGATCGATTTCCAGTTGGTCAGTGGCCCATGGGTCGTGTCATATCATTACAGCAAGGCAGCGACAACCTCGTTCGAGTTGTTACCGTCAAAACACCTGCTGGCGTTTTCAAAAGACCGATCGTGAAACTTGCTTTGATACCAAACGCTGCCAAGCCACAAGATTCTTAATTTTTTGCCATTCAGGATTGTTTTTAGTCACTTACGCTCTTCGGCGAGCAGCGATAAATAGAACACATCATAAATATCATCATAAAATTTATTTCACTCACAATAGCTATTCATTTACATTACCTAAATGATAAATTTATTATTATATTTTTTTTTTCCTCTTAAACTTGATCTCATATATTAGTATTTACATAGTTGTAATATGCATTACTTCAAAGCAATCATTTTTATTTTTATTATTAACTTTTGTTTATAACAACCATGTTGTCATTGCCGGGGGAATGTTTAATGTCAAGAGGTGTTAATTCACCCTTAATAATAAAGCATGAATAAAGAAAGAGACAGCTCCCGACAGTGACAGTAATATATTTTCGTCTCTCATACCAACTTTAAAAAGGAAATGATTCAATAAAGACCACAAGAATTTTGTAAGCCAAGGAAGTTGAAGTGCTTTTTTTATTTCAATTAACTTCTCTTTTTTGTCTCAATCCGAGCAATTCATAAGTTAAGAATTTGCATTCATCTAAAACACTAACTTTTCTTAAAGTCGTTTCAGTGATTTCACTTAATATAGGGGCTTACTTTCCTCTCACAAATTGTACTCAGTCATTTTTATACGCAACCGCCTTCACTAAACTGACTAAAAGCCATAGAAGAGGGAACAGGAGTCTGCCCTGGGGTGTTCCTCTACTAAGGAGTTTGGTCAAGTTTATATTACCTAACGTAACTAGAATTCTTCATTCGCTGAGCATGGATACTATCGACTCCCTGATATAGTCTTCTACACTAAAAACGATGAGTGACTCCAGAATGGATTCGGTAAGGAAGTTGTTGAAAGCCTTTTGCACATCTTAGAAAGTAGCGAGAGTATATTCTTTGATTTCAATAAATTTTTTTATTGTACGCACTACCTCTTGAAGTGCTCTTTCCGTGGACTTCCCTTAAGGTATGCATGATGAGATAAATACAATACAATACAAATATATGTTTATTTTTTAAGACTTTATGCACTCATTCAAGTGCTATTTTCTTAGATGCTTATCGTCATCCCAATATTGAAAATTGGGTTTTTTCAAAAATGTTCACTTTTTGTTTAAAAAAAAATGCTACAACGATTTAAAACTTATTCTCTTGCATTATTTCATATTTGCTTAAAAAATCACGTGGCATTTCCAACTACTGAAGAAGTTGTTTAAGCCATTTGAAAAGTGAATGATATGATTCTGAATATTTTTCTCTAATAACCTAGTTGTTCTTAGATTGAAAATAGCTTTTTTTTGGCCTTTAGTCTATAAAAATTGGCATTTCTTCCAAGCGATCTCACATATGTATGTAGACTCATCAGTTGACTAGTCAAGGCCTTGTTAATACGCATTTTTTGTTAAATTCAGTTCATCTTGGATCAATTTTCTGACCAAAATCCAATGTGAACCATATCCAACCAAGATTAAAATTCTTTATCATTAACGCTGAAAGATTTTACCTGTGTTTTGCCATTTATATTGAAAACTCTATATACAACTGAAATAAATCCTGCCGTGTAGAACACTAAGCATTAATTTTTTTTTAGCAAGCCTTTTTCTTGATTTCTTTCTGATTTATTTCAGTAGTACTTATATAGAGTTTGTATCATTAAAACCTTGATCTTTGTTTGCATAGAAAGTTTGCAAATTCTCATAATTAGAAGGTATAACAAGTGCGTGCGACACAGTCGGACATTTTAGTTTTAACTAAATTCATTTTAAATTTAAATACAGTTTTTAATCAATTTAAATTAATGCTATACAAAAAATAAGTATCAATAATATGTTCAACGAAATCCATCTCTTAATTGCCCATAATACTCCATTTTTGCAATACCTTTAAAAACAAATTTTTATACTTTGGTAAACCATCCATCGTACTGGTATGTATGTAACCTTATCAAAGAACTCTAAAATCAGTAAATCGTTGAAAAAAGGCAGAGCTATTACTGATCAGTATATTTACAGTTTATTTTTTGGGCCCCACACAGTTAGCTTCACATGAACCTTTTGTACTTTGATCGCTAACGTTGAATAAAGCAAAGTATAATTTTTGGAGAACATACAGAGCACGTTTTGCATTTGGAAAAAATCGAACTCGAGGTTGATTAAACTTGAGAACACGATAGAAGTCGGTCTCACAATTTCGTCTGTATGCCTGATCTACAGAGCATGAGCTGAGAAAGTGATTTTCTTTCAACTTGGTACTTAAAGTGGTTCGGTGGAGAAATTGAAATTTTTTGTAAGCTCCAAAACAAACTTTACGTGCCATACAGAAAATTCTTATCTATACCGAAAAAGGCTTTAACGATTAAGGTAAACAAAATATGTGTACACTCGTATACATGGTCTACATTTTGATCAAACAAAATTTAACAAGAAATGTTAACAGCTGTACCTGTCATAGAATCGTTTTTTCACTAAAGGCTCTACGGATTTCGATGAAAATTTTTATACAAGAGCTTCTCCAAATTTTAAATAATATTGTAACATATATACAATTTTTTAATATGTACAAATAATTTTAAGATTTTTGAAAAAAAAAAAATAAACTTGTTTTGAAATAATGTCTTTACATGTATGTATATAATTATATAATTAAAATTGGCATATTTTTTTTTAAAGAAGTTTCGTATATTAAAAAACTAAATATATTGTTAAGCAATCCTAGTGGAACGGGTATCAAGGGTGAATTGATTGAGCAGAGGAAGAGGAATACAACTGGCTACTTCGAGAAAAATCGATAAGGCAGTGGAAGACATGAAATATTCCGACGGTGTTCATGATGAAAGAAATTTCTAATGCGAAGCATAAAGGATTCATTGATAGCATATTTCTTATGCTGATGATTGATCAGTTATTCCATCACCCTGGAGAGAAGGAACGTAAGTGTATTTGGTTCATAGGAGGACGGGGAGGAAAGGTCGCTGGTCAAATACTATTTTCCAACTTCCAGGGAAGAAAAGTAAAGAGCGAGAATAATAAGAGCGATGAAAAGGGTTACGCAATGGTTTTGCCAGAAGAACACCTTCTCTTAAGAATGGGTTTATACCATCAGGACCAGCGGATTTCATTTTATTAAGATCTCGCAGGGCTCTTGCAACTGTACCTATGCGGAACTATACCTGTCTAATTGAATGGTCTACGTTCTGAAGAACAGGAAAGGTAATGTAAGAATTTGGTTATTTTTATAACAGCGTTGCAATGGTTTCTGACTTGATTGTGCTCTTCCGATTTTCCTCAGTTGGGTTCGCTTTGTATGATCGGAAACTTACTTTTATTTACCAACTTGATAGCTTCCTTACAGCTTGTATCGAACCAGTACTTTTCTTTAGGTCCTATACTCTTAATTGTGTTAAGAATAAAATTATGCATTCCAAGAAAATCACTTCTGTTATCATATTAGCACTGGTATCAATGTCACTTTCGGGGGAACATAGTGACGAGTTAAATATTCAAAAAAAGTTATTGAAACAATCCCAATTGGCTTTCTCGTATTGCCATATGGCCCTATACTTTATCCAACAAAAATATGCAGTACACTTCTTATGGGAGAGCTTTTTCAAAATCAGTAGCGTTCTATATTTTTGCACCATACTAAATTGAAAGAACTCCTCCATAAAAAAGTGTTTGTGCGCCCATAAATTTTCGATTGCATCTGACGCGTGTGTGAGTGTGCACTGAATTGCTGTGTTCTATGGCTGTTGGTGCTATTCGATTTCAACCCCCATTAAATATTGATGTGCGTTCAGAGTTACCCTTGTTCATTTCGTAACTTGAGTGAAATTGAGTGATATTACGCAATGTTCTGAAGTGCTGAATGGAGAGGTTACCTTAATGGTATCCTTATTAGGTGAGAAGTAAGAAACAAGTCAAGAAAATAGACGTTTTGACCATCAACATCTTGTATTCCAATGGGCTCATTTACAAGCTGACTAAGATAATGCATCTCAGCAAAGATCCTTTGGGTGCTGTCCTGTGAGGATACAGCGAAAGAATTCGAGAAATAAAATCAGTAAGCGCATCAAACTCATTTAGAGTTGAATTGCTTTAAATAAAATTATGATGGATGATGAGCTTGCGGACAGTAAATTTAAATCACATGACGTTAAAGTTCGTATGTGAACAATTTCCATAATGAGGAAGGATCTGGCGAGCAGCATCGTTTCTAACACAGACTAAAAGGCCTTGATGGCAAAAGAGTAATGGTATCAAGTTATAACCAGACAAACGAAATTTTTAAACAACTGTATTGATAGTGTTCTATTTAAAAATATAAGCGTAATATTTTAAACAGTCTGTTTTTTAACTTTTGCTTATTCACTTAATTCTATAATAATATTTCAATAGCCTAAATAAACTTCAATATCTTAATATATATAATTATTCTGTGAGTGTGTATGTCACTGAACTTCTCTTAAACGACTGGACCGATTTTGATGAAATTTTTTGTGTGTGTTCAAGGGGATCTGAGAATGGTTTAGATTCACAATTAAAAAAAAAAATATTCGTAGTTAGCAACGCGAGCACGGGCGGCTAGTATTACATAATAAATTTTTTTACTAAATTACTTTAACTGTGCGCATAACATGATTTATTTTATTTTTTGTTAGCTTTGTCTCGTTATAAGATTTTAAATTCTTTTTTTTTAAATATTATGTTGATTTAAATTCTGTTGATATTATGAAATGTGGAAACCTTTTACAGCGCAAAAGCATTTTTTTGTAAGTATATTAAAATTCAAATTTAACAAAAAACTAACTAGCTTATTCTAGCGCCAGGCCCTGTAATGTGATCTGTTTTCCGCCGAGTTAATGACAGATCACAGCTTAAAGCTTAGCTCTCTCAGTCTTCGTCAGATATGAGATCACAATTCAGTGCCTATAGTTTTACCTAACCTTAAGATTCGACCTCAGATCAGTCAAGCCACCAAGCTCGATTCAGTCAATTAAAAGTTATTTATATCTATTTCAGGTTATGCTAATGCACTATCTCAGATCAGTACTCGTGTCCCACTATTCAAAAGGCATATAAAGGATTCTTTTATCCGTTGCTCATCTTAAAGCATGGTATATTTATTATAGGCATGTTCATTAAGCCTGATGGATAACCATTTACATCAAGATACAAGATATCTCCGGTGGTATGTATCCACTTTCTAAAACCTTTCTGAAATACCTACGACTCGGCTAAAATGTCCCGACCGTGCAAAATGATACCTCCCAAGGTCCATTACGACGTTGTCAATTCTGGACACTCCGGAATTATCCAAAAGTCTTTTGTTTGGACATAGTGACGAAAACCAGAATGTTCACTTCTATACATGCAGGCCCTTAAACACTTTCTTTCATATACTCGGAGCTTTTCAATATACGAAAGGTTAATGTTCCACCACACGGAACTCACATAAGTCACAATTGGACGAACGAATGCCTGGCAACAAACAATCTTCGCATCAGGTCTCAAATACCTGGATTAAAAAATAAATTTGAGTTACATAAATGATGTTCTTGCTTTCTCTAATTGAGTATTTATGTTCTCACTGTAGTACCTATACAATAACTTGCCCAAATATACACCTTAATACTTCACAGCAGTTCTCGACTCTATATGAAGGCCATTTAATTGCGTCCCAAATCCAAATTACAGCCTCTTACTGGGGTATGATTTCTTATTTTAACTTGCGATATATAGGTACTATACGGCAAGTTCTGCATTTGGAACAAAATCGAACTCGAGAATTTGATCAAAATTTATATTACGATGACAGCGAAGACGAATAAAGTGGGTCCGACAATTCCGTCTGTCTGTCTGTATGTCTGTATATCTGTATGTCTGTATGTCTGTATGTTTGTATGTCTGTATGTCTGTATGGCTGTATGTCTGTATGGCTGTATGTCTGTTTGTCTTTATGTACGTATGTCTGTATGTATGTATGTCTGCATGTCTGTACCTCTATCTAAGGCCTAAGCCACTGGACCTATTTTCTTCAAACTCGGTACTTGAAGGTCTTCGGTGATTCCCTAGAGTGAAAATTGAATTTTTTTTAGCTCTAAAACTAACGGTACCCCCATACACCCGTAATGCATAATCTTATTTATCTCGAAAACGGCTCCAACGATTTTGATAAAAAAAAAAAAATTAGATGTGATTATGGACATGGACAAAGGACGATTTTAACCAAAATTTTTCAGCAGGAGCCCCCAAGTTTAAAATAACATTGTACATAAAAATATTCAAAAAAAATTTTTTTGGGATTTTTGGAAAAAAAAACCAATATCTATAAAACGTGTGATTATTTTTTTAAACTATTCCTAAAATCTATACTACTAAATACGTAAAATTTGGCATCCCAAATTTTGCTCTCGAAAAATTTTAGGGAAATTTGTTATATAAAAAATTACTCTTATTAAAAGGATTAATCAGACGGCAATTCCATACATTTGAACATTTTCATCTCATTAAATCCATGTCTTATGTATATAAAATGTATTTTAAATTCCAAAGTACTTTTACATGAGAGTAAGTTCGTGCGATCCAGTCGTGCATTTTATTATTTATTTTATTTATTTATTTATTTATTTGAAGACATTCACATTAAGAATTACCACCTAATAGATAGTGAAGCTTAAAGATGCATTTAAAAATTTAAATTCGAGCTCTACATTTATAATAAGGAAAAATAGTACAAATAGGCAAAAGAAGAGAAAAAAAAAGAAAACAGCATACACAAACTAGCCGGTGTTTTGAGTGAAAAAGGACCTAAGCTCCAACCTAAACCTATTGGTACCACAGAAACCAGGAACATGCCTTGGTAAAGAATTCCATAAACGAATAGAGTTAACAAAAAACTGCCGCTCAGATGTAAGACAAAAGAAACGAGGTTGGATAAGTTAACGAAATCTTATTGAGGTACTATAACGTATCTTGTAAAATAGGTAACTAGGCTGAATAGTTTGAAATATATTAGAGAGCAGGATAAGAGATCTGTAACGAATAAGATGATCATATGACATATTATAAAGTAGTTTGGAGAAGTATGAAATCCGAACGAAACGTCTTACGTTAAATACGTAATGCGCGATGTTGTTAAAACCGATGTTAAGTTTTTTCCTTATAGAATCGCTTATAGAATCACAATTTCCAAAAATTTCAGAGCCATAGTTAAGATTAGGAATAATTTGTGTTTTAGCTAACATCTTTGAGGGGTAAATTGTTGCGACATCCAGAGCTTGCGAAGTGTTCCATAGACTTTCCCAACAACTGCATTAATATGATTATTCCATGTCACTGTCCTATTAAAAACCATTCCTAAATTTTTTTGTGGTTTCAACATATTAAATTTTTGAGCCCTGAAAGGAGATTTTAGGGAATTAGGAAAGGTCTAATGGTTTCTTACTAATGACTATGCATTTGGTTTTTAATAAATTAAGAAGAAGCTCATTCTTCTCAGATGGCGGAGATCTTATCTAAGTCAGTATTTATTGTATTTGCGCAGTCTTCTAGCAAGCAAAGGGGACAACTCTTATACAATTGGACATTATCGGCGGGCATTTGTATGGAAGAGGATACTAAAGAGGGAATTTCATTAACATATAATGAAAACAATAGAGATCCAAGTATGGAGCCTCGTGGAACCCTTATGCTTTTAGGTAGAAAACTGGAAATTTCATTAACTTACGAGATAGATTATGTTCTAGACTTCAGATAAGATGACATGAGTTTGACTGCAGACATTAAGAAATCAAATAACGTCAAAAGTTTGTTACAAATGTTGGTATGGTCAACCGTGTCGAAGGCGTTCGAAAAATCTAGTAAAACCAAAAATGTTATTTTGTCCTCATTCATAGACCGTCTAATAATGTCCACAGCGTCAATAACTGCAGAGATACAGCTAATGTACTTCCTAAGCCCAGATTGCATTGAAGAAAGCAAATTATGTATTGGTATTGATGTAAGATTTAATTTGTTTCTGAAGCACTCTCAAATACGTTATATAAATAAGGGAGTATGGAAATGAGCCTTAAATCTTTACTGGTAGGGCTCTTCTGAACAGGTATAATTTTTGATTTTTTCCATTGAGGTTGGTAGCAACCGGTGCTTATAATAAAGTTGAAAACGTGCTCTAGTGCTGAGAGAAGCATATGCAGAATAATTTTGATAAACTTTGGATGAATTCCATCAAAACTAAAAGCATTTGATTTGACAGATAGCAAACATTCAAAGATCTCAGAACTGTCCACACAAGAGAATTCAAACGTGCCAGTTTGGGTAAGTTCATGTGCGGCATTCGAATTAAAAGGTAAAACATTCAAGTTAGGAAAAGGAATTGTAATAAAGCTCTTATTCAATTGATTTATGTCCAGGCCAGTGTCAACATTTTGTTTTATTTTACCCACTCTCAATTCTCTTAGGCTACGCAAAAGCTCCCTACCTTTCATTGATGGGTTAATTTTTCTTTCACAAAATTTCTTTTTGGCAAGCTTAATTTTGGTAACAGTAGAGCATCCAATTTGTAACGCTTCCAGTCCCATAGTTAATTTGAAGCTTTGAGTCTGAACAGTAGGTTTCAAATATAAAAAAATTGGTTTGGAGTTGTGTAAAGTTTCAATTTTTGAACTATTTTCATACGCTAACAAAATATCGGCCGATTTCGATTAAACTTAAATTTTCCCCCTACGTACGTTTTTTTCCTTTTTTTGAGACTAAAAATAACGGTACCTGCCCTATGAATTTTTTTTTTTCAAAATTTTATAAAATATTTTTTTCTCAAATACTGTTCCACCAATTTAAAAAAAAATCCAAAATTATATTATAGTTAAAACTAGGTAATGGTTGAATATAAATTTCCGAAAGTATTTATTAATTATGCCTTGGAACCATTCTGATTTTCTCCTTTTTTTTATGCTATAAAGTTCTCCAAAAGTTGTGTATTCAAATTTTCAAAATGTTTGTTTGGATTGTTAGAAAAAAACCAACAAAATTTAAACTAAACAAAAAAAATATTTTTAAATTTTTGAAAATTCGATATCTCAAAAGCTGGTGAATATTATTTTTGAAATTAAGATTTTATTCCTACAACAATGAAAGTTTAAAATTGACGTCTCAAATTATTTTCTTAATTGTTTTTTTTTTTTTTTTTAATTTCGTATAGGTATTAAAGCTTATTTTTTCTTGAAACCGCTACCGCTTGTTCTAGCACCAAATATTGGCTTGAGAAATCACATGGCATCTTGTTCTTAGCTCCAAATGTGCGTTCATCTGTTAGGTAGTCAGATTTTGACGTTACTGAGTATAAGTATTACATGGTTGATTTATCTTTGGAAACATTTTCCTACTATCTCATTTGATAACACTTTCAACACGGTGTTTTCAGTTTTAGTTGACACTATTGCAAAACTGCTAGTGTAACAGAGTTTTCACATTTCTAAAAAGTGATTTCAGCGTTTGCAGCTCCAATTTCTGTGAAACCGTATTCTTAATTATCTGAGTGATCAAAAAGCTTTTATGTGTTTGTATCGTTTTAATGCAATGGTTGAGACAACATTCACTATTTTATGTTACTTAATTTTCGGAATTGCCGACTCCATAGCTTGTAATACCACTGTGTTGGGGCTTCCGATACAGAAATAACACTCGGCGGCATAAGAAAATATTCCTATTATTAGGAATACCACCAGAAGAAGGGCAATTCCTTTATTTTCTGGTGGCGCAGCTCTGAAATCGGCACCAATCAATTCGCTTAAAATCTAATTTAGACCCCTCTTACTTCGTAAACGCTGAATCGTCAACAAATGTCATTATTCATTAACATGACTATTGCATGATGATCGCCATCATACGCCAATAGTGATATTTTCTGTATACAATCGGGCGACTGGGATGCAAGGATTTAGGTATGAATTTCTAAAGGGGAAACTTAGCGAAACTGTGCAATACAAATTTTAAACATTGTTCGTTTAAGAAATAGGACTGCCTTTTTAACGCAAGTCGTTTAGTTGCAAGACTTTGTTTTTTACAATTAAATTCAACTCGTAACAATCCTTAGAAACGTAAGCACGTTTAACAACTCTAAGTTTGACATATAAACACAACAACACAACACAAACAAAAATAAAAATTAAAGATGAACACATATCACTTCAAAAAAAGAAATTTTTCGTGCATTTTATGAAACATTAACATTGATTGGTATTAAATTTAAATAACATTATTCTGCATAGAGGAGAAGTATATATCGCAAATTCGACATAAATACTAAACTTCTTTGTTCCGTGTTGAATATTCGTTTAGTTAAAACCAGATAACGGTTGAAAAAAAATTACAAATGAATATTAAATGCACCACACTATAGAATAGTTTCTTTTTTTTTCGATTTTCTTAAAAGCTGGTACTGATGTTAAAACTTCTAGGAAATTTGAAAAGTATTTGTTTGAGATTTAACAGCTTATCAATTCATCATTTTTGTCTTTGTTTATTTGTTGCGTATTTTGTATATTGACTTAAATAGTAATATTGATATCTTTAATTGCTTTTAAATTCATACCTAAATTCCTTTAACTTAATTAACCTTTGTAAATGATGTGGATCTTATTCTTATCTTTTCTTGTGTGGGCTTAGATGTTTTTTATTTGTACTAAAACAGTTATAACATGTGTTAAAAGTGTCCTCCTTGGTTTTGTATTTCACTGCGAATATTTATTGATGAAAGCCGCTGCTTCACTTTTGATAACGCTTCGAGACACGGTCTTCTAATTCACATAAATTTACTATTTCGGTTGAACAATCAAGTTATTTCATTACTCCCCATACAAAGAAATCCAATACTGAAAGGTCAGAAGATCTTGCAGGCCAGTGAACCGGTCCATAAATTCCTATGCAACGATTACCGTACTCCTCATCTAAGCAATTCTTAACCTCTCGACCAAAGAGGGCTGGAGCACCATCCTGTTGGAAATATGATGAAGTTAGCTGCATATGTGGAATGTCCTCCAACAGTTCTGTTAAATCATTGCGCAAACACTTCAGATAGTTTCTAAAATTCAGCATGAGGGGAGTTTGAAGGGCCGATTAATTTGTTTCCAACTACGCCTACCCGCGTTAGGTAGGTCGTGTATTTGAAACTGCTTCCTTTTCTCGAAACCTACGACATGTATTCAAATATTCGTCAACAAGGAAGTCGTTGGTTTGGATAAAGTCCCTGGTATCTTTGTTGCGCTCTAGTTGAAGTTCCATTGCACAGCCCATAAACGAAAAATTGTCTGCGTATTCCTGGGGCTTGTTTCTCAAATCATACACATCATACATTGTATGATATTGAGAGTTCTGCTTTATTATTTCTGTTTCTCAATTTTGTTGTATGATCTGCTGTCATACAACAATATATGACCGAAGATTACACTGGATACTGGAAATATTGGAATGTTGTATGATTCTGTTTCTCATCATACAGCAAATTAACCTACAATTTTTCATATATTTAATACAACACAAAATTTTGTTGTAATTGGCTGCTGCACATGAAAAGGAAATATGTATACAAAAGTATTTTTTGAGTTAATAAAATTATAACAATTGTGAATTAATTGTCATTGTTTTCTTTTCTACAGTCGTCCAAAGAACAGAAAGTTCTAGTGCTGCAGTCAATTCTATGAAAATAAAAAATTTATTTGTGGAAAGTTTACTGGCTTGACATTCACAAATCCAAATTATCTCGTATTTTTTCAAGAGAATTTTGTGTTTAGAGTGAAATCCACCTAGAAGACTCAAAATAAATAGAACCCCCGGCCTTAATCCATGAAGCTATTGCTGTTAGTTTCTAAGATTAATTTGTACATTTATGCTCTTATAAATAAATAATAATAATAATAAATATTACCTTCGAACCATTTTTTTGATTCTTCCAAAACGGACCAATTAATTTTTGATCAAATGTCTTATGGAAAAGTTTGGAGCGTCGATATTTAAAAATTAATTTCATGTTCTAATCTTTTATACTACCATTTTTGCTAGGTTGGTTTTCCAAATAGGTCTTCGTAGCCCAAACCTTACTGTTTTTGAGAACTTTTAAGGGTTTTGAGAGGTACTCAAATAAACAAGCACGTTTTAAAACCACTATGCTATTTTAAAAAAAGTTGCAAAATTCTTGGAAAATCACTCTTATTATCAAATGTTGTTAGAAACATGTCCAAAATCAGAAAACCCCTTTATTACCAAAAAAAAAAAATAAATTTTACATGTTTCAGGTTTTCCCAAGTATCATAAAATCTATGGTTTTTGTCAGAGAGTTTTATTGAAGTAAATCTTCTTTTCCGGCGTTGGTTGGGGGTAAAAATTTTCAATGCAGTTGTGAGTGACATGTCAAAACAACACCTTATCCGTTAAAGACATCGACATGTTTTTTACAATTATTGTTCAAACTTTGTTAGAGATTTTTTAAAACACTTTAAAAATACCTTTCATCGCCGAATGTTCTTTTAATGAAAAAAACCATAACAACTAACCAACAAAAGAATTAAAAACATAACTTCATTCAAAAAAATACACACAATACAAGCTTTTTGTGCTAATGAATTATGTGGCCAAACAATTTCTCAATCAAAAACCACTTTCCTTTATAAAAAAAAACACAAACAAATACATGAATGAATGAATGAACAAACATACATCTTTTTTATGATTTTATTTATTTAAAACATTTTTATTTATGCTACACAATACTGAATACTTATACACTGTTTAACTTGAAAACTAAGCACTAAAATTTACAAAATAATCAATGCGAAATATAAAAAAGACATTTGTAAATAAACTTTCTCCTTTCTGTTATCAAATATAAACTAACATTGCCATATGCGAAGAATTTTAAATTCGGTGTCAAACTTAAATTAGCATCGCCTACAATTAGCAGAATTTTTAGGCTCGAACACAATGAATGTGATAAGAAAAAAGAGATGTGAGCGGATATACCTAATAAAGCATTTCTTGTAGTCACGTTAAATGAAATCAATAAATGAACTAAGAACAGTCGCGAACATTTAATTTTTAGTTTCACATCTGTTTTTCTGCTGAAATAAAACACATAGGCTTATGTTTCATTTTACTATATATTATGTTTCATTTTACCAACCGAACAGTTGCGAAAATTAAAATTGAATTGACGCTCCAGGCCTAAGGAATTGCGGAATGATTTTACCCGTATAACAACGAAAAGGTGACAGTGAATCATGTCTCGCTCTCATCTCGTGTTCTCATCGTGATATGATGACGATTTTTGAGTCAAGACTTTTTGAAACTATTTTGAAATTAAATGAGTACCAATGAGAAAAAATATATGATTTAACTAAATCTCGTCGTGAAAAATTTCGTGGCATTGCGACACGATTTTAAAACTACAAAAGTTGACAGTGAATCATATCTCGCTCTCGTTTCGTGTTCTCTTCACCTTACGAATCGGGCATAGTTTTAACAATTTTCGTCTGTCATTTTCAATTGGATTTTAATCTCACCATCTGACAAATTTTATCGAAGACAAAAATGCACTAAAAAACTACTAGTGTTGACATTTTGATATCTTAGACGTCAGTGTCCTTCCACGATTTATGATATGCACCCAGCTTCGTAATAATGTGCGTTAAAAAAGCGCCATCTGTGCGTCATAAAGAGCGCCATCTGTGGGTCAACAAGAGCGCCATACATTTTGCTCAACCTTGGAAACAAACAAGTTATACGTGACTTTCTTCATTTTCTCAATAAATTCAAGAAATTGCCCGATGGACCAAACTGTCCTTCCATAACTAATTGTATCATTTATATAATTGAAACAGTTTTAAGTTCCAATTTAAACTTCCTAACTTATTTTACAAGACTATACTAAAATTACTTTTAAAATGAATTTTTGTTTATGTTTCCGAAAAGCACTGAAAGGTAAAGTCAAAAACCAACGAAAAGTAGATTTCCGTATCGTCGAAAGGGGAACACACCCAAACAGTACTCTACATCTATGTCACAAAACTCACACAAACGATAAGCGAGGAATGACTTGTTTCATTTTTAACGATTCGAACCCTAATCGGCTATATAACCAATTTGTAAATTCATTATAATGTTTTTTTTTTATTATGTATTATTATGTTTATTAAAAAAAAAATAGGACCCGCTGTATAATTCAATAAGACTTTTGTATATATGTATAACCTATAGTATTATCATGGAACTTGGTTTTGGGACGCCAACGCTATCCTGGTGGTGGCGCTGATAAGATACAAAACAAGTAGTAAATAAAATGCACGACTGGATCGTACGAACTTGCTCTTATGTAAAAGTACTTTGGAATTTAAAATACGTTTTATAAATATAAAACATGGATTTAATGAGATAAAAATATTCAAATACATGGAATTGCCGTCTGATTTCAGGAAAAGTATGAAAACAAAGTTTAAAATTCGTTTTATTATTAAAGGAATTTCTTATATCGCAAACTTCTTTAAGATTTTTTGAGAACAAAATTTGGGATGCCAATTGTAAGTATTTAGTAGTATAGATCTTAGCAAATAATTTCAAAAATAATCGTTCACACGTTTTGAAGGTATTGATTTTTCAAAAAAAAACTTAGAATTTTTTTTTTTTTTTTTTTCAAAAAACCCAAAAATATTTTTTCGAATATTTTTATATACAATATTATTTTAAACTTAAGGGAGCTCCTGCTGAAAATTTTT
This sequence comes from Philhelius festivus, assembly GCA_963931855.1. Taxonomy (NCBI): domain Eukaryota; kingdom Metazoa; phylum Arthropoda; class Insecta; order Diptera; family Syrphidae; genus Philhelius; species Philhelius festivus. The sequence goes on from OZ007555.1 coordinate 94,965,068, forward strand.
GGTTAAAACCGTTGTAGCCGTTGATGAGAAATTCGAAAATCAAAGAAACGATTCTATGAAAGGTACCGTTAATAACATTTTTCCCTAAAATTTTTTGTGACCAAAGTGTAGTAGATGTCAATAATACGAGTATCACACTTAATGTTTTGAGATAAATAAGATTATGCATTACGGGTGTATGGGGGTACCGTTAGCTTTAGAGCTAAAAAAAAAATCAATTTCCCCTATAGGGAATCACCGAAGACCTTCAAGTACCGAGTTTGAAGAAAATAGGTCCAGTGGCTTAGGCTTTAGATCGAGGTACATACATTACATACAGACATACGGACAGACAGACTGAATTGTCGGACCCACTTAATTCGTCTTCGCTACCATCTTAATGTCAAGTTTGATCAAAATCTCGAGTTCGATTTTTTTTTTCATTTGCAGAACTTGCCCTATAGTACCTACATATACCGCAAGTAAAAAGAGAATATTTTATTAATAAATTTAGCATAGACAAGTCTAGCAAGTACTGTCCCTATGCTTAAGATGTCGCCACAATCGTTCTTCTTCTTGATAGTACTAAAAGTTTTATATACAAAGATAAGACAAAATTATTAAATTAAGATATTACTGACTCTTACAGTAAAATATAAATGCACGATCGGGTCGCACGAACTTGCTCTAAAGTAATAGACTTTTAAAACTGAATAATGTTAGATACATATTATAGAATACTCTCCATAAACATAAAACTTATTTTTTAAACTCTTTTCGTAGTGAGAGATTAAAGTAGAATGCCGTGTGATTTCTTAATCAAATATGAATTTATGTAAGAACAAACTTATATGTCGTGGTTTCTTGAAAAAGATTTAAAAACATTTTATATCGATAATGAGAAAATGCGATTTTCGAAAACCATTTTTTAACATGTGTATGGTGGACGGCGTTCCAAATTTTTCGCTTTAGCATAAAAAATAATATCAAAACCGATTTGGGAAGAAAAAGTTAATTATAAAATTTTTGAAAAAAAAAAAATCGTATCGCTAGTGCCGATATTTTTGGATAAAAAAAAAAAAGAAAAAAACCTGTGCTATGTTAAAAGTTTAAAGAAAATCGGCCGAGCCGTTTAGGTTATAGTTGAACAGACAGAAATGCGAAACCCACTTTTTTCGTCTTCGCTATCTTCTTAATGTCAACTTTGATCAAAATCTCTAGTTCGATTTGTTTTACGAATGCATAACTTGAATTATAGTACCTATAAGTTGCAAGTTAAAATTAAAATTGGCATACCAAAATTTTTTCTTAAAAATGTTTTAAAAATTTTGTATATAAAAGCTTATTTTTTATGAATTCACTATAACGAAAAATAATTTTTCTTCTTGTATAAATTTATATTTGCTTAATTCTTTGTTTGTTCTTATTTTTATCTCTTACTATTAAAATAGTTTGAAAAATTAATTTTATGCTTATGAACAGTTTTCTCTATCATTCATTTTTATAATTCTTAGTCTATTACATAAGAACGATTTCGTGCGACCCAGTCCTATATTTTATTCGTTCTCCCTATTATAGTAATGGCAAATCTGAATAAATTCTTCAAAGCAGTTTACTACGATTTTATTTATTGTAAGTACTTACTTAAATAGTTTTTTGGGCACGAGGACGATAACTTGGCCGCCAAGATTTGATGACGGATTTTTGTAGAGGGGTCAAAAAGCACTTTTTACTATGGGAGGGGGGGTTGTGTTTCATGTATCTATCAGTTCTTAATCGAACACAAAAAACCGCATGGTTCTATGTCTTCTGGTCTTTGAGAAAACCTCCGTTTAGGAGGTAGGGGCACTTTTAGAAAAAATGGTTTAAATTGAAAAAAAAAAAATATTAAAAAACAACGGCAACACTTACAATAAAGTGCTATACTGCGTTTGAAAGCCAGAAGATTGTTCTATAATCTTGAATTTAAATTAAATTACTCATGTCAATGGTTTTTGAGAAATTCGCATTTAAAATCCAAATTTTGATAAAATAACGTGAAAAAAAAAGTTTAGACCGATTGTTTTAAAAATTGTGAAATGAAATTGTAAATCACCTTTTATGTGTTTCATGTATCTATCAGTTCTTAACCGAACACCAAAAACCGCATGGTTCTATGTCTTCTGGTTTTGAGAAAATCGAATATAACTAAAACTACTTTTCTATAAAATGTTTGTTATTTTTTGCTTCCTTACATAAATAAATCAGTGCTAGCTTCCAACATTACAATATATAAACAGTAAAGTATGTTTGGGGGGGCATGCTGCCCCCCTGCAACCCCTGTACTTGGAACACTATAGGATTTGGGGTAGGTGCGAGGTTGTGTGAAAGTTTCTTTTGCATTCACAGAATCTGTATTTAAAAAAATTCAAATTAATTCTATTTATCCAATGTCCACTAAATACATATATTTATATAAGTAGCCCAAAGTTAAAAACTTACAATTTTCAAATATTAAAATGCATTATGAAAAATTCACATGTAATGCACTACTGTTCGACTGCAGCCAATATATATAATTTCTTAATATGTATCTATGTTTGTGTCTTACATACCTATTTATAAAAAGCAACTGAAATTTTCCAAGTATACCAACTTAGATAAAAAAAGCTAACATTCCAATTTGTACCGTTGTTTTTTGTTCGTTAATGAAAATGTGGTACAAGATATTGTTTACCAAGGTCATTCGTTATTCGACTTTTGTAAGAGTGAAGTGTTTTTTTCTCTAAATGAAAAATGGCGGTTAAACATTTACTACTCCATCCCAAATTGAATAATTTTCCAATATTTTCTTCTTTCGGTGATTTAGTATCGAACAACAACATTCCTTTTTTCGAAGAAATTGGTTTAATACCAAATGAAAATTCAACTTCCGTGGCTGTGTGCAATTCTGGGTAACGCTAAATGAATTGCTGTACTGAACTAACAAAGATGCATTATGTTTATTAACATTAATCCTTTAAATGGTATCACCGTCACCACTAAAAATCAATAAAAGCAGTTATGGTAATTTTCGATTTTCTCAAAAACCAGAAGACATAGAACCATGCGGTTTTTTGTGTTCGATTAAGAACTGATAGATACATGAAACACATATAAGCTAATTTGCAATTTTATTTCACAATTTTGAAAACAATCTGTCTAAACTTTTTTTTTCACTTTATTTTATCAAAATTTGGACTTTAAATGCGAATTTCTCAAAAACCATTGACATGAGTAATTTAATTTAAATGCAAGATTATAGAACAATCTTCTGGCTTTCAAACGCAGTATAGCACTTTATTGTAAGTGTTGCCGTTATTTTTTAATATTTTTTTTTCAATTTAAACCATTTTTTGTAAAAGTGCCCCTACCTCCTAAACGGGTGGAGATAGACCCCACCCTCCCATAGTAAAAAGTAATTGTCTACAAAAACCCGTTATGAAATCTTGGCGGCCAAGTTATCGTACCCTCCCCGTTTTTTGTATTAATTGCTTCTAGAACAAGGAAACTATGAAAACAGTCGTTTTTTTAGTTTTCGAAATAAAGTTAATGTGATCCTAAAAATATAAAATACGTAGGTATTGGATGATCTCAAATTTAATATAATGTTGCTTAATTCGATTAAAAGATAAAACAGATTAGACATTAGACTACTAATTTGAACAAAATTTTGCTGCAACATATTTTTCAGTAGTTTTGCAATGAAATCATATGCGTATATCTTTGTTATTGCAGTCTGAGAATTATCGCTTCAGATAGCTGATATTTGAAAACTTCAAATCAAATAGGTAACATTTTTTTGCCAGAAAATGCTTTCGTAAAATACGATAATCTTCATAAACATTCACATGAATGTAGGTATATCTCTTTTCCTCACTACTCACAAAAACCACACAAACAAGAAAATAGATTCGTAAATTCAAACAAAAAAGAACCGCTGCATTAGTTTAAAACAAAAAGCTACTTTGTTTTTTTATTTTCACCACCTTACTCTGCACGTTGCCATGACACAAACAGCTGAATCCGCTTTGTCTTGTTAAAATCGATATAATAAAATATTCTCTTTCTTACTACTTGTTTTGTATTACTATTCTCCACTGTGAAATTATGCTAGTTTCAGCGCCACCACAGGATAGTGTTGGTAACACAATATCACGTCCCATGGTAATACTATAGTTTATACAAAGATACTACTTAACAATTTGTTAACTTTAAAGGAGTTTACTAAATCGTTCTTAATCTTAAACATTTTCTAACTATAGTATCGAACTATAGCAATTTTCTTTATAAGTTGCTTCTAAACACATCTACAGCTATAACACTTTTTGCAAGAAGCTAAGTAAACAGACCTTTTTTGACGTTTGTAAATCACAGAGTCATGTGAAGTTAGTACGATACTAAGAAAATAAAATAGCTATTTGATGATTTTAAATTTAGTAAAGTGCTAGAGAAAGTATGATGCTAAACTCTATTAAGATTTGAAAAATTGTTATTTTAACCCAGTATCATATTAAAACAATTTTAACATCATTCTTATTTGAATAAATTTTTGCGCTAATGTTTATAATAGAGAAAAATGCTCCTAAGTCATAACTAAGTATAAAATTAATTTTTAAATGAATTAAACAACTACTAAACGGGGAGCTAAAAACAGGATGCCATGGGATTTCTCAAGCAAATACAAGCTAGTTCATGCAAGAATAAAAATTAGAAATCGTTGTACCGGTTTCAGTGTTTATTTTTTTCAAAATAAGCTTTTATATAAAATATTTTAAAAACATTTCTTGGAAAAAAATTTAAAACGCCAACTTTAAACTTTTACTTGCGATACAGGTATTTTTGTATTTGGAAACAAAACTCGAAAAATTGGGTCTGGCAATTCTGTCTGCCTGTCTGTGTTTTTATCTTGACCTATGACCTAAGCCACTGAAGATTAAACGTATTTTCTTCAAACTCGGCACTAACGTTTGCTTGGATATTTTCTAGAAGAGAAATTGAATTTTTTTTTAACTCCAAAAGTAACGGTAACTGCCATACATACCTTATACAAAACTTATTTAGTTTAGTTTATTAATTCATTCAATGCCTATACACAGTAAGAATATAATTCTTATAAATTAGTGATAAGTTTAATTATAATTAATCAAAAATGGAGAAAAAAAGCTATTACTGAGTGTTTTTGGTTTACAATAATTGTTACACATTAATATTTGTATAAATTCCATGAAGTAAATGTAATGGTTATGATATAAATAAAAAAGAAGATAGCTGTAACGATTTTTTATAAAAAAAATTAAATTAGGTGTGCTATTATAAGCATGGACTTTATTTATTTTAAAATTTAAAAAAAATGCATTAACAATACTCGTACATAAAACATTTTTTTCAACTTGTTCATTATCGACTCCAACGATCTTAAACCAAATTTTTACACGGGAGGTTCTTTGAAATTGAAAAGTATTGTATATAATTTTTTTTTGAAAATCCAATATCTTGAAAACTGGTATACAATTTTCTTTAAAAAATTTGAAAGAAAATTTAGTACGTATACAGCCTAAACCTGGACGTATTTTGTTCAAAATCGGTACTTAAGGGTGTTTTCCTAGAGGAGAAATTGAAATGTTTTTTAGCTCCAAGACTTAAGGTACCTGCCATAGAGATGCTATGCAAAATATTATTTATCTCGAAAACGGCTCTAAGGATTTTGATACCAAAAATTATTGACATAAATATTAAATTATGTCATATGGACAGTCAAAAATTTTAGTCAAAACTAATTTTAATAATGGTACGTGTTATAGAACCGTTTTTGTTTTTATTTTCGACTTTCTCATTAAGGGTTCTAAATATTGTTTGGGTTTAAAAAAAATCCAAGTTTTATTTTTGAAAAATTAATATCTTGAAAACATGAGAACGATTTAAATAGACATAGACGATTTTTTTTTTAATATTTTAAAGAAATTTTGTGTATAAACATTATTAAATTAAATAATATATAAAAGATTTTTAAACTTTGTTTTCATAAATTCATACTTTTCTTAAGATCAGACGGCAATTTTGTGAATTTGAACATTTTGTTCTAATTAAATGCATACTTTCATATTTATAAATTCCAAAGTACTTTTACATAAAAGCAAGCTGTGCATTTTATTTTTATTGTTCGAATACAAAATTAATTTCAATTTAATTTTTTTTTTATTTTTTCGAAAAATCAAAAAATATTAATTTTTTTAAGTTTTGAAACGTAATGTTTTTCAAACTTTACTCATTAATAAAATTCAAAATTCGAAAAAATGGTTCGATGGTAGGTGCATTCAATATACAGGGTGTCCTGTAATTCCTGCATAATATTTCAGGGCTGGTATTTCTTCTTAAAATAAAAGCCTAAATGAGGTTTCTATCAATAGTTATTAACTAAACAATTACAGTTAGCATGGGTCAGGGTACACCAAAATTGGTCTTCTCTTAAATCCCAGATAAAAATGATATAAAAATTGGAGATAGGCCCTTACGTAACGATTTTTTCTTAGAATATACCCAAAAACCACGACCTAAAATATTATGCACGAATTAAAGGACACCCTGTATATAAAGTACACAAAAAAATTTAAACTTTTTTAAAAATCCAAAAAAAAAATTAAGAAAATTTGAAGACAAAAAAAAGGTAAAAACGTATGGGGGTATTTAAAAACTAAATCGAAGTCGAGATTTGGATCCAACTTGACATTACCATGATATGGAAGACGAAAAAAGTGGGTCTCGCAATTTTCTCTGTCCGTTTGGCAGTCTAAACGATTCGCCCGATTTTACTTAAACTTGATAGGTATATCTATACCGTTTTTAATTTACCGTTTATACGTTTTTTCGTAAGACCAAAAATAACGGCCCTGCCATACAGCCGTTATGCAAAATCTTATTTATCTCCAAAACTGGAATTTAAAAATCGGTTATAAAAATAAAAATAATGGATTTAATTAGAGAAAAATGTTCAAATGCATACAATTGGGAATCTTTTTTTAAAACACATTAAATTGGATGGAGGTGGCCACATAGACCCTTAGCGACCTTGGAATGTTTTAAGCAACAGAGCGACGTCGCTCAATCGCTCAGTCGCTCGTCGCTAAGTGCGTGGCCGAAGCCTAAGTCGTTGTAGTGGTTTCTTAAGAAATAAGGTTTTATATATAAAATTTTTAAAATATCTAAAAAAAAACTTGGTACGTCAAATTTAGGTTTTTATTATTGTAAGAATAAAAATTAAATTACCAAAAAAAATATTGACCCATTTTTGAGATATCGAATTTTCCAAAAAAAATGATTTTTTTTTTCAAAAATTCTAAAAATATTTTTTTTAATGCAATGTTCCTTAAAGTTTTTAGAAGCATCCCTATAAAAAATTTCATTAAAATCCGTTATGTCGATAATCAGAAATTCAAAATTTTGAAAAAATCGTTCTGTGGTGGGTACAGTCAGTAATGTCTTGTTTTCAAAATTTTTTGTATTAAATTGTGGATCTTAAAAATTCATCGAAAGACTAAAAATTTAAGCAAAATTCTCGGAACCGTCGAGAAAATTACGATTTCCGAAAACCATTTTTTAACATTTGTATGGAGGGTGCCGTTATTTTTAGGTAAAATAATTTTTTTTTCTCATATCTTGTAGATTATTTTGAAAAACTTTTATTTATTAAGTTTTAAAAAAATCGAGCATGGGATTGAGTTTTCAAAAAAAAAAAATTTTAATTTTTTTTAAAAATCCAAAAAAATTTTGTTTGAAAATTTAAATACACAATAATATTGAAACTGCTGGGGAGCCTTAACATAAAAAAAATGATCAAAATCGGTTGTACTTTTTTTGAGAAAATCAAAAACAAAAAAATGGTCTCAAGGGTTGTACCAAAAATAATAATTTTTTTCATTCATTACCTAGGTTTAACTAAATGAAATTTTATGAATTTAAAAAAAAAAATCTGTGGAACAGTTTTTGAGAAAAAAAAAATATTTATAAAATTCGAAAAAAAATCGTATGGCAGTTACCGTTATTTTTGTCTTAAAAAATCAAATCAAAAAACATCCGGGGGAAAAAAAATAAAACCCATATCTACCAAGTTTAAAGAAAATCGGCCGAGCCGTTTAGCTGTAGTCGAACAGACAGACAGAATTGCGAGACCCACTTTTTTGGTCTTCGCTATTATCGTAATATCAACTTTGATCAAAATTTCGAGTTCGATTTTTTCCGAATGCATAACTTGTAAAAAGTAAAAAGGGTGATATGACAGGAACCGTTAATACAATTTTTCCCAATTGTTTTTATTTTGACCAAAATTTAGTTCATAACCATAATAGCTGTTTGGCAAGTACCGTTTATTAGGCTGAAAACACACCGGATAAAGCAAAACGTTTTTTATTCGATAGTCAAAAAAACATTTTTTATTTGAACACACACCAAGCAAAACAGAATAAAACAAAACAAAACGTTTTGTTTTTTCGTTTCGTTTGGTGTGCGTTGAAATGAAACAAAATACGAACTATCGTAAAAACTTAACTCCGACTGAAAGATTATAACTCTACGGCAAGTAAACACAAATAACAATTTTGTGTTTACAAAATAGACATTAAGGCGCAAAATTTCAATTGAATTAGTACGATGCTAAAGCTGTTTTAGTACGATACTAGGTTAATACAACGAATTTGCAAATTTTAATCGGATATAGCATCATACTTTCTCTACCCTTTTATTAAAGTTAAAATCATCGAACACCTACTTTATTTTTTTTAGTATCGTGCTAGCTTCATATGACTCTTTGATATTTGCAAACATCAAAAAAGGTTCAAGTACTTACTTTTTTACACGAAATGTCATTGTTTTAGGTGTGTTCAGAAGCAATTTATTAAGAAAATTCTTTTAGTACGATACTAGTTAGAAAATGTTTAAAATTAAGAATGAGTTAGTAAACTACTATAAAGTTAGCAAATTGTTGTAGTATCATACTAATACCTTAATAATAGGCTGTTTAAAATTTTGCGCCTATGTTATTATTTATAAGGAAAGAGAAAAGCTTTTAATCTTGCCCAATCTTCAAAAATGTCATAGTAGGAAGTAGCAATCCACAGCTTATCAATAGTAAGTTTAGGTTCCTTATTTTTATAACTATAGATAGGACTTCTTACCTCAATTAAAAAAAATCAATTTTTCTCCATCTACGTCCATATTTATTTAAAAATTTGGGCACAGGGTAAACGTAGAAGCAAATAAATCTGTAAAGTGCAACGAAAAAGAAAATAAAAAGAACGGAATCCAAATTTCGTTTTGCAAAAAACAATAGGTCAGCTATCGGCAACAAAACATGTTTTTCTGTTTTGCTTTTGTTTTTATGTTTTGTTTCATTTGGTGTGCGTTGCGGCATAAGAAAGTTTGCAATTATCGTCAACGACCCTCGTTGGAAAGAGTTTTGTTGCATTCGGTGTGTGTTGCGTGTATACAATAGCACGTATTTTCGACAGCCACCATCGTAACACTTCAAAACAAAAACGTGTGTTTTGTTTCGTTTTCTTTGGTGTGTGTAGTCTCATAAGAAACAATGTTCTCTTGTTTCACGAAACAAAAAAACATGTTTTGCTTTATCCGGTGTGTTTTCAGCCTTAGGAGCTAAAAAAAATTAATTTTTTCCTCTAGGGAGGAACTCACCGAAGACCGTAAAGTATCGAATTTGAAGAAAAAAGCTCCCGTTGTAAGTTGTGGTACACACAGAAGGACATACTGAAACATGTTTTTTAACAAAATAAATGTTCTTTAAATTTTCATAAAAAAATTGCAAATTTTAAGTATTTCATGATATTCATTTAAGAACATAATTTCAAAAACTAATCTTCGTCCCCTTTTCAAGATATTGAATTTTCAAAACAAATTTTAATTATTTTTTTAAGAATCCAGAAACTATTTTTTAACTAATTTAATTTTTTTTTTCAAAATCCTGAGAGCCGCTTTTGAGATAAATAAGATTTTGCATAACGGCTGTATGGCAGGTACTGTTAAAGTTTCAAGTATATCATAGTAATGTCAACTTTGATCAAATTCTCGAGTTCGATTTTTTTCCAAATGCAGAACTTGCTGTATGGTAACTCTATCGCAAGTAAATTATACTTCATACCCAGTAAAAAATATACAACGAAGAAAAAGAGCGATCTATTTAAAGCTCTGCAAACTAAAGCACATAAATAATTTTTGTTCTTAAAGTTTCTTGTGTTTTAATCTTTTGTCGGGAAACCATTATGTTTGATAACTGCTGATCATCTACGGGGCATCGCATTAATGAAGTTGTTTATATAAATTCCTGAGAGATACTTGTAACAATATACTTTTTGAACAAAAAAGGAATTCTGGTCTTTGCAGCTGTCACGTTGAACTCTGCGATCGGCCTTAAAACTATATTAGATAATACTAAAAATCTTATAAACTATCATCATCCAACGATAGATAGTTTTCAAGTTTCCAGAATTGCGAAACCGGCTTAGTAGCGAAGTAAAGAAATGGTGGATTCTTCATATATTATTTAGCAATATACCTACCTAGAAAACTGATTCACCTGCAATAATATCCAATAGGTTTTGCTTGAATTTGGTGGGATATTTTTTATTCAAAAACAAGGACGCTCTTATTTTTCCCCAAGGAACTTAAAAAGAATTGGTTTGAGTAGATGCAGCGTAGATGAGCAGCAGATATAAAAAAATGGATTCACTACAAAATATTGGCAAAACAAAAAACTTTAAAAACAGAATTCACTTACGTTCGTATTTTCTTTAGATTTTTTCCAACTACTTTCAATGCATCGCTTTACTTGTTATTGTATTTTCCATACTGGGTAATATTTATTTAATTGCATTTTAAGAGTTATTATATACCTACTTACTCAAATAAAATTCATTTAAATCTATTTAAGTTTAATAACTTACTTTCTTCAGCAAATAATAACCTAGTGAAATTGAGTTCTATTGTTTTATCCGTATTTATCCGCATATGTAGGTACCTACATAAATATATTATTTTATATTATGTATTTTGAAGATTTTTTAGGCTTTTAATGTATGATGTGTCTATTTTTCTTAAATAAACGACATTGTTTCAGGATATTAGTGCATTTACCCTGCTCATATTTATAAATACATATGACCATAGGTACCTACATATTTCCTCTTTTATCAAGGCAAGTATCTATGTACATACCTAATTGGTAAATTTTTTTTACAATTATCCAACATTATCTTTAAGAATTTAATTTTTGTTCAGTCTCCCCCTCAAGTTTTGTATTAATATTAAACGCCAAAGATGAGATAGAAAAGTTGCCTCGTCTCAGTTTAGACCGAACAAAATTAATTGAAATTCCACTTTAATTTTTACCCTCGACCCTTTCCGTCACTTGTGTTTCTACCCTTCTTATGATTCCATTCTTCATTTTTTTTTCTATCCAAGGCAATTTACATACTCTATCATTCTGTGGTCATTCGGGTAACTGGTAAGTAGGTAGGGTAAGTGCACCAGTACCCGGCCACCTTACACATTTTCCTACTTTGAAGCTACATAATTAAGTCACATGATTATATACATCTATGTTATTAGTTTTGATGGATCATAAAACCTGTTAAGTATTGAAAAAAAAATATAAACTTCGAATTCCTAAATCATATAATTAAATATGAAATTATTTTTAAAAAAAGTCAATTTTCACCAATACCCGGCCACCAAATTTCAGTAGCCGGCCACTTTTGATCTATTACCCGGCCAGGTGCTTTTTACTCGAGGAAATCTATTTTTTTAAATAAATTACAGTCTTCTGTTATTTTATTCAACTTTGTTAACATAGTTTTAAAAACAAGATGATTGTCTGCTTTCAGTTCTTTTTAATTTAAGAGATTGTTTGTTAATTAATGAAAGTCTAAAGTGTTGGATCCTAGAGATTGAAGAATGTAATTTCCAATGCTGGTAGGGACATAAGAGGAGATCTTTTTGGTGAAGTTGGCGTTATCGGGCAAATTGGTGATTCAACCGTAGCAGAAGTAACCGTTGCTGTGGGCAAACGTTTCGGGAGAGATGAAGGAGTAGAGAAAGGATTTACCCCCGATTCAGTTCTGGTGCCTGGATTCATTGCTAGAATCGGAATTGGAAGTTCTAAAGCTTTGCTTCCATATTCCGAAAACATTTGCTCGTTAAAATCTAAAGCTTCAGATAACTGTAGCGTCCCATCTTCGTTCAGGTCAAAAACCGTATTTAGAGGCAGTGAACCAAGATCCATGTCTTCTATGTTTTAAGACTCTTGTACAGGGGCTGATTTCGAATCTTCTAAGATATTTAGTATCTTAGAAATACTTATTCCATGCTCTTCTAGTTTGTTCTTGATCTCTATGATAACAGATGCTGCAATGGAAAACCGATCTTGTTCAGCTTGTTGCACTGATTGAACTGGTTCTGTATCTTCAACTTCTGCTGCCTGTATGGTATTGTTTTCCATGCTATCTTGAACGCATTTGCTATAATCAACAGCATCACTATTGAATGGAAACAGTCCACATTTCTGAAAACCGTTTTTAATTGTTTGCGTCAAATTAGTGTTTTTCGTAAGAACGGTTTCTAATAGTGGACAGAAATCTTTACGTGTAAGAACCGTTCCAATATGTTGCGTGTGCCATTCGCCAACTGTTTTTTTTCAGTCTTCTTTTGAGGGGTTTGAATACGCTCATATCACATATGAGAATATGAGTAGTATTTGGAGGGAGAGCATACAAATTGATTTTGTTTTCATCAAAAAGCTGGCTTAGTTCCATTGACAAGTGCGATCTGTGACCGTCTACAAATATCAAAATTGGTTTCTTAACTTTTTTCTCATCAATCCAGTTGATTACGCAATTAGCAATGTATTCGTAGAACGTTCCCCATTTGTACCTGGTTAACATTTTTAAAGCCCTTTGGATCAACTACTTTCCCTACATGGAAAAGCTGGTTTCGTCTCCATTTAATATTCTATTGCGATCCAGTAATATGTCATCATGGCCATTTTCTAGAAGAAAGCTCTCAAAATCACAAAACCATTTCTGAATACAATTTTTTGTCACAACGGCTCTACCCTTAGAAATAGTCTTGGCTTCCCTAAGGCTCAAGTATAGATTCCGTTTAAAACCATCCTAAGCCACGTTCTTCCCGGTCTATCATCCTTAAACGGATTATTCCTTTTATCAGACTTAATAATTTTTTGGACGGTGTCTAAAAGCTCACTTTTTTTAATGGGAACCCAAACTTTGCCATTTGAATACACCAATTTGTAATTTGTTTCTCCTCTTCAAGGTTTAATATTGTATCTGGCCCTTTCGTTTGGGAAGGGTCATGAACCTTGCCATATAACCTATCCTGCAAAGTACTTCTAGGAATGTTGTATTTTATAGCTGCTTTTCGATGGCTTAATTTATTAGATCGAATGTCAATTAGAGCTAGTTCGATTTTTTCATTTCGCAAAAGGTCTTGTGTTTCGTTAACTTCATTTTCTTGAATCATTTTCTATAAAAAAGTATGGATTTACATACAATAAGTTAAGTGGCCGTATACTAGCGCAGATTGTTCTAAAAACCGGCCATAGCAATCTCCTGACCAAAAATAGTGGCCGGATACTGAAACTTAACACTTTAAACACATTTTTACTTATTATATGGGTAGATACAATAATTTTACTTCGTTTTAGCGTAAAAAATATAAATTAATCGATTTCAGGTAAAGTTCTAGTGTCCGGCCACCCTGGCCGGTTACTAGAACATCATATAAAAATTGTGTTCTAGTAACCGGCCACCATATTTTTGTTAATTTAAAACATTAAATCCCCATTATTTTTACATTTTATCGTCAATAATTATATTATCTACACAAATCAAGAATAAAATAAGTTTTTATAACAAAAAGAACACTGAAACTTACTTCTTTTTGTTATTGCTTTGGCTACCACTCAAGAACTTTTAAAAACACTTCTTGCTTTCGCAACGAACTTCACAGACTTGACATTTTTTTTGACACAGATTAATGATGTGTAGATCCGTCAAATTTTACCAAACCATTAGATAGACCTGAAGCTATCTTAAAAATGCATTTGCTCATGTAAACTATGTACATTTTTCTTATTTTTAACCATTAAATCGAAAGTGGCCGGATACTAGTGACTGGCCGGATACTGGTGCACCTACCCTATGCATCATTCTGTCCAATCGTTCGTCACTAGTATTTAAAACTTCCCTTAGCCATTTTCATATTGAAGCAAGGCATCCGAACAAGCGACAATGAAAGATTGGAGTACAAATTTAAACAAAAAATAAATGCAGTATGCATAAAAAGAATACGAATGCACATTTTCTATACACATACGCACACTTGTAGTTCGTTTAGTTTAACTGCATTTGTCTCAGAACTACGTTTACTGGTTTGGCCCGCTCCCCGCAAAAATTGAGCTTTTTTTGGCGCTTTTAAGAAAAATCTTTAACAGTGTGCAATTTTTCTTATTCTTATGGTTTTCTTCAAACACAACGGATACCCACGTTTGCTATGTATGAGTGGGAATTTTAATGTGGGATTTTCTCAGATAAAATGAGAGCGTGTTTTAAGGGGAAACATTTAAGTAAAAGGAAAGCCTGATAGGGACAGAAAAGAAGGCAGTTCCCATTCCCACCACCACAACTATTCTTGTAAACAAGAAAGTTGCATATTATGAACAAGGTGTCTCACACATTAGCAATAATGAAGAAAAAAGTGCACTCAAAAAACACACACAAGCACTGTGTTCAATGCGCATTTTTTTCCTTAATCCCCGCGAGTGTAATCATCAACTACAGAAGTCGGTTCTTCTACCACAAAGTGCATTCGATGCGTTGCATTGAAAGGGGTGATATTAAGTTAGGAGTTAGGTGGTGTACGTGCGAGTGCGGTTGTTTGGTTGCGTCTTGCGTGTTCAAGTGCACTCTCCCGCATACATCGAGGCGGGAAAGCTTCATTAAAGAATGTAGAAAAAATGTGAATAAACAAAAAAACAATGCACAACAGCTAAAAAAATGCACTGGTTGGACAGAAATAGAAAAAAACATAAGAAAAAAAAAGGAAGTTAAATCGCATGCGCTTCTATACCTATAACACATTGGAAAAGTATTTCCCTCATCATCGTTGATGTCGTTGCCCACCGTCTGTTGGCGTTGCTGTTTTTCGTATATTGTGCGTGGAAGACTTGATTGTTTGCCGTTTGTTGTCGCTCTCCCCTAGTTGCTGTTGTCTGATAGCTGATACTGTCGAAAGCCGCTCTGCATTGAACATAGATGTGCTTTAATTGCTCGCTTTGCACACAGTCGAAGAAACACAACGCATCCGATATGCAGCGGAATGCATTTTCGGACGCGACCCGAATCTATCCGAGTAGCGTCCGATCGCGCTGTATCAATAAAAAGTTATTATATTGCAAAGGCAGCGGCTGCTATCACTTTTGTCGTTGTTGTTAATATCGTCTCTGTCTGCTTTGCAACTGTATTCGTTTGGGCTTTCATTGTTGTTTTTAGCCGATCTTAGAAGGTGATCCGATCAGTAAGAAATTAAATGAAAACTAAAAAAGTTCTTTTATTAGTTACAAATAAAATGTCAACAACTCACGAAATGTGCATATACAAGTGTTTCCTATTTGCAACATTGAATAATAGATAAATATCTTTATTTGCAAATTTTTTCAGAACTCGTAGATAAATATCGTCATCGTAGAATATTTACATCTTACATTATTGAAGTGTTTAAAGGCAAACAACTAAAAACGTTGTTTCGTTGGTGAATTTCGGCGGAATTTTATACCTATACAAATCCCTCCCTTTCCGTTTACCTAATTTCGTCCTCCCAGAATTTAAAATTCTTTCTTGGGTCGGGGCTTACGAAGAATAGTTAAACGCGTTTATTAACGCTTTGCTTACAATTCATTTTATTATATTTTGGTCGCGAAAATTACCGGCGGTATTCCATTTTTAAATACTTTTTTGTTTTTTATTTTTAAGATACAAATGTATATATACCTTACATAGTATTCTGTGGTTGTTTTTTTTTTTAATTTCTATCTATTTTTTTTTATTTAGTGTTTCGTCAAAAAATTTAATGACATTCATGTGCATCATAACATAACGCCAGAAAAATAATTGTATGAAAAAAAAAAAACAAATAAAATTAAAAAGTCGAAGTACCTAAACATTTTTAAAATGGGTACCTGAACCAAAACCGGAAATATAAGTTCATCATTTTTTAGGAATTGGAATTTTTAAATAATGCTATGCTCATCAGCGCCTACGACACATGTATGTATTTAAAATTAATCGTTTTTCAAAAACATCAAACTAACATTTTAAATATTTGTGTCTACGCACATACATAACGTAGGAACCTAACTACTTCTTATTTTATGGTTTTTGTTAAAGTGTTTATATGTTAATATATGTATATATTTTTTTCACTCATTACGGCAAGTTATGTTTACGATCTCTCAAAACCAGCATGAAAATTAAAAATCTTTCTTATTTATTAGCAAAATGAATTCACATTGTCTGGATCAATTATCAACATTTATGTTAAACTGTTGTTTTGTTTTGTGATATTTCTGAATTTTAAATTAAAATGGACTCTAATTTCATTTCTAAATAATTTGTATGTAGTTAGTACATTTGATTTTAATAGTAAACGACCTAGCAAAATGTACAAGCTTCGATTCAATTCAATTTAAAAATAATAACGGAAGCATCCGAATTTTTTTTAGATCTGTTCCATTCGTTTTGTCTGTATTGACAGGGGGTGGTAGGGTTATACACCCAGTGCCCGACACCCTTAAGAGAAATTTTGAGTTTGAAAATTCAGAACATTTCTTTCGCTGGATCGTTTTTAATGATTTTTATATATTATTATAACTGTTAATAATCTCTGTTATAATATTAAAGAAGGATATACATATGTAGGAAATTCCAAAAATAAATAAAACTCAAAATCGTAATAGCTTACCACTTTTTTAGTTACGGACACCTTATTTTCAGTAAAATGCAAAACTGAATCGCACGAATTTGGCTTTATGTTTGAGATATGTAGGTCCTAAGAATTTTTAAAATGGATGTTATTAATAAGAAATATTCGTATGCCCAAGATTAGTTTTTATAACAAACATTTTAACTTCCCATAGGGAGTTATTGTAATCGGTCCGATTTGTCAAATTGGGATTTTTGACATTTCTCGACGTTTCAAGGTCCCTAGAGGCTATATCAATCATTTTTTTATTTGTAGTTGGAGTTAAAAACATTATTAAAAAATGGTTTTCGAAAATCATATTTTTAATTTTAATTTTTACGATCTATAATTCAATATTTTTTTTTTTGAAATTAAGATACCTATTACTTACTGTACAAACCATAGAACCATTTTTTTTTTTAATTTTGAACGTCTCGTTATCGGCATAACGGATTTTAATGAATTTGTTTTGTATAGAGAAGCTTCTTTAAAGTTTAAAAAATATTGCATTTTATTTATTTTTGAAAAAAAAAATCAATTTTTTCTTGGAAAATTCAAGTCGAATTTTTTTTGGAAATTTAATTTTTATTCGTTCAATAATAAAAACTAAGCTGGTGTACCAAAATTTTTTTCTTAAATGTTTTAAAAATTTTGTATATAAAAGCTTATTTTTTGATAAACCACTACAACGACTTATAACTGCTGTTCTTGCATATAATAATATTGGAGTTTTTTAAGTCATTTAAGAAATGCAGTTTATGCTTATGAACATTTTTTCTCTTATAAAATTTATTTTTGAAATGCTTAGACTTTTACATAAGAGCAAGTTCGTGCGACCCATTCGTACATTTTATTTTTTACGAATTCATATCTCGACATAGATCAAGTACCTTCGTTTTATAATTTTCACACTCTAAAGGTATTATGACTACCCTTAAAATGTACAATGCGAGCGTTTTAGAAAGGTAAGAGAGGATTTAGATGGATCGGTATCTCCACATTGGTTTTGAATGTCTGAAAATTATAATGGGAGAGAGATATAGAGTCAGGTAAACCATTCCACATTCGTGTAGTGCCGCTAAAGAAAGAATCTTTGAATTTACTTGTACGTGTAAAGTTGGACTCAACTGTTAACTGATAGACATGCCCTGAAGCGCATGTATTACGGTTAAATTGTCTAAGGGGAGGAATGCAACTGAAATGCGACGGTGCTAGAGAGTTTCAAATGTTTCTGTTATACTTCTATCACCTATAATTTTTAAAGTTTTTTTTTGATTCTATCCAAGAGACTCAAGTATGTTATTGGAGCACCTGCCCAAATATGGAAATTGTACTCAAGCTTTGGATGAATATAAGAATTACAGCCAGATTAGAAGATGTACAAAATTTTTTGCAACGTCGAAGGAAACCTTATCAGTTATCACCTAGTAGCATTTTTGGCGACGTCGAATATGTGGTCATTCCACACAAGGAGATCTGTGAGGCACATACCGATAAATGAGAGCTGTTCGCGTTCAGTTTCTTAATTGCAAGTGCCGCTCATGGACAGCGGCATGGTGGGTGGGTTGCGCTTTAACGACAGAAAACAGCATTGAGTTTACGCATACGCGTTTTATAGTTCACCATTTGACAATGGTATCAAGATCATAATTAAATGAGCTTATCATACGCTATATAACTTTTATGTCCTTCGCGGTTGTTGGACATAATTAAAAAATATTTTGGGATTAGTTAGCCACGTTATTTGAATTTTAAGATTTCAATTTCATTTTCATTTCATTTATTTCGAAGAAACATTCAATTTACAATGACACATTAAGATCAAAATCTTTTTGAGTATCGATAGTTTTACAAGTAACATAGTTTTTTTAAATATTCAAAAATATGAAACATACTTCTTAAAGCTAGGATAAACAACTGAATTCAAAAATATAATTGTATATAACTTTAAAATATTTGCAAAAAACTGAAAGAAGAAATAAGATAAGTTTAAGAAATAGGACAAAGCAAAGTATGTATTTAAAAAGAGAGAGAGACAATTTAAAACTCACCCCGAACGTTTCACATCAAATTGCATTGAATGTAGTCACCGGGAAACGGCTGTTTAAATGTTATGTATTAGAATGGTTACGCAGGTTGTAGGTGTGTAGACAGTCTGTCTCTTGATGTTATTGAGCTGCAAGTTGTTGGGAGCAAACGACACTCACTACATCGCAGAGTATTTTAATCCTAATTTAGGATGCCCGTTTGATATCGATGACAGGATCCTACGCTCGAAATAGCTTAAAACTATCGTCACGATTAAAATTTTGATGGTACTTGATTTCAATTGCCTCTGTCGTTCTAGATCCACATCCGAAGAACAAGGATATGCATTTGGAAACACGAATATAAGAAGCTTAGAGTAGAGTCGTCAGCAAAACAATTTAATGTAAATTGTAATTCTGTAATGTATCAGAAAGAGGTTCAGAGACAAAATGGAGCCCTGTTGCACACTTGCATTTATTTCATGAATTTCAGACTGAAAACCATCCAATACAACTTGTTTTGTGCGGTTTGAAAGGTAATTTCTAATCTATCGAAGAAGAGATTGATCAATACCAAATGCGCGCATTTTCGATAAGAAAGCTTGATGCCAAACTCTATCAGATGCTTTTGAAATATAAAGAGCAATAATATTTCTTTCCAAAACGATGTTAAGATTTGTGACACTGTTCGGTAGATATACCATCAGATCACCGGTGAACCTATTGGGACATTGCAGTATTTTTTGGCGTAAATTTTGGTCATGCAAAAATTTGGTTCTATGATCATTTCAGGTCTTTCTAGCTTGGAAAATTACCGCTCACTGTCTGAGTCAATTTATGAGTTTACATGGGTGCACTTTTTTGTTCTTGTTTATTGAAGTCTTACTGATATACGGGATTTTTTATTTCTCTCTTCCACAACTCAACTGACCACTTTGAGGTGTAGGTGGAGATCAGCACAATTCTTTCAAATGAACAAACAAATTTGGTGTTGAGAAAAGAAATTTTTTCGTCACAAAAGAAATAATATGTGCAGTGTGAAAAAATTTTGTGTTCCGCTTAGAAACATCTCATTTATTTTGCAAAAATTGTACGAAACAGGCAGTTTTATTAAAAAGTAAACAAATGTGAAATGCCAAACGTCAAATTAATTGGGTTGGTTCGATACAAAAAAGTTCACTTCAAACATAGTTTTTTTCGAGCTAAAGTTTCATGAGGTCGGCTAAGTTGTAATTTCTCCGAATTCGTATTTTGCAAAGTTATCAGGTAACAAATACAAATAAGGGGTGATAATAGATATTTCATACATTATTTACATATTTTCTGTAATAATTATTTTTTACGTGAAAAGTAATAAAATGAGTAATTTATTAGAAATATGTGTGTACATACTATGTATTTAGAAATGAATTTTTATTCATTGAAGATTGGAGATATTGCGTGCCTCAAGAAAATGTGATGGAGATGATAATGACATACCTTTACGACTTTGTTTTTACTAAACCAAATTTGAGTTTCCATACAAACATATAAGTACTATGAGTAACTTAACACTAATATTATTTTTTTGATTTCTTGAGTTACATGGCGTAGAGTAAGTAAACATCTGTTATTTTTCAAAAGTATCAGAACTTCTTAAAGTCGGAACAACAAGGTTATTTCTAACATGAGAAGATATTTGGGCCAATTCTCCAAATAATGTCTTTTTATGTCATCTTTGTTCCTTTTGCAAAATTTTCCGGTAAAAATGATCCCATAAATATTCTATGGGGCTATTGTCCGACGATTGGGGAAGGTGATCGAGCTGTTTTGGAGTCCTTTAAAGCATTCATTCTTTAAGAAGCTGTGAGGATCATTGTCTTTCTGAAAGATCCAACTGCTAATCATAGCAAATTTGAATAAGCTCGGTTGAAGGTTATTCCTTAGGATTTTAATATAGTCTTGTCTATTGTGCTTTCAATGAAGACAAGTTTTCTGACCCAAGATTCTGCTATACATCCCAATACCATCAAGCACCCTCCCCAATCTTTTACAGAGCTCCTTATATTTTGTTCATGATGTTAACTTACTTTTGACGCGTTAAATATGGTGTTTGTTTAGTTTTATTAAAAAAAAGTGTGAGTGCCCGGACTCACAGTTAGGATGTGTAAACATCAACGTTCGTCCGAGTTTCACATTTTTGTTATTGAACGTACCCATTAAACATACTATAGTCGTTTTTTATTGGTAAATGTATACGCAGCCCAGAAAAATTTTACACAGCAAACAAAAACAATTGAACAGTGCGGATAAACTAGGCAGTAAACTAGGCTGAAAACACACCGAATAAAGCAAAACGTTTTTTATTCGATAGTCAAAAAAACATTTTTTTATTTGAATACACACCAAGCGAAACAGAATAAAACAAAACAAAACGTTTTGTTTTTTTGTTTCGTTTGGTGTGCGTTGAAATGAAACAAAATACGAACTATCGTAAAACTTTTAACTCCGGCTGAAAGATTATAACTCTACGGCAAGTAAACACAAATAAAAATTTTGTGTTTACAAAACAGACATTATGTGCTTATTTATAAGAAAAGAGAAAAGCTTTTAATCTTGCCAATCTTCAAATGTCATAGTAGGAAGTAGCAATCCACAGCTTATCAATAGTAAGTTTATTGGCATGATCCTTATCTTTATAATTATAGATAGGGCTTCTTGCCTTAATTAAAAAAAAATGAACTTCTCTCCATCTACATATTTCATATTTATTTAATATTTGCGCAGAGTAAACGTAGAAGCAAATAAATCTGTAAAGTGCAACGAAAGAAGAAAATAAAAACAACGGAGTCAGAATTTTGTTTTGCAAAAAACAATAGGTCAGCTATCGGCAACGAAACATGTTTTTCTGTTTTGCTTTTGTTTTTATGTTTAGTTTCATTTGGTGTGCGTTTCGCTATAAGAACGTATGGAATTATCGTCAACGACCCTTGTTCGAAACAGTTTTGTTGCATTCGGTGTGTGTTGCTCGTATACAATAGCATATATTTTCGACAACCACCATCGTAACACTTCAAAACAAAAACATGTGTTTCGTTTATATGTTTTGCTTTATACGGCGTGTTTTCAGCCTAAGAGAGTACAGATAAAGTTTTGGAATGTCTGGAATAGAATGCCACTCAATTGGGTTGCAAAAAAATAATTTGGTATGTGAGGTTGGCAGGCTTTGATTATTTGAAGTAGTGTTCATTGTTATTTGTTCATTTTATGGTTTGATCACACTAGAGCCAAAATGAGACGGTTTGAAATATTAATCTACGATTGGAGGGTCAACGTAAATAGTCAATGCGTTGACTGTTGTCCTCACTAAAAACTTATCTTTACTCATAATTCGCTTCTGGATCTGGACCCATGTTTTGTAACTAAGACAATAACTTATCGCATCGTTAAAAAACTAAAGGATTTATCCTCACTTACCCCGCATGCGGAAATAATTGGGCTTCTATAACTAAAGGTGATAACTCAAATTTTAGGTCTATTCTGCCTGGAATTCTATTGGAAAGTAATAGTTAAATTTATCATATTAACATTAAAAAAAAACGAATGTGAAATCGAATTTAATTTAAAGTTTTAATTTTATTGATTTTGGTCGAGGAAATACGTCAACATTTGTCCAAAATAAAACAAAATGCACTTTCAGCCCTCCCCGTCTAATTCTGCACAAACTCAAAGTTTAGATACAAAAACAAAGGCGTGACATTAAAGCCTGCGAATCAAAACGAAGATATTCTATATGAGAAATTAGCATCTTTTGGAATTTTGTGACAGTTTCATATATCTTCCAATTTCAAGAAATATTTACCAATTTTAAGAAATGTCATAAAACTAGTAGATAAATAGCATTGTCATTCCATAACAACATGCTTCATTGCGCTGGTTAAAATCGTTCCGAGTCCAAGTTTCAAATTCCTTACTAATACTGGAAACTATTTTTAATTCGAAAATTTTAAAAAAAAGGTTATCCGAAAGAAATTTTGACCTTTTATAAAAACATAATAAAATTACTTTTACGAATTAATTTAAGATTTATTTATTTTTCACTAATCTACATAGATAAACATTTTAGATTATAAATAAAATGTTTGAAGAAACACCGAAATTGAGTTATTTATATTTTTTAGCGCGCACTCAACTCTCTTCCAACTCGATCTAATTAAAGCTTGACAACCATAACAATACTTTTCCAACGCATCCCTGAACTTAATAGACAATTGTTATCTTTTGTTTTCGTCTCCAACCAGAAATACGGTTTATTTTGTGTTGTAATTTGTCTGTTTGGAATTGTTTGAAAATAAACTATGTAATAGAAAATGGCGAAAAGGTAAACAAACACTTTATTAACAAAGTATATACATAAGTGTTAAATTAAAAATATTTTTTTCTAATAATAGGTGTAAACGTTGGACAAACGAGGAAACGAAAGCCTTTTTGCATTTTTATGCAGCATGGAAGGAGGTGTTTAGGCACCCAAGGAAAAAGCGATTCGCTTTCGGGAATGTGTTGGAAGACTTGATTGCTGCTGGCTTTGTAAGTACTTACATACATAATTTAGAAATTTCATGTAAATAAAAATAATACATTTAAAAAATATTTCAGGATTCAACTTTGACACCTCGTCACGTCGTCACTTGGAAGTGAAGATGCAGACACTGCTGAGGGCGTACAGAGATGCTACAGATAACAATTCAAGAACTGGTGCACCCCCATGCATGTGCCCTTTTATGGATGAAATGGAAGATCTCTTCGGAAGGAAGCCAATTTATTCAAAAAGTGAATCTTTCAATCTCGGCTCCGAATCCGTTCTTAGTGTAAGAAAAATTTTCAATTTTAAGTTGAATTTCTAAAAGTATTTACAATTTTTTTTCACAGAATGCAAATGCACCAGTTTCTTTGCTAGCGTCATCCGATTCGCCATCAGCAGCAAGAAGTTTTAGTTCTGCAGAACATAATGTTGAAGAAGCTCCTACATGGGAAGCTTTTGAGGAAGACTTTGCTTCGGCAGCCTTAGATGCAGATTTTCTTTCAAATTCTTCTTATGTAGTTGCTGTCTCGCCAGTTTTATCTTCATCTACTGCTGCTGCATCTTCATCAACAACAACGACAAGAACAAAGCCAGCCAAGCCCCAAAGAAATATGTCCAAATCAGATTACTTTAAAGAAAAAATAAAACAGAGAGAGAGCGGGAAGCGAAGCAGTTCAGAAACGCTTCGCCAACGGGCAAAGGCGCAGCATCAAAAAGATAAAGCTGAGTTGAGAAAAGTAAAGTACGATCTGATTGAAAAACTTTTAAGAAAATAAACAATCACAAATTGAGTAAATTATGATTGTTGTTTATTTTTAAAAAAGTTTTCAATTAATTCGTTTATTTTTTGAAGTATTAATGTAACTTATTTATTTTTTTTTAAACTTCAAGTATTTTTATTTTTGTAAATCTAAATAAAATTAAATGAAGACAAAAATGAATTCACAAGTTTTTAATAAAATTATATGATGATTACACAGGTAGTGTTTCACGACGACTTCCGGATGCATTAGTTTCGGGATTAGAATTCTGCTGCAAGTTGTTTTCTTCGGGTGTTGTTTCTTCAATTTATTAATGTGATTTTATCATTATTGATAATGCATAAATTGTGTAAAATGCAAGTACTAACCACAGTATTTCTTATTGAATTCAAGTTTCGTTGTTCAGTAAACTTGTTTATTCGCCTGAATCTTCCTTTTAGCAGACCGAAAGGATTTTCAACCACCATTCGTGTGGAAAAGTGTATACAATTGAAAGCTTTATGTTGATCAGTCAATTGGCCATAGTTTTTTAAAGGCGACACTATCCAGTTTGTAGAAGCATGTGCTGAATCGCCCAAAAGAAATGTACATACTTAATTGAAATAGCCGGGTATAATGGGTTTGTGCTCTATTGTATAATGCAGATCTTCTAAGGGCCGTTTTCTTCACTATAGCTCAACTTGAGGCAAACTCTCAAGTTGATCAACTTGAGAGTTGGATTCAACTCGAGAGTTGAAACGCAAGTTAAAATTTCTTTTTCTTCACAATTTTTTTCTCAACTCCCGAGTTGAAAATCTAAAGTTGATCAACTTCTGATTTGGAAAATATCCCTGGGATATTTGTTGTGACAAGTGACAAGCTGTCACTTTCAAAATTAAATTTTAATTTATTCGGTCAACCTAATTGAATTTTTGTGTGATATTTGTGATGAATGATTTTCTTTTTTTCTTCGATCTACATAGGGATAAAAATAAGTTGTTACCAATCGCGAACGGATGTTTGTCATGGATGTTGCCGTTTCCCCAAAGATACATGGTAAATTTGTGTCAGCTAAATCAGCAAATCTGGGAATTTCTGGAGCAGGTTCTATAATTTTCCTTCAATTGCTTTGTTGTGAATAACAGCGCAATCGATGATGATGAGTTTTGCCGTCTCTATTTTCCACCTAATGTCGGAAGCCAACACGGGAAATCTGCTTTTCCAAACGCCATAAATGAACGCTCAACTCAATCGCGAGTGCCTATTTGCAATTCTTTGTACAAATTCTCATCAGCGCAGCGTTTGTTACAATGTGATTTTTGTGATTGGGGAACTTAGGTTTTAATTCAAAACTATTACCGTCTCGCGTTGCAAGGAAGTGAATCCTTTATTAATTCTATCAACATCACTGCTGTCGGTTTTGAAAAACGAAAACAATAATTGAAGTCACGGTCGTCCCACTCTTCAACTCCAATGAGTGGCAACATTCACTGCTCGACGAAGTTGAAGTCCAATTTTCCCAAAAATAATTGCTGCGGAAAATTATGCCAATACTTTTTTTTTGTTGTGAAAACTCAATTAAAAAAACTTTTGAAGCAAAATGCATGTATTTTATTAAAAAAAAAAACAATGTTTCATGTCAACTCTCACTTTTTCTCTCTCAACTTCTAGTATATTCGGAAGTTGAGAAAACCAGAAGTTGATCAACTCGAGAGTTGAGAATCGAAAGTTGAAACTGTCAACTTTGAGTGAAGAAAAACAAAATCACAAGTTGAGAATAAAAATCCTAAAGTTGAGGTCAACTTCTAGTGAAGAAAACGGCCCTAAGAATTCTACTATGATGTAGGGAACCGGGTTCGCCAACACATGTCTATGAATTTCTTATCAGCGTCAACTGCAAAACGATAGTGAAGTTGTGTTTTCTGTTGTAATAACACTCTTTGATGATTTTCGGAGCAGCTATTTCGATATGCGCACAATCGATAGCCCCGATTATACCAGGATTTTCTTTTTAAGCTCAAATTTACGGGAGTTTTGTTCAATTACATTTCCTTGCGGCCACTTAATGTATTCATTGCCTGTAGAAACCAACCAGCTGCTAATACTTCCAACTACAGACCACGCAGATGACGTAGCCATTCCAAATAGGTTTCCCAATTGTCTAAATGTCAGAGTGTTGCTTATGTACCATACAAATATGTGTACTTCTTTCCTGGGTTCCATTTTTGTTTTTCCTCCATGATTCGATGGGGAGATATTAGATTGAGAATATTTAACTGGTCAAAAAAAGGACACTTTTATTTTATACAAACATAGATTAAACGATGAGTTGTTTACCTATTAATTGCTCTACAGTTGACCGATTTAATCTGAAGTGGGATTTAAAATCGGTGTCACTATATTCTTCAATGGTTTGCATAAAATTCGACACACTGGCGTACTTTTCCTCATCAGATGAAGTATGAAGAATCTTCGGAGCTCATTGAGTTCTCAAGTTCTGATGATGAACTGCTTTCTTCACTGCTTAAAGATGAATCTAATAAATACTCTAATAAGACCTGTTATAGAATATCTGATTTAATACAAGAAGTTTAAAATAATTATAATTACTTTTACATGTTTTGTTTTGTTTATCATTTTAATTTTTATTTTGCTTCCAAATACTTATTATTTTTAATGACAGCTGATTTTGACATTATCTTGACAAATTTGAAAATTCAATTAAGAGTGAATATAATAGGTTTGTTCGTTGAGCCCTGAAGTCACCCTGGATCGTTTTTTGAAAAACCTGAAGTCACCCTGGTGAGCAAATTCTGTGTTTTTTGAGACCTGGGCTCGCCCTGAACTCGCCATGAAGTAGATCTAGGTATTTTGCTGGGGCGAGTTCAGGTAACGATCAAACTGTCAAAAGTCATATGAGATTTCATATGTATTTCTTTTGTTGTCGTTTGGCGATTCGCACGTTGCATGTTATTGCTTGTATTTGCAATTAAATTTTTGTACTCATCGGATGAAACATTCGGGAAATTGTTTTCGTTCATTTTTAAAACTAATTTATTACAAATTTAAAGTTTTATCAGTTCACAAAATTATTTTGTCTTGCTTTTAGTTGTCAACAAAACAGTTGACAACCTTTGGGTGTTTTTTGAAAACCGAAAACCCCAGTTTTTGTTGACAACTCTAAGGGTTGTCAAGAAAACCTGGGTCAACCCTGGGTAAAGTTCAACGAACGAACCTAATAGTGAATATAATGCTTTATTCGCACTCGCATTGCTGCGCTGTCTAAAAGTTCCCAATAAAATACGCCTTATGTAATCGTATTAGTTTGTGACTTTAGATATATTCAAATTAACCCCATATTTTTCCCACAATTTATCCTTTCACTTATACTTAAATCCAAAAATATCAGTGTTTTGTGTTGTGTGTGTTTTTGGACCATGCCCTGTAACTATCGCATCGATAGAAATATGGGCGATTAATGCGCCAGTTATAAACATGCATACGTTACGTAGCCAAGCATTTATTTAAACTTATGATTGAATTTTTAATCTTTAATTTCAAGACAGTATTTAGATTAGAATTGAACTTACTCCTCAGACTTATTTTGACGTGGTAGAGTTTCAAAGTAAAGGAACAAACCTATCTATTCCATAATTTAAATATGGTAAGAAAAAGAACGCACCATTGGACTTCCGTAAGTAACGTAAAGTTTGTTTGGTTTATGTATGTTTAAACAGTGATGTTGTTTGAGACAGCATTACATTTTTATACTTACATAATATATTTAAACAGAGATGTTATCTGATAGAAAATAGACTGTTTTTACACGAATCCGATTTTAATCTCTGTTTCTCTTTTGGCTTCCTTTCGGGTGCATGGGTGCTTTTAAGCACAGCGATTTTTAATATAAGTTAACTTTGTTCATACGAAAAGGAGTCATCTCTTTGCACTCATTACTCTACTCAGTTAAGCGAATTTCACTGAGCGAACTCCAAACATAAATAAAGAAAACCACAAAGAAGAATGAACGATAACTCCAACTCCGCATTCTTCGTAACCTCATCAATTGCAAGTAAGGCCAAATACATATATACATTGTTCAAGTGCATGACAAGCACGTGTAAGTGTATTAGTGAAAAAGTCACACGTATGGATTGGACTTAGGCTTGAAGAAAAATCAAAATCTTTTGATTTTCCTTCAATCTAGCGTACTGCATAGAAATATTGTATAAATAAATGAGAACAACTTTTTTATGTTTTTAGTTTTAATAACATTCTTTATTTAACAGAACAGAGACGTAGTCTGTTGATAACGCTATCAAGAACTGACTTGATTCCCTCCACTCAGCTTCAGATGAACCAGGTTTCTTATTATCGCCAACGGTAACTTGTTTACCACTTTTTGGTACTTTCGGTAGGAGATTTTGTTGAACGGTAAACTGTTTACCGAATTTGTACTTTTGCGAAAACAATTTTTTGTGGAAAGTTCTCAACATAAGTACAGGGTGTTAACTGCTCCCGCTTCAAATTCGGCCGTCCTCGGTAGATATGGCTGTTTTTATTTTATAAATTATATTTTTTATTACTGTATTATTAGTTATAAATGTTACTGTGGAGTGCATATAGATTTTTGACAAATTAGAAATGATATTCAGTATTTTTTATTTGAATTTTAATAAGAAGTAATACAAAAACAAAAAGTATTAAATTATTAAATTTATAGAAAATAGTTTTGTATTTATGCTGATTTTCAATTGAACTCAAATTTTAATACATATTTTTTAAGAACATGATCAACAGACATCTTATAAGCAATTAAGAATGAATATTATACATAGAAACAAACATTAAAAAAAAAACATGACAACATGAATTCTTAGTTATACTACAGTTTTTCTGAACAAAATATTTCAAATAATTTTAAATTTCATAAATCAAACAATTTTATATAATTACATACATATTAAATAATAATCAATAACAATAAATAATATTAACAAAAATTTCACATCTTTCATTTTACAATACTAACTTTTTATTTAATTTTAAGATGGAATACAAAATTAAGTCGATACACAAATTTCAGAACCAAAAAAGGTATTTGAATCTATGTATTAAATATAACGTGTCTTTTATCAGTAGAACTAAGAACAAACTTTACCTAAGGTTACTTTTATGAACTTGTCGATTATCAATGAGGACTGTAGTTCCTCGATCTTCTTGTACTATTTTTTCAAGAAATAGCTTTCTAAACTTGTTCCCTATTCGCTTATTTGTTCGCACATACACCTTTTCGCCAGGTTCATATGACCTTGTATTGCTGTTTCGGTTATGGAACCTTAAGTCTTTATCTTGAGTTTGAATTATCTTCTTTCGTATGTTACTTTGTAGTTCTGGTGAGGTTGAATGGATTATGTCTATTGGTTTTTGTCCTGTTATTGAATGAATGGTTCTGTTGCACTTTAGTGTTGATATTAAAATTAGTTCGTTTGTGTCATTGATGTTTTGTTCTAACTTAGTACATCTGGCTATTTCTGTTAATGTGCTGTGGAACCTTTCAACCTGCCCGTTAGATGAACTATGAAAAGGTGGAATCGTAAAAATTTCTATATTAAAATAATCTCTTAGTAAAGATTTTATAGTTTGCGAATTCAATGATTTTTCATTGTCGCAAACTATTGTTTTTGTACTTTTAAAAAAATTGAGAATTTCGATTAATGGTTCCTTAATATCAACTATGGACCGAGATTTTATGGGAAAAACAGCTGCAAATTTAGAAAATTTATCGATGCATGTGAGAAAATGTAAGTTATCTGTTGAATAAATATCAATATGCAATATTTCACCAGTACAAGATGGTATAGGAGTTGCCCCTATGTCTACCCTATGAGGGTGTCTTTGGTATTTCGCTTCGTTACATATTTTACAGTTTTTAATAATTTCTTTTAACTTTTTTCGAATATCAGGGAAGAAATAGTCTTGGAGGACCTGTTGCGAGTTCTCGCGCAGGGATCGATGCGCTCGATTATGTTCTACAACGAGAATTTCTTTTTGATCATTTTCGTTATAAATATCAATCACAAATTTTTCCGTGTGAAAAAATTTGGTTGATGGAAAAGTGGTCATCATGTCATTTTGAATAGATGCTAAAACCTTTAGATCGCAATGGATTCCATTGATGACGTTAGGATTAATAACATCCGTAAGTATTTTTAGTAAATAATTTCTGTTACAAAATGTTATTTCATGTCTGGATTTCTTTTTAAATATTATTTTTCTCACTATTTTGTATTCTTTCCCCTCTATTATAATAAGCTGGTTTCTAAAACAGTTTATGGGATTCTCCACAGTTCGAATAGCTTTTGTCAATGACTCTTCACTGTGACCAGAAAGGAATTCCGATTCATTTGATTGTTGCATTATGTTAATATATTGTCTGGATAAAGCATCCGCAACATGATTTTCCTTTCCAGGCTTATAGTGGAAGGTGGGTGAAAATTCTTCTACAAAAGCTTTCCACCTTTTTATTTTTGTATTAGGGTTCTTTTCGGAGATAGCGAACGTTAACGGCTGGTGATCAGTAAAAATATTGAGCTGTCGGACGCCGTACAAATAATTACGAAGCTTTCCCAAAGACCAAACTATTGCGAGAAGCTCTCGCTCATTAGTTGCATAATTCTCTTCGGTGTGGGTCAATGTTCTGGAAATCATCGTAATTGGCCTTCCATTTTGTGACAAAACTGCCCCCAGCGCGTGAGATGATGCATCAGTGGTCAGGTCAAAAGGCTTTGTGAAATCAGGATAGAGAAGCAGAACATCCTCGGAAGCCAAAATGTTTTTGATTTGCTTAAAAGCCTGCATGGCATCCTCATCAAATTCAATTGAAATGTTCTTTGACTGTCTCGCACTTATATTACCATTTTCTCCCCGTAAAAATCTTGTTAACGGCTTTGCTATGCGAGCATAATCCCTTATAAATCGGCGATAATACCCCGACAATCCCAAAAAAGACCGTAAGCTACGCAATGTATTTGGGGTTTCATACTCAATAATGCATTTAACTTTATCTGGGCAGGTCTTAAAGCCCTGTTCTGATACTGTAAATCCCAGAAATTCAACTTCCTGCCTGAAAAAAATAGATTTTTCCGGAGAAACACGCATATTGGCCTCAAAAAGCTTCAATAAAATCCTATCTATATCTTGAAGATGCTGTTGCTTTGTTTTAGAGAATACAATAACGTCGTCAATATAGACATGACAACACTTACCAATTTCGTCCCTCAGAACATCATCAATGGCTCTCTGGAAAATGCTAGGCGCGTTTTTAAGGCCAAACGGAAGTCTGCAGAATTCAAATTTGCCATTATTTATGGAAAATGCCGTTTTTTCCCTGTCGTTGTCAGACAATATAATCTGGTGAAAACCAGATTTCAAATCTAATGTCGAAAAAAATGAAGACTGACCCAAATTTGCTAAAATAACAGTTGTATCCGGAATGGGATATTTATCACTAGTTGTTTTGGCATTCAATTTTCTAAAGTCAACGACAAGGCGCATTTTCCGACTACCATCATCATTGAAACCCTTCTTATCAACAACCCAAATAGGGTTATTGTAAGGCGACCGTGATGGCCTAATGATTCCGCCGTTGAGAAGATCGGAAACTTCTTGGTTGACAAATCGTGAAGCTGCTATTGGATAGGGGTAAGCTCTTGAATAGACTGGATCATTGTCGATTGTTCTGATGGTGGCCACAACATTTGTGTTGAATGGCAAAGATTCATTTGAATCAGCAAAAACCTTGTGCCTGTTTTTTATTATACAGCCAAATTGCTTGCGGATATCTGTTGGTACAAAATCATTGTCAATAGAAATGTGATTGACGTTTCTACAAAAAAAATATAAAAGTTTCTCCTCTATACCATCATATATAATAACTCCTCTTTTTAAATCAAGTTGTGCACCAATATCATGCAAAAAATCACACCCAATGATCCCGTCAAACCTATCGAGACGAGGAAGAACGAAAAAAGTTGTATTTTTATTAAACAAATGTATAACACATTTGAGTTTAATTTTATCCGATCCATGCAAAGATTTTACAGTAAATGAATTATCTACCGGCTTGACTCCTTTAAGATGACTAATGTTTTTGATATAATTTTTTGCGACTCCTGTATCTATCAAAAATTTTACTTCCTTCCCTCCTAGTATTCTGCTTATGTACGGTAGGAGGGACCTATCCCTAAAAAATTAACTTCATCTATGAATTCAAGGTCTTCATTTAGTTTTTCTTCGCGATGGCATGAAACTGATTCGTCGTCATAATCAATGTCATCTCTGCAATGCTGATCAAAATGAACCGCATTAACATTTTTTGGCTGATTGTGAACTAAATTATTTATTCTTTGAATTTTCGAAATCGGTTGCTGAATTGATTCGCTATTTTTTACAAAAGGCTTATTGCGGAAATATTTGCTTGAAGGTCCTGGTCTTTTTAACGCTGGTCTACTGTAAAAGTTGGTATTATTGAATGGTCTTTGAAACGAACTAACTTGGTTTTGAGTCGGAGATCTAAAGTGTGAAGTTGAAGGATCTATTTCCATTGGCTGTACTCTAGGACTTTCGTCTATCTCACGTTTCAAATGAGGGGCATTGAATGAATCATTTTTAAAGCTATGTTGTGTTATTGTTTTGTTTTGCCGTTCACTCTAGTTAGAAAAAGAGTTTGCAAATGTATAACGAGTTTGATTGGCCTCTAATTCTCGAGCAAGTGCTAATGCAGTGGGCATATCTATAGGCCTCGAGGAAAACAAAATGTCGCACATTGGTTTTCGCAATCCGGAAATAAATGTTCTTAGCGCATCCTCCCTATACTTTTGATTTAAAGACGCGATTAATTCAGTTTTGCCTTCATGCGACATCATAGTTTTATTAATAATTAACGTAAGTTTCTTTTCCACGGTATCATAAAATTCAACGATAGACAATGTTCCCTGTTTCAAAGTTGACATTTCTTGTTCTATTAAGTAAATTGGTCTTTTGTCAGCGTAAGTAAAATCTAACCGACTTATTATTGCATCAAAATTTAAAACAGTATTAAAGGATGATAATACTGAATCAGCAGGTCCTATAATTTTATTTCTTATTAAAGCTACTGCCTGATAATATTTAGAACTCCCTTCATATCCCTCAAAGATTTTGTGGGCGGCAAATGCAGCTTGACGCCAAGAGACATAATTAAGCTGATCACCGCGAAACTCTGGAAGAGATTTCACAAGATCTAATGTCTCTTCACACTTTACTTGACGGTTAATGGTTACCTCCTTATATTCTACAACATTTGAAGGGGTTTCTAAAAAAGAAAGTCTATTCGTTAGTTCACTGATTCGAGACTCAAAAGATTGTTGCGTTTGTTCGACTGCGGTCTGAACGGCAACTTTTATTATTGCACGTAATTGCATTTCATCCATTTTTTACAAATATATATATATTTTTTAGTCTTTACAGTTCTAAATTTATTAAATTATTCAATGTGGTAATATTATAAAGCAGGTTAATAATATGGTATAATATAATAAATGAAAAATATCTAAATAAAGAAAAACTTGGGTGGATAAGTAATAATCAATAGAATAAGCTTTACTCAATTTTAAAGTTAATTAAGTTATTTTTATAAATTTGTTAACCTATTTTTTATTTCTGTTTTGTATTTCTATTTTATTTTCCGAAAAAAAAACACTCCACATAAAATAAATAATAATTTCCGTATCGTACTATGTAATGTTTTTAATTGTTTATGTCAATTGGTTGTTTAATTTTTTCTGCAAATTATTTTTTATTTCTTTTCAACTGCCTTTATTTTTTATTTGATAATTCAATATTGTTTTTTACCACTAATTTTCTTGATAGGTATTAGGGTTTCACTGCCAGGGCTGCGTTTTTTATTACTTTTTTGTATTGTTTTAATTTTTAAGCACACACAATTTTGGGTGGGATCATATTAATTAGGCAACAGTATCTATTTAATCTTTTATTTTTTCAAAAATAAAAAAACTCACGTTGCCTTAAGGTTGGGCGCCAATAAATGAGAACAACTTTTTTATGTTTTTAGTTTTAATAACATTCTTTATTTAACAGAACAGAGACGTAGTCTGTTGATAACGCTATCAAGAACTGACTTGATTCCCTCCACTCAGCTTCAGATGAACCAGGTTTCTTATTATCGCCAACGGTAACTTGTTTACCACTTTTTGGTACTTTCGGTAGGAGATTTTGTTGAACGGTAAACTGTTTACCGAATTTGTACTTTTGCGAAAACAATTTTTTGTGGAAAGTTCTCAACATAAGTACAGGGTGTTAACTTATATGCAAGATTGATGATTGATTATGGTTCATTTGCGTATAGTACATTGAAGAGATGAGAACACAGCACAGCATAAGCACTGATTAAAATTTCAAAAATCAAGGACCTGAATATTCAACATAAAATTGCTGCTTTTTCAATAAAGATTTTGAAAATTCAGGAAAATAAAAGTAATTAATAAATATATTTTGTTGAAAATCCAATCGAGTTGTCCGAAATTTAACAGTTTTCTCCACATACGAGTAACTATACGTTTATGTTGAATATTATATTTGGCTATGAGTTTGTTTTCTTTTCCTGAATTTTCAAGATCTTTCTGTAAATAAAAGCTAGTTTATATTGATTGAATATTCAGGTATTCATGTTTTTTTTTTTTTTTAATTAATACATAATATAGAATATCTTACAAAATTAAAGACCATCAATTAAAAATAATATAGTTATTTGAAAAATTTTCATTTTTATTTTACTTTTTTTACTTTCACTTGGTTTTCTATAATAATCAATGAATGTTAGGAAAAATAGGTTAACATATTGATTAAAAAAGTACAAAAACAATAATGAAAAAGGAATAATAAGCAATACATTAATAAAACGGCAATAAAGAGGTTCTCTGTCCAGAATCACGTTTTCTGTAATTAATAGAAAAGCATATACATATGTATAAAAAATCAGAAAAATTTTTTCTTGAGAATAGTAATATTCAATATTTATTATAGTTGTTTTAACATCTTCGACGTAAACAAAATTATTATTTTAACGGCTTGTAAAGTAATGAATAATTATCAATAATTGTTGTAATTCAGCCAGTTTTTCAGTTATTTAATCTAACGCAAAATTAAAATTAAAAACAACTTAATTTACAATGTAAGCGAAACAATATTAAAGAGCAGATATTTTATACTTACCTCAAAATTTGATACTTTTACTGTTTTTCTTTTCAGAGTTTCACAATATTTTTAAATACACATACGATTTTATTTTAAAATGCACACTCTATCACTTTGTGACTGTTACTGCGAGACTGATTTTGATCTAATGAACATTTTTCTACGTTCTTGCATTTTCTACTCTGTTTTCTCAAGATTACGAGATTATCAAAATTTACGATTTATATTCAACAAAAAATGTTGAATTTGAGAAAAACGATATCCCTAACCACACTGAGGAAAACTATGTTTGTTGAAATTTTGTCTCTCCTTCACCTTTTCCAGCGCTTTTTTGAGTATTCAACAAATGCATACCAGATTTTCAACAAAAACTGTTGAATAAAAAAAAAATGATATACCGAAAACAAAAATTGTGTTGAAAATTCATCTCTATTTTTAAGCAATCTATTAAATATCAAACAAACGGGTATGAGTTTTCAACAGAGATGCTTGATTTTCTTCAAAAAGTGTTTAATTATGTTGAAGATTCAACATATGTGTAATTTTCAACAAGAAACTGTTGACTTTTCAGCAAATGTTTATTTTTACTACACTTCCATTTCATTACTACAATAAATGTAGTAAAATTAAATCGGTGTTGAAATAGATTAAACACTTATTGTAGTAATTTTTCGAATATTTCTTAGAGTGTATGAAGATATCAATGCAAGCACTTAAGTTTGGAAAACACTGCAAAAGTTTGGGAGCTTTAATGATCTATTTATTTATATATAAGATACCTGACCCTATCCCAGCTTGCGTTTTGGAACCGTCTGTGAAGACCAATAGGGGAAAGTTACTAACAGTGAGACACTTTTTTTTCAAATGACTATATCGAAAAAAGTATTCGAAGCAATTACATGATTTAAATTGCGTTAGGTAGGTTTATTATTTGTGCAGTTTATTGCATACTCAAAATCAAATTTACCTTAACCGATAAAATAATTTCAATCAAAATGTCCCAGTACCTCTTTTGTCTCAGTGTTTGTACCTATGCTCCAACAGTAACAGTCCTCCTCCTTCAGTGAGACACCTCCAACAAATATTTAATTAAAAAAAGTTTTGTTTAATAAACATTTATATTTTATTATTCAAAAAAGTCTTATGAATAAAACTAACGAAAAAAAATAAATAGCGCAAATAAAAGTTAACAAAAATGTCTTCAGTGACAAAAAAGGATATAAAAAAAAAAAAAAACAAATTCATTATTCATGAAAAAAAAAAAATTAGCGCCCTTCAATTTGGTCAAATGTGATTCCCGAAATGAGCCATGTCTTAATAAAAAGGGATTTTTTTAAACTAATTATTCAAAGCAAACATAAAAACACACAGTGAGACACTGTCTCACTCTTGCCAACGGGATTTTGTCTCACTGATGGTAAATCGCAAAAAATATGTAAACAAAATTAGAACAAAAAAACTATGCATCGAAATGCCTCAAAGTCAAGTTAATTGTTTTTTGCATAATCTAATCTACATTATATATAAAACATTGATGAAAAACTCACCTGTATAAAAAGTTATTACTTTTTTACTAGTACCCTTAAAATTTTCTTTCGCCTTTTTTTCACCACTGCACTACCATGGAGCGAATACTCTTCATCGAAACGAAATGCAAACTGAATTGATCGGTCGAATATTTGTTGAATGACCTATGACAACAAGCGCGACTTGTTCGTACATGTTTCTTCGGAGTTATTCGGAATGTCTCACTGTTAGAGGTGTCTCACCGTTAGTGAGTCTCCCCTACATGATTTGCATTTATGACCCAGATTTAAGCTGGGAATGTTTCGTTTTCTCGTAAACAGAACCACTTCCGTTTTAAGAGGAATGACATTAAGTCCCCAGCTACTGGCCCAATTACTTAGGTTTTTTAAGGTCTGTTTGTAGGAGCTCGCACAGGGTGGGACAAATTTTCCTGATGCTATTATCACTATATCATCGGCGTACGCCTACCTCTTAACGCTGCCTTGCCCTAATCTAACCAAAATCTGGTTTACGACCAGAAGTCAAAGCAGAGGAGACAAGACACCTCCTTGTAGCGTACCCTTATACGTCGTAATTTTAAGCCATTTCTGCATTAATAATTAAAGTTTGAAGCATAGAGTCTAGGGCTTTTCATATCAAGCCAGTTTCAACGTTGTTGAAGGCCTCTTCTATGTCAAGGAATCTCCCAGGGTAAATTCTTTGAAGAGGATTGATTTCTCAATCGTGCCGATAACTTTATGAACTGCCGCGCCTGCCGTCTCAAAAGATTTGCCTTCCTGTAGGCATGTTGGGCCTACGAAAGAACACTATCATTTAGCTTGAGGCGAATGGGCGTTTCTTTCAGCCTTTCTAAGGTCTTAAAAAGAAAGGAAGATAGGCTGGTTGGTCTAAAATCTTTTAGTTGAGTGTGAGTGGGCTTCCCAGCTTTCAAAATAAAAATGACATTAACTTCTCTCCAATTGGATCGAATATACATAAGTGATATTTAAACATTCCTTAAAATTTTTCAACAGAAATGGTAACGTCTTTAGAGTTTAAGAGCATAATTGGAATTATTCCATCAGGACCTGCAGACATTCTGGAAATGAGTGCTCATAAGGCTCTAAGACTCAAAGATTTCACAGCAGGAGTCAGTTCAGGTTCCATCCGGTATTTTAAGAAAACCTCGCAGCGTTAGAAGACTCTGCACAAAATTTCTGCGTGGCTGCTCTTTTTGGATGTGTAGTTCTGTTTTTATATTCGTGTGTACTAATGTTTTAGAGATCCCAAGCAGCAGATTCATTGCTATGTTTAGCTCCGTTGTAGAGCCCTCTGGATTTTTATTCCTAAGGATGACCAGGTCTTTAAACTACCACACAGGGTTGAGTTTGCTCTTTCCTTTCGTAATGGTGCAAAAACTTTCGTAAGCACTGTGTATAGTGTTAGTTCACTGACATGTTTTTCAATATCCGAAGAGTTTAACATAGCAGTTTTTTTTTGCAACGGCCCAAGGATATTTACATATTTTATTTATTTGAATCAAGCTAATTAATATCTAGCGTACAAAAATATTACTTAGAATTAAGAGTTTATAAATTATACAATATTATAGAATTTTTTTTTTAAAACCATTATTTGATACATCACAAAAATTTATTAATAAATTATGATTGACGTTATACAAATTAAACATGTTATTCAATGGTGAATTCTGCTCATAGTTGGTACGATAGTGTTTTATGTAAATTGGGTCACGAAAACCTCTTAGATTTCGATTTGGAACATTAAAATTATCACGATACAAAAGGTTTAAAGCATCGATATTACCATCAATAAGATTAACAATAAAAACAAAACATAAATAAGAACGTCTGCGCTCCAGACTGGGTAAAATGAGTTTTAAACGGCTGCTATATGAAGGAAGATTCAATGGATTCTGCCAGCCTAAGCCTCTAAGAGCAAATTTTAGGAATCTTTTTTGAATTTGTTCAATTCTTATTTTGTGACAACTGTAGTAGGGGGTCCATACCTGGTAAGCATACTCTATAATGGGTCTGACAAATGTGGTAAATAGTTGTTTGATAACATAAAGATCAGAAAACTGACGTGATTCCCTTTTAATCCAACCTAATATTGAATTGGCTTTATTACATGCCATATTGATATGCTGTGTGAATTCGAGTTTCTTATCGAACAATACACCAAGAATAGATACATCATTTACATTTAATAGATTTACGCCATTGAAACTATAGTCAAAAGATAAAACGGACAATTTTCTTGTAAAATTTATAATCTTACACTTATCGATATTTAACAACAAATAATTACGTGCACACCCATTATAGAAAGCATTTAGATCAATTTGAAGCTTCTCACAGTCAAGATTGCTAGAAATAGTTTTAAATATGTTAACATCATCGTCTGCATACATAAGACAATTAGAGTACTTTAAAACTGAAGGAAGATCATTTACAAACAATATAAAAAGAACTGGACCCAAATGGCTACCCTGGGGAACACCAGAATTTACGACAAAACTATTTGAATTATAGCCGTTAAAATTGACTGAATAGGATCTGTCAAGTAAATAAGATTTTAGCCAAGCAATGAATTTTACGCTGAACCCCAGCCTACTCATTTTATTAAGCAAAATTCTATGCGACAGTTTGTCAAATGCCTTACTAAAATCTGTAAGAACACAATCCGTCTGTTTTTTGTTTTTAAAGGAATCGACACAAAACTCCGTTAACTCCATGAGTAGGGTGACAGTCGAGCGGCCCTTTGAGAAACCATGTTGGTTATGAACAATAAATGATTTTGTGTAAAAGCTTAATGTTTTGCAAACAATTGCTTCAAAAAATTTGGGAATAGCCGACAGTTTAGCTATTGGACGGTAATTAATAATTTGATCCTTTTTACCTTTTTTATGTAGAGGAATTATAAAAGATTGTTTCCATACATGAGGAAACTTACAAGTAGACAATGAACAGTTAAAAAGAACAGAAAGTGGCATCGACAAGTTATTGACACATTTTTTCAGAACTGAAGCTGGTACCCCATCAGGACCAGACGTTTTATCTTCTAAATTAGCTATAAATTTCATAATATCGTCAATAGTTATATGAAAATTTATATCAGTCAAGTGAGAATATGATTTCAAATGACCAAATAATTGATCATTTTCGTCAAGATTATCACAGTTTAGGTTATCACAGTTCGAAAAGTTATCACAGTTAGAAGAATCACAGATGTATGCACTTTGAAAAAAGTCTGAGAATAGTTGTGTTATGATACGTGGGTCATGGTCTGAGATATTGTTATGCATAAGAACGGACGGATATGGACTAGATTTTCGTTTGCTGTTAATAAAGTTCCAAAAGGATTTAGGATCCATTTTTAAATTACTTTGAACCTTTTGTATGTAAAAAAGATACTTAATACTTGATTCTCTGTTGAAAATATTTCTGGCCTCACAATAAATATTAAAATCGGTAACTAGTCCAGTTTGTTTGTATTTAAACCATAGTTTATTTCTACGGTTTTTTAATTTTCGCAGTTCACTGTCATACCAGCTAGAAGCAAGCGATTTTGATTTAATAGATATTAGAGGAACAGATGCTAAAAAACAATCAAATATTTTGTCATAAAATTTTAAAACCATTGAATTAATATCTGAACAAGAGCAAAGGCATGACCAGTCAATTAAAGATAGCAAGTTATTTAATTTAGTATAATCAGTTTTTTTAAAGTTAAATTTAAAAACATTGTCAGGATCTTGTTTCAAAGTTTTGAATAGATATGGTAAGTGCTGGGTGATGAGAGTCTTCGTTCACTAGAGGATCAGTTGATCTGTCAAGTGAAATACCGGCATCAATTGTTATGTAAATTAAGTCGAGGATCTTGGCGTTCGAGTTTTTGATGTCGTTTATTTGGTGAAGACCAAGTGACGTTAGACTGTCAAGAGTTTGAGAATCATCCATT
Source organism: Philhelius festivus (assembly GCA_963931855.1). Classification (NCBI taxonomy): domain Eukaryota; kingdom Metazoa; phylum Arthropoda; class Insecta; order Diptera; family Syrphidae; genus Philhelius; species Philhelius festivus. Next base: position 95,006,179 of record OZ007555.1, read on the forward strand.
GATAGATTTCCTGTTGGAACCATCGCGTATGTATCGGGACAACGTTTCCAAGATACATTGGTTAGATTAAAATCGCCAAGGCAGATAACTTCATCATTATAACTCATTATCTCAAAAATGTAGTTCAAAAAAGAGAAGGCTTCATTGTAAGTATTAACTGGGCTCCCAGGAACAATGTACATAGTTACAAGATAGATAGTTTTGTGTGAAAGAATCATCTTTACACATAGGAACTCTTCATTCAAACAAACAGGAACATTGACTAGTGACGTCACAAAACAAGATTTAACAGCAATAAGGATCCCACCGCCGACAGTATTGATACTCGAATCGGAGTGTCTATCTCGTCTATATACATTAAACGAAGAATCAAAAAGTTCCGAGTCATTTATCTCGCCAAACAGCCATGTTTCAGTCAAAGATATGACATCGTGAGAAGAATTTGAAGAGCTGTAGTAGACCTTATTAGTCTTTGTCCGTAGGCCTCTTACATTTTGATAGAGTATATCAATTAGTTGCGACGACGACGGTGTGTTGGTCTTGTCAAAGTCTTTCGAAAAGGAGTATTCAGAGTATTTCGCTTAACGAACTCGTGGATGATAATGTTTTCAAGCCAGAAATGCTTATCCAATAAACGGGTGAATATTTCATGTGGAACGAATAGTTTGAAAGATGAGTAGTCAATTCCTTTTGTTGGTAACTGCTCAATTTTGAATTTGATGTTGGTGAAATGAGAATCAACATATGCAGATATATCATTGCAGGTAGTGTTAGCGTCGAAATTTGATAGAAAAATGCATTTAAATCTCTCAGCGGCTCTTAATTTAACTGCAGGTAATATATCACCATTTGGTAAAGCTACTGACGATACAAACGTAGAAGACGGGGGCACTGAAGCTGTGGAGAACTTTGAAATTGAGGAAGTCGCAGAAGAGGTGTTAGAAGCCGGTAAACAAAATGTAGATGATATTGATGCGAATGATGAAGGGGGTGGTGACGAAATTGTTGGTGAAGATGTTAAAGATGTCGTAGACGTTGAAGGTGAACATGTTTCAAGTGGAGTCATAATATATAAAGATGAAGTAAATAAAGATGGTGAAGATGAAGAAGTCATAAATGAAGATGTTGCATATGTAGATGTTAAAGGTGTAGATGGTGTCGTAGATGAAGAAGTAGTAGATGTGGACGTTTTAGGTGAAAAAGCCGTAGATAAAGATGAAGTTGTCGAAGATGAAGAAGTAGTTGATGTTGAAGTTGCAAGTGAAGGTGTCGTTATCAAAGATGTAGTTAATGAAGATGTCGTAGAAGAACACGTAGTAGATATAGATGTTAAAGGTAATGTAGTCGTTGATAAAGAAGATGAAGATGTAGATGAAGAATTTGTACATATAGATGTTGAAGGTAATGGTATTATAGTTGAAGGAGTTGAAAGGGATGAAGATGTCTTAGGTGAAGGCGTTGAAGTTGAAGATGTAGAAGATGCAGGAATTGAAGATAAAGATGTCACAGATGGTGGTTGTGTTACAATTGTTGAAAGAGTAGGTTTCTTTGTCTTTTGGACTAAAGGTGAGAGAGCTAAATTTGCTCTTTTGAGGGTGTTGCGAGTGACACGTAAGGAACCAGGGTGCTCATTTATCTTAAGGGAAGAATTGTGGGATGTTAATACCGATAAGGCCAATCTTTCGATGAAGTCTCTCCAGTTTGTTCGGATTGTATTTTTGTGCTCTTTTTGAAATGTTATCATTCTATGGTCTGAGAATGTAACATTACTCGAGACTTTTTTTTGCAATGGGATCAGAATTGGTGGAAAGTGTCACATCGAGCACTTCAATTCTATTTCTTGCAATGAAAGTTGGTTCATTACCTCTATTTAAGATCAACATATTTTTTCTTATAATATTTTCAAAAAGTGACTCAATCCTTGCGTTTGTATCCGTGTTTCCCCACTGTATGCGATGAGCGTTTGCATCGCAGCACACCCAAAGGCCTCAGCCGTTTTTAACTGTAGATGTTACTAGGTCGTCAAGGAAAGTTGACGGCCGAGGTCCCGGTTCGTCACCTGGCATATAAATGGAGGCTAAGATGGGGGGCGAGGCCCCTTTTCTTTCGCACTTCACCATCGTCATATCTGCGCTACAATAGAAAAATAAGAGGAAAAGATTTAAAATTTTCACTGTTCCACTGTTGACCCAGGGCTCTTGTACAAGGGCTATATCTATATTCTTCTTTGCCATGAAGAATATTAAGGTGACTGAGGCCAACGTTCTGAGCTGTAGGTTTAATTGTAGCAATTTTATAATCATTCTCTTTACTTTGTGGGCTTGCTACCGGCCGCACCTTGACCTCATTTATGCCCACTTTCAATTTGAAGCCTCTGGATGGAAGCTTTGCCATCGTCTCATTCTTCAGCATCATAATAGCTTCCTGAGGGTCAATTCTCTATCTGTGAAACTGTGAAATGATAAAAAAGTTATCATTTCAGTTTTCACAGCCATTTTTCATTTTTACATTTCATGAACTTACATAATGCGATTCTGGAACTCATTCTGATAAATTTTTGTCAAAACATGTACTAACTAAATACAGTGAAAGCTCTAATAAGCGGACACTCATGGTCCCCCAATTTTTGTCCGGTTATGAGAACTGTCCGGTTAAGGGAAAGCAATAAAAAAAAACTTTTTTTTTAACTTCATATTAATTCTGATTAATATTGGATCTACAATCTACCTTGCCATTTTCCACTAACATCTTCTTTATTTCTTGAAATCTCAGCAGCTTGTATTTTTCCAATATTAAATCTAAAAAACTTTGCATGGATAAAATATTTCATGTCGTGGCTGAAAAAAAAAACAAACCTTTTTGCCAAAGCGCGAACCAATAAGTTTTTGTTGCCCAATGCATTGACAATTTACAACTTTTCTTGCCTCACCCTTTTTTACCGTTATTTTAACGGACTATGCTCTAGTGAAATAGCCAGCTGCATTCCTCCCCTTAAACAATTCAACCGTAATATTCGCACTTCTAGGAATGCCCATCAGTAGGGCTAGGATTTCCATGCAAATGCATATTTTTTTTGAGAAACTTTAGAAACACAGGAATAAAATACAAACACGAATCAATCAATTTGCTTTAAAATGGCATTTAATCGTTAGTGCATATTTTTGCATATTTTACTATAAATGCATATTTTTGCATATTTTACTATAAATGCAATAAATATATTACTTTTAATTGCATATTTTCAATAATAAATGCATATTTGTGCATATTTTCGAAAAAAAAAACAAAATGATCCTAAAGTAAAAAATGCACATACATGGTAATGGCCGCTCGAGGAATTAAAAATTTTATATCCAAAAATGATCATGATATAGATAGAGTGGACAGAACAGATAAGAAGTAATTTTTAATTGTAGATTTATTAATCTTAAACGGAAACAAAAATATTTTTAAAAGCAACATCTCGCGTTGAGCATTTCAAAGCAAAGTATCCCTCGACCCCTCTTCCTCCCCAGCCAATTGTTACCAGGTGGGAAACTTGGTTGGAAGTTGTTGCTTACTACGCCAAAAACTATGAACATTTTGAAGATGTTGTGAATTATCTTGATAACTCGGATGCTGTTGCAATTAAAAATATAAAAGTAGCATTGAATCAGCCTTTGGTAAGGAGTCAAATCATATTCATCAGTTCCAACTACAGTTTCCTGCGCGATACAATTGTATAGATTGAAGAAAAAAATACGTTAAAAAAAACATCTATTTAATTGAAATTGTTTTTTCAAAAATTAGTGCAGTTGGAAGACCTTTTGGTGCAGCAATTCAAAAAAAAAAAAAAACTGGATGAGTTTCTAGAAAAAAATTAAGGTTTCGCAAAAATAAATAAATAATGCAATAATGGATGTAATTCAAATTCAGTGCCATTTTTAATATATTTTTTTTTTCTATTTTAATTGAAATGAAGAATTTTATTTTCAGTTTTTATTGATAAAATTTTGTGTTCCTCGATAATAAAGACTGAATTTGTTATATAAACCTAAATACTATGTTTTTCCCATACAGATGGTTCGCAAGGTATATGGTTTTAAATGCATATTTTAGGTGCATATTCTACATTTTTAAGAGCATATTTTAAGCGCATATTTTGCATTTTTAAGTGCATGAAAATCCTAGCCCTACCCATCAGTTTACCCTTGAGCCCAACTTTGGACGTACTGTGAAGTATACAGAGATTCGTTCTTCAGTCGTACTACGCTAATGTGGAATTCCTTACCACGCTCTGTCTTTCCCAGTCATTGCAATGTTCAAAAATTCAAAACCAATGTACACCGAAACCTCCTTTCTGACCCCTCCCTTTTTTCCTATTGCTCATACTGTGTCTCTGACATATTAAGGGTATACGAAAAACTTTTGAGTGTAATGAATGAGTAACTGAAGGAAAGGAAATGACATGTGTAAAAACGAAACGCGATGAAAAAAGGGAACCATACCCTCTCAAAATTACACCAACTACCCCCAGTAATTAACTCGGGAAATCCCCTAATAACCTTTCAACAAAACATCGCACTGTCCGGTTATCGGAGATTTTCTATAGATTTACTTACGTATTAAACATAAACTGTACTTAGAACAGATCTGCTGTTCTTTTCCGTTACATTTTTGAGAAAAAATAATCCCTAAATAAAATAATGTGTCCGCGTATGGGAGGTTTTCTATCTAAAATGGGCAAGAAAACGTGTCCGCGTCCGTTTATGAGAGTGTCCGTTTATAGGAAAGTTATTTGTATGAGATTTTTGAAAAAGAAGTTCGTTCCCGAAAATGTGTCCGTTTAAGGGAACTGTCCGCTTATTGGAGCTGTCCGCAAGTAGAGCTTTCACTGTAGTACTAAAATGAGAAAGGCTCTCATTTTTGATATACGATACTCATTTTTGAGTATAATTTAGTTTTTTATTTTCATATTTAATCAGGACTCTTCACAAAATCGTTTAAGTGTGAAAACAAATTTAATATTTGAAAATATTTTGACATTTTATTAATTTTAGTTCATAGATTGCGAATCGGATAGTGTGTGAAGTTGTGAAACAACTTATCACTTCACAGTTCCACAGACCCCCTGGCCTGTTTTCATATCTGGCATTTGACTGCTAATATCATTCCTTTAAAAACTCACAAATCTGTTGGTTGACTTCTTCCTTCAGTTTTCAAGGTAGTGCTTTCGCTACTTAGTGCTTTCGTGAAATTCGTTTTTTTTTTTTGATACAACAGCTTAAGATGGAATAGTTGGGAGATTACGTTTCACTTTTGAACCTTTCAGAGTGTTTGCGGACTGATGAAATGAGTGCCTGTCTGTTTAATTTGTTCTCCTTTACGACACAAAGCTTGCATTCTTTCTTTTAAGCTGATTGTGGCCAGTATTCTTAAATCTTTGTGCGTCCATCTTTCCTTTCATTCCATCTATCCGCTTGGAATCATGACCCTTTTTCCGTATATGAAAATTGCCAATCGCAAAACCAATTATTTCTATAAGTAAAGTCCCATTTTTTTTATTAAGTAAATTACTTCTTCACATTGTTATCAAAAAAAAGTAGAACATATTATTATTTAGATATTGATGCCAAAAATCGTCTAAAGCAGAATCGCACAGCGGAATAATACTATTTTTATTTTAAGACATTCAGCGAAACCCGCCACACAGTTCATAAGAAATATTTTATTTATCTAGAATACGTCTCAGTGTTGTCACTTTACCACAATTGTGGTAGATCTACCACAACTTTTTAAGATCTATGAAATCTACCACATCTACCACGGTAGTTCAAAATTCTACCACTATTTTTTACATTCCCTCAAAAAAGAAAAATTACAAACAAAAATCTGCTATTACTATTACAACACAATCTATTTGTCTTAATTTTTCTGAATGCAGTAGTCAGCCTTCTACTACATTTTCTGGGCAGACTTCTTTACTCATGAAGATGGTTTCATTTTCATTTTATGTATATTTTACTCTTTTCAACAAGACATTTTATGTTACAATTTTGTTTGCCTATAAAAAGTATAGCTAACACACACTCAAAGGAATTTTGCTTTAGAAGCTTATTGTTTTTATAATGCCTCCTGTGATATCGATACAAAACTGTTAATTTTTGTGGTGTAGCTGAATCTTGAAGTGAATTGATTTTAAACGCAGACTCGTTAATAATATCAAAAATGAGGAAATTTTGAATAAGAATATCAACTGAAACGTAAGTCTAGATAATTTCCATTTCCAATCAGACTTATTTGGATTTTTGATTTCTTAACCAAGAATCTTTCGAGCAGACCATCAACTTCTAAACAAAATGAAAGTGAAAAAAGTTTTCAAAAAGACAAAAATAATCAACCTTGCACGTAAGTTTCCTTAATATTTTTTTATGTAAGAATTATCCTTAGGCTCCAAATTGTTAAGCAATCATAAAATTTAATAAAGTAATAGAAGTACTCGTATAACAAAATTCAAGCAAACAGCTTCTCTGAAAAAAGAAATAAAACCAAAATATATTTGAACTTTCCCTACCAGATCATCCATTTTCCATCTGGTAATAGTCTGCGGATCAGTGTTCGCTAGGGTTCTTTGTGACAACATGTACATTTAGTTACATTAAAGCAACTTTAAGTGCTTTTGGGTGGCAGGATTGCATTTATGGAAATGTGGTGAGTGAAACAAGAACATTGTTTAGCTAGTTTTAAAATTAATTGTTAAGTTTGAAAGAAAGTCACTACGCTACTATTTGAAATTCATCAAGAAAATGATCTATATATATACGTACTATAAAAAGCCTGCTTGTAAAATTCCCCAACTACTACAAATTTTACAAGTTTTAATTAAACTCAAAATACTTGAAACAGCGCATTTTGAAAACAAAAACAAATTAATATTTTTTTTAATACTGTATAGACGATTCAAACTAGGATTCAAAGATGAACAACTGTCAAACATTTCGGTTTCTAACTCCCATTGTTGTATTCTATCATCCTCAACTTTTTATACCATTTCTATAATTCTTGAGTTGTTGAGTAGTCATTTTTATAGGACTTTTTCTTGTAAGAATCTACAATAACAGCTCTCGAAAACACACTTGCAGCGTAATTTGTATGAAATGAAACCATTTTATTAAAAAACACATACAAACATAGTGGCCTTCCTTGTAACTTCACAATTAATCTCAAAACTAGCTAAGCGATAGTTTATTTTCTTGTTCCACGCTCCAGAAGCCCAATCTTCGTCATGTTTAAATACACTCATTAGTTTCTGCAGCCTTGGCACTGTCACATAACCATTAGCACCTACAGTAGCTGTAATGTAACATAAAACAAATCTTGTCACATAGCCAGAGAACTCTAGCGAACACTGATCCGCAGATTGTTGCCAGCTAGAATCTCTTGTTTTCTTCAATGTACCAGAATTAAGGAATTTGTTTTTTTTTTTAATGTTCTTTCAATGGGAAATTAATAAAACTCGAAGGCATCTCCAGCTGCTTCAATTCTTAAGTCCAAAAGAATTTCAAAAAGGTCGGCAACAAAACTATTACCGTTATAAAGAGTATTCCCTCTAAACGATATTTCGCAGAAAGATATCAATAATGAGTGCGATTTCCACTCTTGCTCTTTGATAGTGAAAAAAACATAATGACATTAAAGGGGATGGATTAATTTAAGCAAAGAGATGAATGTATGCGAAGAGTCCATGTTTTCGAATTTTAATAAATATATGTGTATAATATTTATTATAAGCTCTTTTTTTTCGTTTTTTTTTTCAATAAATACAAAATATTAAATAAAAACTATTTCTCACTTATTTTGTTAATTTTATATACGAGTAATATCAATAAATAATATTAACTGCCCAATTTGTTAGCATAAAATTTAATATTTTTGAACTTTGTCGTTTTGAATTATTATCATCATTTGGGAAATTACAAATCTACCACACAAAATCTAAATCTACCACTGTTTTTCATCTCAATCTACCTCGGGTTTTGAAATGGAAGTGACAACACTGATACGTCTTTCTCGAAGACTAAAAAACTTCGATTAGAAGATTCAGCTGTGTGTGAATACTTATACATCGGTGAAAACAAGAGGTGCTCGCATTCGAAGAAAAACTTTTTGGAAGCAGAATATTTTGACCAGGAAGATGGGAATACACGAAACATCGATGTCGGGCCTAATTAGAAATTATCTCTGAACAAGAACGTACCATCCTATAACAACAACAATTAAAAATATAACTGGATAGCTCCAAAACTTTTCTTGCTGATCGGAACATAAGTGGTTTTCCGATATCATAATGATATCTCACTCACAGTTTGTTTTATTCATATTTAAAGACATGATAGGATAGGGTAGGCTAAATTAAAAGCCCTTTACATATACATACATACATAATTATGTATGTACAGAGTGCGTTTTTTGTTCCGTGTGAGTAAAATGGCATTTGACACGACATTTTATAAACGTTTATGAAATTATTAAAACATTTTATTTATATAATTGTTCAATTGTAAATACACGGCCATGGTCCCACGACCTGTTCACTTGCTCCTCCACTCGATTTTTTCTCATAGGGGCACTTAAAATAAAGAATGCACATCAAAAACCAACCAAAACCTCTATGTTTAAGGACAACAAAACGTTGCCATTGCGCCACGGTCAAAGGCGCCCACTTGACCAAAATCATATTCCATACATAATATTTATAATCTATCAATCCATAAATAATTCATATACAATCTATCAATAAAATATGAATTGTTAAACTGTCTTTCATTTAAAAGTTATTGAAAAAAAAGTAACCTGGAACATAAAATGCATCATGTACTTAAGCTTGTTGTTTATCGTCTTGCGTAAATAAAATAAAATTCACGACTGGGTCGCACGAACTTGCTCCTATGTAATAGACTAGGAATTTTAAAATTAATGTTATTAGAGAAAACTGTTCATAAGGATAAATTTTATTTTTTAAACTCTTTCAATAGTAAGAGATATAGATACAGAATGATATGCAAATATGAACTTATGCAAGAACTAAAATTATAAGTCGTTGTAGTGGTTTCTTAAAAAAATAGCTTTTATATACAAAATTTTTAAAATATTTTTAAGAAAAAAATTTTGTACGCCAACTTTAAGTTTTTATTATTGTACGAATGAAAATTAAAATTCCAAAAAAAATTATTAACTCGTTTTTGGAATGTAGAATTTTCCAAAAAAAAAATATTTTTTTTTTCAAAAATTCAAAAAAAAATATTTTTTTTTTTAAAAATTCAGAAAATATTTTTTTTTAAGTTTTGAAATGCAGTTTTTTTTTGAATTTTTTAGAAGCATCTGTATAAGAAAATTTCATTAAAATCCGTTATGTCGATAATGAGTAATTCAAAATTTGAAAAAATGATTCTATGGTAGGTACAAGCTGTAATATCTTAATTTCAATTTTCTTATTAAATTAAAGATCGTAAGAACTAATTGAAAGAAAAAAATTATTTTCAAAATTCTAGGTGCCGTTTTCGAGGAAAATACGATTTTTGAAAAACATTTTTTAACATTTGTATGGTGGGTACCTTTAGTTTTAGGTAACATACATTTTTTTTTCTCACATCTTGTAGATTATATTGAGAAACTTTTATTTATCAAGTTTAAAAAAATTTAGAATGGGGTTTTCGAAATATTGTTTTTTTTTTTTTTTGTAATTTGAATACACAATTCTATTCAAGTTTTCGGGGAGCTTAAGCAAAAAAAATTTGATCAAAATCGGTTGTATCTACCCTCAATAACCATTTTCCCTAAAATTTTTACCTTTAACTAAAAGAATTTTTTTTTGTATTTTTATTTTTTAAATCTATCGAACAGTTTTTAAGAAAAAAGAAAAAAAAATCGGGGAAAAATTAAAAATGATATATACCACGTTTAAGGACAGTCGGCCGAGCCGTCAGACAGTCAAACAGGCAGAATTGCGAGAAACACTTTTTTAGTCTTCGCTAGCATCGTAATGTCAACTTTGATCAAAATCTCGAGTTAGAGTTTTTTTACGAATGCATAACTTGCCTTATAGTACCTATTAGTAAGTCACAAGTAAAAATGGCAATTGTTTGAATACAAATTTCAATTTCATGTGGCTTAAATTCTCAGCCCATAAGCGTATCAAACATACCTGTTTTATTTATTACAATCCAAGTTGGAATATTAATTTGCCTTCTAAAGAATTTGAAGCGTTGTTCGAATCTATCCAGAGAATTACAATCTTTGTTACGGGGCATTTGAATGTAAATAATTCTTTGTGGCTGCATTATTCTGGGTAGACAAACCCGAATCAAGGTACACCGAAATTTTTGATAACTTATAGAACTTGACTCAGCCCGTTGACGGACCTACCCAGATTGCTGGATATCAGGTAAATCCGCCAACACTATACTTTTTTCTTTCCTCTGACTTTGATAAATGCACAACAAATAAATCACCGTCCTAGGCAAATCAGAACATCTACAATATTAATGTTAGTGGTCAGCCTATTTAATCAACGAAGATGAAGGAAATAAGAAAATAATTTCTGTTTAAGTGGAGTGATTAAATTTAATTCAATTGAAAGTTTAAGTGACCTCAACGCCAAAGTGCGTTTTACCCAGGTACTACACAGGGCTTATCATTTAGATACTCTTGCACCCTTCTAAAACGTACTTTGAAGTGAGGTCATTTAAACTTTCAATTGAATTATGTAAATTCAATCACTCCACTTAAACAAAAATAATTTTCTTATTTCCTTCATATTCATTGATTGTGTCAATTGTCAAATTGAATGTCAAAATTAAGTTAGAGAAAAAAAACCTAAGGCCAAGTGGGACAGTCTCAGGGATTTCTTCAGGAACATTAACTCGTCTCTAGTCAATAGTGACGTGCAAAAATGAAAATGTCGGGGCATCGTGTTTTTACTTTAATTCCTTTCGTGAAATTAGAACGTTTGGTTTCTGAAAAAACATTTTACTTTTAAATTGCTTCCTCTTTTTGCTGTTTAAACTGACATACATAGTTCTTATGTTGTTACCTTTTCCCCCGAAATTCGACACATTCATCTTTCTGGCACAATAAAACCAAGAAATAATCCCATTCATTTTTCAATAAGAATAAGTAGCAAACTGCAGAAAGCTTATAAGAACTAGTTTGCATTACAATATAATATAGCCAACTATTGTCCTAAAGTTAAATTAAAAAAGGAAATTAAATTAAATTTATGTTTACTCGTATGTACATAAGTCTTATTAAAGAAATGATGAAATGATAACAAACGATATAATTCAAAACAAATCATTTAGTTCTTGTTTTCGGAATCAAAATCTTCTAAAGTTGATTTAAGTGAGGTTCGTAATGCTTTAACCTTACTGGTTGTCCTTTAAATTTTCATAAAATTCATTTATTTATTTTATTTATTTATTATATTTTTTATATTGAGATTACAATTAATTAACGGTGACGTCTCTTCTAAGAACTTCGGTTACTTAAAAGTCTTAATTACAAAAGTTTTTTTTTAAACCTTGTACGATTTCATCTTTCTTGTATGAATCTGTACAAATGTGGAAATTCATGGTAACCTTGCTGTTTAACACTTAAGTTGCGAGCCAGAATCATAAATGTACCACATTCGTCTTTCGGGCTTAGCTTGATGAGGCTGAAACCTACATTCATGTAATTGAAATTGTTAAATATGTATTGTACTTTCCGTGCACAATTGGTAATTCATGGTCCTATTCGAGCTGTAAAGAGGGTATTAGGGTTAGAAATGTAAGTTTCTGATATTATAAAGCCAAACTTACTGAGAAATACCTGTTACCATCATATGCACCGAACCAAATTTGTACATGACCAACAATAAAGGAATAAGTAAACACTACAATATCCCAAAGTTAGTTAACATTTTTAAAATAAATAATAAAAATATACGAAATACTATTTTGGATAGTAACCCTTCCATTGTTATGAAGAAGTGTTCCTTAACGCCGGAAGTCTGCGATTGACTCTACTTTTTACAAATCTGCTCCGAAATTATCTTAACATAAACGTGCTGATTCATAATGCCTTCAATTCGGTTTATGGGACTGACAACATTGAATAAAAAAACATGCCCGACCTATTTTGTGGATTTCTCACCAACGCCGCCGCGTAGTTGTTGAGTATCCAGTTATGTTTTGAATCTCCGATCTTGAATCATGACTTCCGAAGTCAATCTTCTAATAAGAACAATCTTGGAGAACTTTCAACTGTTTTATATTGACAAGGTTAGTTTGAATACTGTATATCAAAACTTTTTTCTTAAATCTTAAATCTTCCGAGTGTATGCAGAAGAAGATAAATAGAGTGGCGGAATACTGTGACTTTGGGATATTGGGCTAAACCTAAGCAAATCAAATTATGTCCAGAGCTGAGAAATGGGTATTTAAGAGAGAACCAATCGAAATAGTAAAAAAAAAATACAAATACTTAAAAATTATTTACACCTCTTTATTGAATATGGAAACTCATTTAACTGAAAAATTATCCACAGATAAGAGTGGAATCAGCTCAATATGAAGAAATTGTTTCCAAATTACTATATCGCATACTGAAGAGTACTAATGTTCAACATTATGATTTGTATTTACTAATACATACTAATAGGAAATATAGGTGCTTATTTTGACATTCTCTTTCGTTAGAAAGTGAGTCGAATTCGTTGAAACTTAATTTTGAGACTCGGCGAATAGAATGTTAATCGAACAAATCGAAAGTTCACCCAATCCATAGAAAGTTCATTCATTTGCGAAAGCTAATTCAATTTTGACATTCGAAAGAATAGAGTTAAATGTCATTTTTGTGTCGTTTGAATTTTTCTGTCGAGTAAACAACAAAACATGTAAGTTTTTAATTATTTCATGGAAAATAAATTACTTTTATTATTTTTGTTGTTGTTTTATGTTTAAAGGTCGCATTCCAACTGGACAAACCCCGAACAAAAGGAAAAGTTACTCAAAATAATGGAAGAAAACCCGGAGGTAGCAAAGGGTTTTTTTTACCACCCGCGTTGATACGGAAAGCATCCACTATCCTTCTCCTCTGCACTTCTTCAACACCATTTTCATTTATAAACAACACAAATGCCATATTTTTATTTTTTAATTATTATTTTATGTTTTTATCACAGAAATTTAAATTATTAAACAATAAACAAAACAATTACAAACAAACAAACATTTCACTTTTTTGTTGTGACATTTCACAAACACTTTTCTTTTGTTTTTGATACTCGTATTTTAGTATGACCAAGTGTATACGAAAAAAAATAAAAATTTAGAACGCGTCATGACCAACTTATTTTTTTTAAGAATAGTTTCAAAACAGCTGAATTGACACAAAAACTGTAATAAATATGTAGTTCTTTATCGTTAAACTTTACTTTATAATGAAAAAGTGTATTATTTATTTTCTTTCTTGATTATTTATCCAACATCTACCAAATGTTTAGAAACTAAAAAAAATGTAAAACGGTCATACTAATTCCAATAGAAATATAGTAAATGTCAAACAACTGATAATGAAAATGAATCTTTTTTGAAGTTCATTTTATGCTATCTTTCGCAAATAAATGTTATTCGTTCGAATCTCAAAATTAAGAAAGTTCATTCGAAGGAAAAGAATCATTTTAACGAATAGACTATTCATGAGAATGTCAAAATAAGCATGATAGTTTATAACTCCACGTAAAAGCACGCGGCTCTATGGCAGTTTTAGAGTGTATATTAAAGCTTTTAGGTTTTAGCTGACAAAATATGATTACAAGCACTATTAAGGAGCTAAAAAGTGTTCTCAAACTCAATGAATTATCTGGAAGTGGGCTTCATGTTTGCTCTAAAGGCGCATCCAGAGCGTGTTTTTGAATAAACGAGCTCTAAGATTAGCTCTGAAAGCGCTTTTCAAGCATTAATACAGCTAAAAATGTTTCTTGGGCGAACAATGATAATGAAGACTTTTGAAATCAAATCAATTGGATAAAATATTGCAAAACTTAAACAAAGACTTAACAAAACTTAAAATAGATTATATACATATATACATATATATACATATATTTTATGTAAATAAATCTATTTTTGGGTTTGGGTACGATATCCTGATTTTTATAATCTCGTTTTTTAAAATCCTGTTTTCATAATCCCGTTTTTAATAATTCTGTTTCTTATAATCCCGCTTTTTTAAAATCCCGTCTCTAATACGATGCATAAACAGTGAGGTATGTTTGTACGTGATTTCAAAGAGCGGTATTTACAAAAACGGTATTATAGAGGACGGTATTTTAAAACTTTTTTTGCGGGATTTTTGAAAAACGGGATTATAAAAAGCGGGATTCCGTTACGCTCTCCTATTTTTCAATTGAATTGAAATTGTAATACTCTGCTTAGGATTACAGTGCTTTGCTCTTTTGATCTTGCAGAATGTTTAATAAAATCAAAGTATCAAAATAGTTTTTTCAAAACTTTTAATTCTATATATTTATAACAAGAAAAATAATATAAAATAGACCGACAATTGCGAAATAGACGGACAATTGCGTTACAAATAAAAACACAAACGACAATTCGAGTTGATGGTTTATTTCAATCTGAATACCATAAGAAGTTGGCGTCTTGCAATTTGATTTGATACTTGATACAGTATGCAAGATTTTAGATATAAGTATGATTATAATTTATAATGCATGGATGGTACATATTATGTAACAACATAACAATGCGTTCTGAATCGAATGCTAGGTTTGCATGTTTATTGATTGTTGACAATTTGTTGCAGGCTTTTTTTTAAATAATTGGTTAAGCCAAAAACAATCTTATCTTCCAAATATTATTAATTTTGGTTACTACTAGCCATAGGGGACATTCTACATGCTACATTTGCATCTCTGAATAAGCTCATAATTTGTGCCCTTCCTGTGTGCCCTTAACATTAAATCATCCTTTTTCTTAAAATAACACTCTTCGATGTAAGATCGAACTCTCGTTCATGTGAATAAAATAGATCTTGAATTATATAATCAATTCTGCATCCAAACATTTGGTACTTCTAGTCAGATATCTACGATTTTGATTACGAGTAGTATTTCAACTCTTTCAGCGTCGAGGAGAAAACGCGGAATTTGTATTACCGATCTTTATACAGAATATTTCCTTCTCAAAAATCGATGAAAACATCGAATTCCAATTATTCGTCAATGCAAACATAATATTCATAGCATTCATACACCATGCAAGAAATAATTTAATCAACATTGATCATCACATATTCACCACACACCATCCTATGCATATCATAGCATAAAAAAGTTATCAACTAATCTCTACTTATTATCAACTCGCCAAGAAAGTCTCATCAAAGCAGAGATTGCATAACAACGTATCTTATTCTACCACGGGCGGCACTTTGCTGCAATTTTTCTAAATAC